>JAJIZL010024685.1:74354-94025 GCA_023969395.1 Amblyomma maculatum
GACCGAGGCTTCAGTTTCAAGGTGTCGTTGCGAACTGTGCGGCAAAGCAAACACGTGACATTGTGATGTCACAAAAGCTCGTGATGTCCGGTCTACGTCGGCACACAGGATCCTGTGTGAGTTTCGCTACCATTTGCTCCTGCTGCCATAACACTTGTGTGAAGCATATATGGAAGTGGTGGATAAACAGCTGAGGCGTATGCTATTTCCACTTTGCAGAGAAAAATATCATCTTTGAAATTTGTGGAAGGCGTAAATGCTTAAGGATAGCAATAAAATTCATTATAAATATACACACTGATATGAAGAAATAAAAAAGTTACATGTACAGTAGTCTATAACCATTCTAAATATGTACTTATATTCGTAACTTATTGGACGTTCATCACGCTGCCCTTTTATAAGCAGGACGAACGTATTCTAAAATATGGTATAAAATAGTCTCTGCTGCATTCGTTGTATATTTTCTGGTAATTGACGCTCTCAAGGTATTAATACAGTATTTAGGCTTGGTCAAAGCTAGTTAACTAAAAGCAGTGTTGTTTAGATAGTTGTTCTTACAGTTATTTAGTTCCCATACCAACTTGTGACTATGAATTGAATTATTGTTGTGAAGCTCGCATGCAAGCTGTACCTAATGTGAAAATCTATCTAACACATAGAATATCTCCCGCATTCTTTAGTATCGCCATATTTGCAGTAGAATCCACCTATCTAACTTAGAATGTATGCCGGGGGACAAAACACTTTGGTGAATGTTTTAAGCTCAAGCTAAGAAGAACATACACGTAAATAGTTTACCTCATAAACCTGACCAGCTAAGCGTTCTATACGTACGTAGTACAGGAACTCAGTTTAGGATGCATTGAAACTTTATTTCCTCCCGTTGGATCACTTCATTCAATTCCATGGCATTATTATCGGTCACGAAATAAATAAGCAAACAGTTGCATTTCTAAGACGATAGAAAAATTGGTATCTGCATTTTATTTGTTACAAATTATGCAAGTATCCAACTTTCACTATCTACGTTACCACAGGACTGGGAGAATAGCTTGTTACTTGTATGAGAACCTCTTGTGTACCCACACCATTATTTCACGTTTAGAAGTGAAACCAAACCAAAATGGAAATTTTCTTTCAGTGGACACTTCATATGGCTGAATGCTGATTAGTCTAACTACTCTGGTGGATCCAAACATCGTTAATACCAGACGAGATTGCCGAGCAAGATATCTCACTGCAGTTGCACGTTTGAAACTAGTGCGTTCCGTCTTGCCTCTACCAGAGGGCGGCTCTCGAAACCTGCGCAAGCAGGCGCCCTACACGTTCGCCTATGGACCTAGATCATCTCTAATCTCATTATGAGTAGAGCGCCCGTGTGGCGGCCTCAAATAGTTGCAAATCCGCCGCTGCCACCAGCGCTGATAGTCCAAACCTAGAACACCACGAGTTGAGGTCCCCCTTCCGCTTTACGAGCATAGTTTAGCACTTAGCCGAGCAACTGTATAATGTCCACAGGCGCCTGGCCGTCTAATTACACAATTAGGTGGCGTAGACGCTCCTTGGATGGCAATTTCGCGAGGTGCAGACCATCGAGAAGATGGCGCCCGCAAAGGAATCCACTTGCTTCTGCAGCTGCTTGCTCTTGGAGAAAAACAACTTGTTTTCTGTAAGGAATCTTCAGATTTCTGTTCTCTTTCATTAAATTTCAGATCTGGACTTTGACAGTAATCAAAAAGCGCAGCGCCGTTGCTGCAACCCACACTATAGTTAGTCCTAGAATGTTATCAATGTTTGAAAGGTAGGCAGCAGACCAATTACGTTTTTTCTTGAAAGAAAGGATGTTTTCTAGGCTTCTTATTATTTTCGCTCTTTGCTAAATAGGCTGTCTGCAGCTCCACTGCCGCTCGTGAAATAAGGGCGCCTTGATTGCTGCACGTCTCACCAAGCTCTCAGCTGTCGTTAAAGCGAACGCCTGGCGGGGAACTTACATGACGCCCGCTGCGCTTAATAGCGTCGTCACGGGTTAGTAAGCCATGATTTTGGCTCCGAATTGGCTTACAAACGGAGTCCGAAAAGTACCTAGAGCCCTAGCTTGATGCGATGTTTGTACGGCTAAGCGTCATTTACTTTGGTGTGGGCCACGCAAGATATTCACCGCGGCTGCTACTTCCCGATTTTCGGTGGGTGATAGTCCATTAGATGCGTCTTGTCCTGATCGAATATGAGCGCAAAGCCTGTTTTAATGTTTTGTAATAAACCTGTCGTTGAAAAAACTTGCTGGGGTTTAGCTTTAGTTAAACCCTGTAAGTTGCGTAAGCAAAGCCGATGTAGCTTCTCTTTCTGTTGTTTCTTCTTCTTCTTCTTCTTCTTCTGCGGTGCGGCGAGGCTACCGACCTGGTTTACCCGACCGATTGAAGAGGGGCCCATCTGCTGTCGCTCTAAAGACCAAACGTGGCTACCGGCCGGGTTTACTCGGTGGGCTGAAACCCGGCAAAAATACCTGAATTCCTATTGTTATTCGTGAGCGATCAAAATCATTGTTTGCATTGTCCCTGCGCTTGTTCTGACAGGTTACTCGCATGCAGTGGTCGCTGCTATGAGGATCAAATTACCCTGCACGAAATCATTTTCATGCTGGTGGCTAAGAATGCTGCAGGCTGCGGTTTTAGGAAATAATATTGGTCGGTGTATCCTACTGAAAGCGGGGCTATAACTGACAAATTATGAGTTGAATTTTCAAACATGGTGGAATACTGTATAAAGCAGTTCTTTCGTAAGTGCTTAAAATGTGCAAGAAAGAAGGATTGTTCTGTCACGATTCACGAGAGAAATCGTACACTCCAAATGAATACTAAAGCACCAAGGGAGGGACAACAAGAAGTCTGATACTGATGACAGTAACGTCACTGGTGAAATTAGTGAGGAACTCAAGCGTCTTGTCAAGATGGCTAAGGACAGGCTTAGCGTCTAATAGCCAAAAAGCCCGTATAACATTTCGGTGCTTTGTTAATGCCCCGAGGTAACAATTGAGTGCTTCGTTAATGCAGCGAAGTAACAATTTATGGGAGGTAGCAATGATAAAATACGAGCTGAAAGCCTTGATTTGCTGCTTTATTTTCAGCCCTTTTTATTTCTGACGACGCCTTGTCACCAAATTAACAGGCTCATGGGACTACTAGTTCGAAACCTAGATTGTACAGCCTTTGTCACAATTTTGGAGCCCACTGCGAAGGGATGCGGAGCGGCTGCAGGGCCGAGTGGCGGCGCTCCCGTCGCACAAACGCGCCGGCTACCAGGGTATAGAGGGTGAGGGCAAGAATCGCTTATTCGTCACTTGGCCGAGAGAAAGGGAGCCGAGCTGGCTTCGCAAACTCTAGTGAGGCGCTCGCGCTGTCCATTTAATTGCAGTGAGTCGGCACGAGGGCGCTTGCATCAAGCCGAAGCGCAGCGCCCCTCTCCGAGCGCGACGAAACTAACGCGTGCAGCGCGAACGAACCCGACTGCTGCGGCTGCTCAAACGTTAGCCATTAACAAGAGTTGTTGTCGGGCTAGTTGGCTTGAATCATGTAATGCCATTAAAAGTGTTTCGCGTTGCAGTGGCTACGCTGTTAGGAACCAAAATCTGTGCTCGCGAATTCACCAGACACGCCGAAGCCACAACCTTATATTTTTTTGCCATGCGACGCCCGTTTTTATCTACTATCCACATGCACCGTTCACATCTGTGCTTTGTTGGCTTCTAGCCTCTTTGAACAATATCATTTGCATTTTCCTCGCTCCACAGCCACGCTCAATAACTACTGGTGCCTTTGTTGCCAGCTTGGAACCTGGTCCTATCTTGGTCCTGACCGCACTGATAGTATCACTAATAAATAAATAAATAAATAAATAAGTGACACCAACGGGAGGATGGCCGTTACATTGAAAAGCCGCTATAAACGAGGGCTCTGCTCAACCGCTTTTCCACTAAGAGCCTGTTGGCGGGAGCAGACCGCGTTGACAAAAACGCACAGTGAGGTTACGCTGGGCGGGTAGTTCGAAAGCGCCAGAGTTGAAACGTCTTGCGATACTCTGGACAGGGTTTCACGCGTTTGTGCGATCGTATAGGCTCTTCTCCATCAGGGCAATAAAATGGAGCGGCCACACGACATTGATCCGAGGTTCTTTGTCAGCAAAATCAGGCAGAACAAAGCACACGGTGCATTTTTTCTTCAAGTATAATAAACTGCGTGAAACAGATGCGTAGGCAGCCCCTTACCTCCCCTCGGGCGTGTCGCTTTCTTTACTACCGCAAACAATGTTCAGATTTTTGAGATGATCGAGAATTGCATGCAGCTTGATTAAAGCTTTCTTTTCCCACGATGTGGCCGTACACGACAGTGTTGTGTTGTGTAAAAGGCGTCAAGAGAATTATAAGAGATCAACAAACCCTGCCCCCTTCAGTCGCATGAACTAACAAATAGAGCACACACGGCCATGTCGAAAGGCTCTACGATATGTTATATTAATTACTTGGTGGTTGTCGACTCTTTACCAGTAGTTGGCTTTCGATTTGCTTTGGATTGGATTTTGATTTGCGCCGTTACAACATGTGTGTGCATGTGCATGCTAGACCTTTAGAACTTTCTGCGTCGTGTTCTCTTCAGGGCAACGTGCAGAACACAATCACCAGCCTCTCCTTAATATGTACTAGTAGAGTTCCTGGGGGTTTGCCTGAAATAAAAGAATTTCAGCCCTCATCTACTCGGGCCTCGAAGTATCTTTCTTTTTTTTTTTGACAATCACGCAACTATAGGCTTGCCATTTGGTCGTGCCGAAGGGTGAATTGAGCGATCGCGACACGGGGCAGAACACGTGCGAGCGCGTTATCTGCATGCTCGCTAGTCACCTACGAATTAAGTTTGGAACACGTTTCTATGGCTTTCCAGTGGTGCCTCACGATCAAGAACAACGGCGGCGGTCAATCGCCGCTGTTCGACGCAGAAAGTAAGCAATCCTACCGAATGAGATTTGTTCACTTTATTGACATTTTCTCGACACGCTGCTACACAACGAAACTAATGCCAATTGAGATTGAGACGCAACTGTTGGTGCACCTCCAATATGTCGCGAAAATTACTGCGCTGTGAACTAAAGCAGCCCTTAAAATCATATTCATGTCTTGCATGCCTCGCAACTAATCTGTTGATTACGACTATTGATTACGAAGTTAGCTTTTGTGTCGGCGGCGTTTGTGTACGAAAGGGTATGGAAGGTGCGCACGTCTGCCCTCGGGTGCGAAACGCGTACGAGTTTCATAAATGTACACTTTAAGCACTAAATCAAGTTCAAGAGCCACATGTAAAATAGGCATTATCTAGTGTACTGTTCGACGGTGCTTTTATACAACCTTCGAGTATCGCGCCACGGTGCAGCATACTGCAGTCCCGTCGAGTCCCGTTTTCGCGAGATCGTTCACTCGGCGTAAAGGCCCGTCGAAGAATGTCCGACCTTAGCTTCATCAAGAAAGCCGACGAGAAAATCGTAACACTTGCCACATCGGATGTCGCGAGCTTACCGCAACGGTGCTGCCCGCGAGAGCCGCCGACGACGGCGCTCTGGTCGTGCGAGGAGCCCTAGTCGTCGAGGCCTAAATGGCTCGCTTAGAAGCCGTAGCTGGGAGCGCCCTGGAAATAGTAAATTGCCTATTTATGGAACTGCCTTTCTATCAGCTCAGTTGTCTAACAAACTGTCCTAGAGTAAATAGAAGGTGTACTTTCGGCGACGCCTTAGCAGCGGGGCTAGAGTACGAGATCGGATGAGCTGCTCCGCACCTGCGGCAGCTGATAGAGGATAGTGAGCAGAAATTTGATTTTATTGCGGCTATCATTCCTTCCAGAATCTCGTTACTTAACAGCGATCCTCAGTAAGATAATTTTTTTAGATTTCTTCATCCAAGCGCGCATTAATTAAAATCAAGAGAGCATGCTTTTCTGATGCCGGCCAAAGAAATCCTCGGTGTCGGCGACTCGACGCCGACGAACAGCGGCAACATTTTCGACCCGTTCCGCCCGCCCTGAGCGGTGGCTACTGGTAGGCTGGTAACGAGAGGGGCAGTTTCTTTTTCTTTTGCTATGCTATTGGACACATTTGATATAGTTTAATGACTTGCTGCAAAATAGAGGCGCCCAGTAGTACTTTATGTCTGTGGCACATTGTAGATTTTTTGCGTGCATATTGTGACCCCTTGGTGTCAAAATAACAAATGTCCTCGTTGATCGTATGGGAATCAGTACCTCAAACTCATTCGATACCAAATGTCATTTTTATCAGCATTTTCTCATGTGGTAGGAAACAAACATCATCTTGAACGAATATCATTCTATCCAAAGCCCAATAAAGTTGCCATATGGCAGGGGCGAGTGATAACTTTGTTTTCTGTGTTTTCTACTTGTTATTGCACCTTCCCTGAACGTTTCCGTGTTCAAACTTTATCACCTCGTCTACAGCCGGTCCTTATACGCATGTGACTTGTGTATAGCTTAGCCAGGAATCTTTATCGTGCATTGACATCGCACACACGGTTGCATTTTGCGTTTCGCCTCCACCTAAATGCGGGCGGTGTGGTCGAGTTCGGTCGCGATAAGTTCGATAAAGAAACGATGTTAATGCCGATAAATCGATCTGCCTCAGCAGTCAAGCACCCTAACAACTGAGCCACTGCAGCGGGTTACTGAACAGACATTTGTTAATATGCATTTTTAAACTTGCCATATAATTAATTTGAAGACTAGCGTGTAGCCTGGCAAGGTAACGAAAACAACCATAAGACGTCGCTATACTTGCTATTCAGGCTAAAGGACACTAGAGCCGGTTATAAAGCATGCTGTATTTCTACAGTTGGGCGCGAGGGTGATACGGAAGAAAATTAGGATCAAAATAAAACAGTAAAATAATATATGAAATTTAAATCTGATATGGTCTTGGGTAATCTTTGATGCAGCTGTTCAGCTAGGGCCTTTGCTGATATCTCACTCCCGTTCCCCCATGAAATCATAGACACGCTCTTCACTGTTTTTACAACAGAATACGTGAAATCCGGCTGTACAGGCAATTAGAAAGCACAAGCATAAACAATCTGAACTCTTACTACAGGAATCCAATATGCGCTATTTTTCACATGCTTAGAGTGCTGGTTTGTAAGCTAGCTAGCTTTTCCCGCGGTCGCACCGGCACGAACCACTCGCAGGTTCGACGACGCTACTCATTTTACTGTAGCATGTATTGCATGTAAACAAAGCAAGCGTGTGCCATTAAGAACAGAAAGAACAATGGTTCATGGGTCAAGAAATGAACGCCCTAGCGGGATCTTTTAATGAAAGCGGGGTACTCAAAACGAGCTCCACTTGGTACGCAGCCTTGTTGACGCTCGTGTGCTGCAGAGACTTGCTGCATATGGAGGCGATGTAGTCCCAGACGGCCGTAGTGTCGAACACATGTCCACTATTATACAGCGTGATTGCGTTACGCTCACTGTCACCGCAGAAGTGCCCGATACGCGTGTAGAAGAGGGACTTCGAGGACGGCGTCGAGGTCGGCGTCGAGGTCGGCGAGGAAGCGTGGCGATCCAGAACAACACGATCTTCTTCTTCTACTTCTCCCTCGTTGTAATGGCACATACCCACAGTGGGGGATTGGCCAGAATTCGTTGTGGGTGACATATTTTTGATAATGTCGATTTGACTGCATGATATAGATAACCTAATAATTAGGAGCTAGTGTTGCTGAAATAACTTGAAATTTTGAGGCGATATAATAGAAAGCAATGAAAAAAAGGAATAAAATTGTAAATTACTAAAAATAATAATAAGAAGAAAAAATACAATTCAGACAGATCAGCGCTAACACACAAATCTTCCAGTAACAATATTATAATTATGAAGTGAGTCACACACAGGTTTTAGGGCATACCCTTTGACGCTTGCACCAAAGGAGAGGAGGACAGGAACTGTAAATGACAATCCTAGGCGAGTAAGAGGTATTTCTAGATAATTTCTTCTCTGAGTAGCATACCTGTGGCAGGAGAGGATGTAATGTTCAATTGTTTCTACGTCATTACATGACGCACAAAGATTCCACGGCGTTAATCCAGAGCGACATAAATAAAGATTGAGGGAAGGAATTCTATAACGCATGAGCGTCATGGAAACCTCACATTGCCTCGAGGTACAACATCGGACATTCCAATGCAAATTTAAATGGTTAAAATCCGTAGTCGCAAGGAGTGGCTCATGGTTCAAGGAGTTTATAGCGTTTGAAATCGTTTAAAACGGGATATATTTAGCAAGATAATATTGGGTACAAAATCGGCAACAGGTCCACTGAGAGCTGAATTTGCTAAATAATCCGCCATTGTATTAGAAGCGATGCCGCAGTGTCCCGGAACCCACTGAAAACGTACTTCCTGTAAATGTATCGGAAGGAAAAACATCAGGGTTTGTTTCAAAAGACGCATTTTCGGACTTTCTAATGCTGCTAAGACTGACAGGCAGTCAGAGAGCATGATTACGTGAGTAACATTACCGTGAACTTTTTGAAGGGCCAAACCAATTGCAAGCAATTCAGCAGTAAATATTGGTGTGTAATCAGGGATCCGTACAGAAAAACTCCAATCAAGTGCTTGGGAGTAAATCCCTATTGCTGCTTTCTCATTTCGTTGTGAGGCATCTGTGGAAATAGCTACGTGTCGTGGATACTGTAATAGATAATCTTCAAGGTGTCCCTTTATTACGATCTGCGCGATGGCAATTCCACAACGACTTCTTCTTCGTCAGAGTTCGGCGACGGGATCCGTCTTCTTCTTCACAATGTCCCCCGGAGAAAAAGGAGCCATCCTGGCAACTTAAGGGGACGAAGATACAATGAGGTCGTAGAACGGCTTAAAGCGCTGCACATGTACAGTTTCACGGCCACAGCGCCCAAGATCGGAAGATGGCACAAGAGGCTCAACAACGTAATCGTCTGGCGAAGTGCGCCCGACGACGTGGTAGGGCCCATGGTACTTAAAGACCAGTTTTGTTGAGAGACCGGGGCTGCCGGATGGAACCCACTGCCACCCGAGGGAGCCGGGCTCGAAGTAATGTGCATTGTTCTGATTGGTGTCATGCTGATGTTTTCGGCGCCATTGAGAGTCGGTCGGTCGTGAACGACCAGGCAATCTGGCGGCATTCTTCGGCGTCACTCTCTCCCCTGAACATAGGTGTACGTATGCGCTCTTACATCCAGGCTTTTTTAACGGACCGCATGGCTGAGGTTCATTTTGGCTCCCTTACCTCCCCACCCTACACCCTCAAGAGCGTCGGTACTGCACAGGAGTCCGTCCTCTCTCCTGCCCTATTCAACGCCACCCTCATTCTCCTCGCCTGGAAACTGTCCACGATATCTCATCTTAGACATACATTTTATGCGGACGACCTCACACTATGCACCATACACGGTAGTGATGGCAACATAGGGGGTACCTTACAAAGCGCTGCGTCACTCACCCAAGAACGCGCCCAGAGAATCGGACTCTCATGCTCCCCGGAGAAGTCTGAGCTATTTATACTTCTCCCCACGACCCGCGGATGCCCCACCACACCGATTGTCATTGAAGTCGATGGCCGTCCCATCCCAGAGGTGAATCCGGGTGCTGGGACTTCACATCCAGAAAATTGGCAAAAACACCTTAACTCTCAGGAAACTAAAACGGGTGACAGGTGCGATATCGACCTCATCAGACGAGTTTCCTGCCATCACAGAGGCATGAAGGAGAACGACCTATGTCGTCTAGTTCACGCCTTCGTCCTCAGCCGTTTCTTATACACAGTCCCCTATCTTCGACTCAACAGGCAGGAAACGGACGCTTTGGATGTCATGTTGGGCACGGCGTTCACGACGGCCTTAGATCTCCCAATCAATACTTCCACAGAACGCCTTCTACAGCTTGGGCTCCACAACACAATTGGGGAGCTTGTGGATGCCCATCGACAAGCACAATACTTGCGTCTCAGCAATACCTCCACCGGTCGCCATATCCTGGAGACTTTAGACATTCGCTTCCCAGCGAACGACCCTACCTTCCTTCCCATATTTTGAACCCCCTCCACCAAGACCTTCTCATCACGCCTATCCCTCGCTACATGCACTCCCAGTATCACGGGAAACGCCGCCGAGCCCGAGCAGCGGCGCTCCACAAATACTATGGCTCCGAAACGGACGCCGTATGGGTGGACGCCGCATGCACGAACGAGAGAGCGGTATTGGCCGTCACCAATTCCTTTCTGCAGCCTGTTGCTACTGTCCCCCTCCCCTCGGTCACCTCCTCGAAGGCAGCCGGGAAAGCAGCCATCGCCTACGCTCTTGCACACACGGAAGCACGCTACATAATTTCCGACTCGAAAACTGCGATACTGATTGATTAAAACGTTAATTTCCACCGATTTAGGAGGCCCCCTACTCCCCGCTCCTGGCACGCAGGCCTGAGGAACGGGGGCTGGAACCTCCGCGACTAAGGACTGGCGAACATACATTGGTTATTCGCGGCCTCAGCCGCCAGGCGGACGGCTTTCTGCTGGTCAGCGGGGACGTCGCTTCGCAGCAGGGTTACCTAGGCTTCTCTACTTTTATTGTTGTCCCTAGCGCCCGGAGACTTAGGGCATTCCCAAATTATATGGTCGAGGGTCCCCCTCGCTTCGCAGGCTTTACATTTATCGTTTTTTCTCTCCTCTATCTGGGTGTGAAACAACCAGACAGGGTTCGGGAAATTTCCGGCTTGTAATCACCGCCAGGCTATGGCCTCTTTATTATTTAAGCTAGGATCCGGTGGCGGCATCAGACGTCTTCCTAATCTATAATTTTCGATTATTTCTCTATAGCTTTGCAAACGTTCGTCCATCGCCTGGCAGTCGGGCGGCTCCGCGTTTGCCCGGAAGTAGAGATCTCGGGCTAAATCATGGTCCGCCTCGTTGCCGGGGACGGACGTGCGTGCTGGGACCCAAATTAGGGTGATTTTGCGATCAATTTTAGTTGCAGCTTTTAGAATTCGGGCGGCTTCTTGTGAGACCCTGCCTTTTCCGATATTCCAGAGAGCAGTTTTACTGTCGCTAAAGATCAATCTAGCCTTCGTTCCGATGCAAGCGAGCGCTATTGCGACCTCTTCAGCCGTGTCTATGTTTCTACTTAACGCCTGATAGAAATGGGAGTGCATAATAGCTGGACGGAACTTGCTGAAGCGGTGAGAACACCATTGTCCGTCCTCTCCCCCGCAACATGCACCAAGAATACCACAAGGAGAGACGGGAGAAGAGAGCAGAAGCACTGGTTAAAAGTGCGGAAGAATTCAGAGTAAAAGAAGTTGCCTACGTAGACGCTGCAAGCGGCCTATCAGGAGCGGCAGTCGCCGCTGTAGTCGATGGTAGCGGCGCACCAGTCGTCTCCGCCACCATCCGAAGTAGAAACTGCGGTACTTAATGTTGCGCGTGATAGAGTTCACGTTTCTGCGTTCAGCATATTGAGCTTGCCCGCCGCTAGCCCACCCCGCTATCCGTTGATATCCGTGATATCTGATATCCGTGCCTGCGCACTCCGGGAATCCCGGCAACGAGGCCGCCAATGCGCTAGGCAGAGGTTCTTTAAACCGGGCGCCGGCGGCCTCTTATCCGGGATTCACGCGTGCATTCTTTCAGTGAGCTAACGCAGGCCTATCGGGCCGAGAAAGTACTCTACCCTAGACCTCATCGATCTTTAGACAACTACCACCAGACGCTCTGGCGATGACTAAAAACGCGCACCCTTCCGTCCCCTTATAGTGCGTCTCGCTACCACCACACTCTCACCGATCCCTCCTGCACCTTACCTTACCTGGGAGGACTGGGAGACCCTGCTGCACTCTGAGGACCTGGTTCGGCAGAAGATCGCCACAGACTGGGCTGCCGACGTCATGAACTATAGGGACATGAACGTTTGAGTGTAGTGGGGCCGTGCGGGGGCCCAGGGACATGCATGCCCCAAACTCCTCTGTTTTAATAAAGTTATTACCACCACCTTCGGCGTGCTGTGCAGCTTCGGTAGCAGTGGTACATTCTGATTCATCAGGGTTGTAGGGGAGCACAGCATCAAGGGGAGCAGATGGATGTCGACCATAAAGCAGAAAAAAAGGAGAGAAACCCGTGGTTGCGTAGCAGTGTTGTATGCGTATGTCATATAAGGAAGGACAATGTCCCAGGCGAAGGGGTCCATCTTCTTCTCAACACGTACATTAATGCTTGCAAACTAAATTTGTGTGTGGTATTGAGGGTGTCTGAAGCTGTATGCTTTCCCCTTAAGGAAATAGATCACACTATTTTGCATGCACCCCCAATGGGCCATCAAAACTTTGATATAGTAAGTATATTTCTGTGCCTCCGTGTCATAGTTATTGTCTCAAATATAACATTTTCATCAAGTTTTTAAAGAGCAGAATATGCTGCCTGACTCCGCTGTAGAAATGGTGTCGTTATTCAGTTGTTTATGCCCGAAATTCAGCCTGAGCCGTAAAGGAAAAAGGAATAGTTGTGCCATTGAATAGCGCTTTCCTATTTTTTGATTTGTGAAATTTGCTTTTCAGTTCATCTGCTTGTGGTCTATGTCAAATTCTATAGTTGTTGGAATGTACTCCCATTTTAATATACATTTATTCAAAACGTTCCACTCCTGTAATAGCCTATTAAACGTGAGGGCGCAATAAATGATTGAATGAGCCTCAAACAAAGCATTCGGAGGATCCCAGCAGCCGTTAGCCAGAGTGCTTACCAGGACCTGAAGGTGAATAGCCTTCTTTTTCATATTCTCTTTGCGAGGAATGGCTGTCTCTTCGGATTGCCGAGACCTTCCTGTACGTTTAGTTTCCATTTAATCAAAAGCTAACTGAGCCCTAAAAGGCAGGGTTTCTGAAATTACACGATTAGTCATCGCAGTCAAACGCGAAGACAGCCTGAAATACTTGACTACTACAATGACACCTTCTTTACGTGGCGCCAGTACCGAGTATAATGAAGGACAAAATAAGACCCTGTATCAGAATTGCCCCTCAATGTGCGATAAATGAACTCGAGGTTGAAGAATTGGAACAGATGACAAATGTCCCAGTGTACGTAAAGATCTGAACCCAGCACTAAAAAGGCATATAGCACGTAATTGTTGGGAGAGTGAAAATGTGCAAGCACATAGCAAGCAAGAATCCCTAGGGTGCCTATGGGTTGCTGTAGCCGGCCTGCGTTTGTATGTGAGATATTGAATGTCCCTTTACACTTTCTCACTGCAAAAGTCCTTATGCGTCAATTAGTACTACCAGAGATACTGGGAAGTTAATAGTTGGGACGAAGGGGCTGCTGGAAATTTCTATGCAATGAAGTGTACTGTAGGCGAGAAGGTTTAGCGATGTGTGTGCTTGGGAATAAATATTTCAAAGTACGCTCCGCTTCTCATAAGAAAAGAGGCCAGAGACACTGACGCAAACAAAAGAAAAAAATCATAAGAAAATGCATTTTAATGTTTAGCGTACTCTACGTGTGGCGCCGAAAAGCCGTCGCCGTACCCCGGTTCGAGAGGGAGCGTTCAAGGAGGAGCAAAATTTCTTCCGATGCAAAAAACTGAGTAGCACCTTTATAAGATGCAGCAGCCACGTTAACTAAACACATGATACGTATTCGCCAAGATAGATTGCACAACTATGTTCTAGTCCACTATCATCAAACTGCGCATCAAGATCAAGACGAAAGAGATGGCGTAAGAATGGTAGATTATTTGTAAATATGTTATGGGTATACGTTGTCGGTTGCCCATTAGAGGTGATTGATTGTGATAGATGATTGAGGAGGTGACAGCTCATTTAGGAGGTGATTGAGAGGTGGGTATTTTTGGCTAATTGATTAGTGAGTATAGTGACTGGTGATGTGTGAACGAGCCCCCTCTGGCGTTAGTAGGCAAATAATGGCATTGGTGCATAGCTGAATATAAACACGGACGACGATACTACGCTCTAATCTTGGTAACCCACAAAGCTACATATATAAGAATTACGAGCTATAACTGCGTATAAAATGAACATTATAGCGCTCGTGTTTGATGTTTTGACCAATCTTGGCGGATGCATAGGTTACAACTTAAAGAAGCGCGTTTTATAAGTTATTTACGAAAGAGCTGCCTTGTAACCCATACAAAAAAAGGCGACAACCAGTCTTCGTAGCTATGTAGCTGATACAACGCACATCTCCGATTACGGAAATATATAACTATCGCAATCTTTTTCTATTTGCATTTGCATGCATGAATATTCTTTTTGTGCCCACTACTGCAAAAAAAAAAGTGTGTAACTCGGCGAAATGAAATACGACAACATTATACTGCTCTTGTGTGTTATGACGCGTTACACGTCTTAGACGATATATTAAACAGCATCATCTCGGGCAATAATCTTTAGCCAGAAAGCAATTGAGTAATTATGCCGATACTATGATGCCGCAAACAGTTTTCTTCGTTATATTAACTTTGTGTTACGCTGACGGATAGCATAAGATGTATGCAATATTTTTAAACAAAAAAAAAAAGGAACTCAGGCTCCTCGTGTATACTTTGCGGTGCCATGTATTACTGCTGAAGAAGCTATATTTCAGGTATGCAATATACATTTGCAATTTGGATTTGTGGCGTCGTGACAGCTCTCGATGGCACATCCTTGGTATTTGGCGGGATCAGAGCACGCCTGGAATAACATTCACTATGCGCTCATCCCCATAGTGAGACACCCCGCGAGCTTCTCATGTGATTCCACTTGGTGTCGAATAAGTGCGACTGGTAGATCTCCTATTAAATTTTTATATATTGTTGCCCGATGACTGGAAAGGAGAGCAGTTGACACTTGGGTTTGCCCCTCATATTTTTGCGAAGAACTGGCAATTAAGAATAGAGGAGAGATGGAGTGCAGCGCTTGCGTGCTCTGCTGGCTTGGCGACAAATCGTTACTAATGACACATCACACATTGAAGTAAGATAGCGGAGAATATTTGACTAACGATATGAATGTCTTCCTTTCTGTTCATGTATTTTCTTTTTCTGGACAGTACATAGGTCGTTTAATATGTGTCATAATCAGCTTAAAGAAAGTTTTTTGTTTACTTTGCAGGTTTTGATTTAACAAAATGCCTCTTTACAGAGCAGCAGTAATTTTGCTTTATATTTCATGCAAACTTTCATAATAAACTGCTTCAGCTCGTATTTATATGACGTAGCAATAAATAGAAATGATCGCGCTGATTTCAAGATAACACCGAACGAAATTATGAAAGTAAAATTCATTTTCGGTATTTTTTAAACTCCGTCCTCTGTCGGTATTTTTTAAACTCTGAAACAGGTTCACAATCATTAATACGTTTAGCACAACTTTGCTGCACTAGTATATACGACCTGTAGAATCCGACCCTTAAGCAAGGATGTGGAAAGGATTGGATCTTAGCTTCTTCAAAAAAAAAAAAAAAAGCCTGAAGTAGCGAAGACGCCTGCGGCTCAGAGGACGTCAGTTTAGAGACCATGCGGGCATCGTAGAGTTCATGAGCAGTGAATTTATTGAGAAGGCGCGTACCACAGAAGCTCGTTTGAAGGGACGGCTATATATGATATGGTCTTGCATACCCATGTAGCTTTGTATGTTTCAGAACTTAGAGGCTAGTGGTCACTTTTGGCTGCTCGTGCTCGCCGGCAGCCATGCGGCCCTCTTGTTCGATGCGCGGCCAATCTTTTTTGTTTTTCACATCTTTAAGAAACTATTTGCTGGAGTCTCGCTTTTTAGCTTGTCCCTTTGGTGATTATTTGTGCAGTCATGCCTGATGGGAAGGACTGTATGTTTTTGCAAACTGGTGGCAGCAAGCGAAGGGGCTTTCGACGTACTGGTTCAGGTTCGTCTCAGCTGCTAGAATTGTCGTGCAACTTATTTATAATTAACATGCAGACAAATAACGAATGATAAAAATCAACGTACTAGCCCCCTTGAATGGACACAATAATTAACATGCAGACAAATAACGAATGATAAAAATAAACCTATTAGCCCCCTTGAATGGACACAGTCCGCTACTACAAGAGAAGCCATTGTTAGTAGCCACTGTTAGTCGTGTTTAGATATAGGAGGGCTTTCGAAGAAGAAAAGAAATGGTACAATGAAGACGAGAACTTCTGAGCCTACCCCTCTATCTTCCTTGTGGTTATGAATGAGCCAATCCCACAGAAATGATATGTACGGCGAACACGTAGCGCTAGGCGGCTTCGTTACTATGCACAGGTTGGTACAGCGCCTTTCATTCGGGCGTATAATGCGTGTTTCGCAGTATTTGTTCACGTTTTCAAAATGGCTGTCAGGATTTATATTACTTCAAGGCGCGAGAGATCGTCACACGTTTTGCGAACATTTACATTGATAAATGAAACTTGAAGATCATTTTCGTTAATGTACATCTTGTGCTTCCAATATCTCCTTATAAGCTCCGCATATTGAGAGATAAAGCGGAGAAATTAGGGCATGGAAATCTTTCTTGCCTGTATGCCACAACCATGCCCTTTGGAGCTATAATAAACCGTTTCATATGAGAGCCGCTTCTTCCTTTTTATATCACAGAGCTTTTCCTTTTCATTTTTGTAGATGGCACTTCCAGCTGGGGAAGTAAAAGTGAAACTCCTTATATCAACACTTCCATGGACGGATCGTTTCTTTTAGCTGGCAGTCAGAACGAAGTCATCCGAGCCCCCCGCGGTGGTCTGAAACGCGCATTATCATTTGTCTTCTCATCTGTTGTATTAAGAACTTGCAGTATCCCTCTGCTTTGTCGGAAACTCTTCTTCTAGTTCAACGAATAGTGCTCCGGAGGAAATTATTGCTTTGGGCCATGTTTCTGCACGCCTGAGGAAGTTCCTGACTGTTTATTTTTGTAAGGCTGCGGAACCTGCAGGGAAGTTTTGTTACTACTCTTTATAGAGCCAAAGTCAGGTTTATTCTTATTATGTATATTTTTTTAAACTTTGACATTAAATAAAACAAATTTTGCATCACAATATTTGTTTCTTTTTACAAAAGAAACGGTGTAACTTTGAAGCACACCTTTCACTACCGCTCAGTACATGTAGCTTACACTTGGGCCATTCAGAGAGTTATTTGTTATGTAGTGTCACACCAACGCTCGGTGACTGTCGACGGTGACAAAGACGACGAGCGTATGTCGAAAAGGCGCGTGCTACGAAGAAGACGGCAGATAAAGAAGGAGACGCAAGAGACTGACCCGCTAGTTAAACGTTCGTGCAGAACGCCGACCCCAGACCGAACGTACTCTTACAGTTAAAACTTTCACCCGGCCTATTGGCTCCGTGGTTAGAACATGGAACCTCGGCTACTGATCCGAAGCTGTTAGACGCGAACACGGCTGCGGCGGCTGCGTTTCAAAGGAGGCGAAAAGTAATGCGTCATTGTGTTTTGCGATGCCAGTGCACATTGAAGATCCCCAGGTGGTCAATATTATCTCTGAGGCCTCTATTATATCGACACCTATTCTTTCACTCCCATCTCACTTGCCTCCATACAGCACGTCTTGGGTGTCCATCGAGATGTAAGTCTAATACTGCGCCACTTCCTTTCGTCAAAAGGAAACATATTCTTAACCACATGTTATTACGTGCGTTTTATAAGGCAGTCCTTTCAATTTCATGTTAATATCTGATTTTGTTTCGCTATATAGATTTGTGGCAAAAGTCGTTTCAATTCCTTTATAAATTTCATCTGCGGAAAGATAATTGTTTGCTAGCAATTAGTGTCATTTTGGGTGGTAAGCTTTGTCTGTTTGCATGTATACCTGATTACTGCTGGTAACTTTTATAAGGATTAAATAGCCATATTTTGCAGTTTAGGCATACGGCGCATGTCTCAATCCGCATTTACTATACTAAACCTATCAGAGCTGATGTGGGTGTACAAGTGTACATCGTGCAATTGCAGCGGTAAAAAAAGAGCAATAGCTGATTGCCACTTTGAAAATCGAGAAGCCATAACAGGTCATTTAGCATGAGGTGACTGCGTGCCGATAGGCAAAGTTGATCGTTCATACGAGACTCATTTTAAATATGTCTGTGTGCACGAATGCACAAAAATGCGAATACATAAGAAAATTTGCACCGAGAATAATTGAAGCAAGCCAAGACAAAAAAGAGATCAAGAGGGAATATGAGGAACAAGAGCAGTTAACTACGCAGGAAATTTCCCTCCTCTATCTTGGAACAGGAAGCAAATGCAGCTGTTAGAAGAAAGGCTCTGGTTTTGAACGGGCTGTCATGAAGTCACAATCTGTCACGAAAGCATGACGTGCTTAGAAGTGAGAATGACAAAAAGCGCACCGGAGAACGCGGAAGAGTGTGTAGGAAATTCCTGTAGACTGGAGAATGAACGTACGGTACAGAAGAAAGGTTTGCTTTGGTTTGTGAGGTCTAGTGCCATAAAGCGACTCAAGCCATGATAGAAGCCCACTGAGAAAAAAGACAGAAGGATAAACAGCCGTAGGCGACAGCAAGTCGCACATGGGGGCTCTCGGCCACTACAGGAGAACATAACGCATCGATTGCTGACATGTCTCGCACCGATTGTGTTTTTTTTCCCGTTATGTTGAGTTGAGCTGCCATAGGGAACCCAAGATCAAATGTCGCTGAGCGGCGCCAGCGCTGCAGCCTCCCTTGGCGGTGAGTCGTCTAGGCTACTCGGGAGAAGCGAGCGCGGCGGGCGCTGCCTGAATTGTGGGAATGGAGCTGTCGGTCTCTCGGCCGTGGTAGGTCCAGCAACATACGCGTGTACGTGCCCTTCAACCCCAGCGGAGAGTAAGAGGGCTGAGCGACGCCTTGCGTGCACGCGCCCGTTGACGCGCACCCATCAAACTTGGAATTATTAAGGTTTTCTTCGTATTTTTCACTTTCGTTCCAACGTCAGCGGCAGCGCGCCAGCAAAGGGAGCAGAAGCGTTTTTAGCCTTTTTCATGCGCCAAAGTATTAGGAGTACGAAACACAGAGCTGTGTTTTGTCCTCCTCTATTGTCCTGTCTTTCGTGCTGTAACCATGAAGAAATGTCCCCAGCTCGCCCAACAACTTGCTTTGCAGTGTCATCTCGGTGGCTGGCTTCACTGCTTTTTCTTGCCTCTATAAACTGTGCATCGGATTCCATCGGCTTCTGTATCTCCTCTGACCAAATTCGACTAAAGGCAAGAAAGGGTGGTATTCATCTCGAACGCGTTGCTCTATTTGGAAACGGGGGCTTCAGGTGGTGCAGGAAGTGGACGAAGTTCATGCCTCACGGGCGAGTTTGATGGTTCGCATTGTGATCGCTACGGACATTCCAAGGCCATATGAAAACGACCTTCGTTCTCCAATTCTTGGTACCTTTTAGGATTTGCGTCTCGCGAATCGCTTTCTTCTCTCAATTCACTCCTTTTTAACAAACAGAACCTACTGTATACGTGTGCATGAGAAGCAAATTGGTCACGTTACTTCTAAGCGCGATGAGCCCCTGGTACTTATTCATTATTAATATAAACAGCGTGAACACGAAGACAAGGGACAAGAAACAAGAAAGCCACAGTACATGCA
>JAJIZL010024685.1:99025-124452 GCA_023969395.1 Amblyomma maculatum
TGTATGTATGTATGTATGTATGTATGTATGTATGTATGTATGTATGTGTACATCCAGAAGACACCAATAGTGGTTGCACAATAACCTAAGTCCTCCATGAAGAGAGTAATGACATTGCATAAGTGTGGGTGTTAACTGGAGTAGGCAAAGGGACTCGATCTCTGGTGTACTATTCACCTTTTGTTTAAGGGGAGTATTCAAAGGCTTGGAATGGGAACAATTGGGGATAAGGCTTGATGTAGAATATCTCAAATATTCTGGGATTAGCTGATGACTTTACCTGGCGAATTAATAATGATTATAACTATATATGACAATTAGGGAAGGCTGAACGGTAAGCAGAAATTAATATGCTGAAGACGAAACTAATCTTGAACACATTTGGAAAGGCACCGAAGCCTTAAAGCGAGACGCTGGAAGCCCTAGTAAGAGAATACGCCTACTTTAAACGGGTAGTGGCAATGCATCTGAATCACGAGACGGAAATAACCAAAATAATCAAATTGGGATGCAGCGCATTCAGAAGGTACTATCAGAATATAAACGGCAGTTTACCAGTATCGCTAAAGAAGGGAGTGTATAAAGCTGTTTCTGAGCAATGCCCTTCTATGGGGAAGAAATGTGAAGACAACCAAATGAATCCAACTTAAATGGGAATAAAACCAGCAGGTGTAACTGTAAGTTACGAGAACAAGGTCCAATGGCTCAGAGAACAAACGTTATGACATTCTAATAAATATCAAGAAGAAGAAATGGTGATCGACACGTAATGCAGTCCAAAACAAAGATAACCGGCGGTCACTAAAAGTGACAGACTGGATTCGAAGTAAGACAAGAGTACCACGAACTTGCAAAAAAATAATTAGTTAGCGAATGAGAATAGAAAGGTTCAGTTTGCTGCGGACCGGGTTGATTGGAGGGATAGGGAGAGTCCTTTGCCCAGGAGTGAGTGCAGTCAAACCGGTGATGGTAATGACGACAATGAATACTTGAAAACGTTTCTCAAATTTTAATTTTAAAGTGCTGAGTTCGGGAAGAAAAGGAAGCTTGTAAAAGTTGGAAATCCAGAGACTATTCGGCGACACTTAGTGACACTCTAGGATTGAGCTCTACAGCTCTTGCACAGACAGTCTTTGTACTAGGTTAACACAGCGTTCCGTAATCTTGTATCAAAAACGAGCTCACATGCTCCTAACATCCATTTTAATATATTGTAGCGGATGAAATAGTTTTAATACATGTGAATGTTTTACACATTAAAACTAGTTGCAGGCGCCTCAGAGCCCAAATCGGTCTGCGCGCTCCTCCCTCTTCTTCTTCCTTGCCCTCCAACTCCTCAGTAAGCCGCTAAGCAGCGTGACAATTTCCCTGGTTCAGGTGACTCTCGTCCTAGTAAAAATTAGCCTGTTCGACGATGCCAGCGTTTCAGGCGAGGCGCATGAACCACTTGTGCCTTGCGGGAACGGCGGTTATCCGCCGACACTTTGGCGACGACATAATTGACGTCATGCAGTTGGTCCAACACTACGAAGCGGCCACCGTACTTGTAAAAAAACATCTGGTACAACTGTCGCTTGCGATTAGGCGTCTGAAGCCAGACGAAATTTCCAGGAGAGTAAGTCACTGGACGATGACGCAGGTCTTGGTAGACTTTCGCGCGGCTTTGAGAGGCCAGTGTACCAAACAGGCTGTACGACGGACTTCTTGGGCTCGACATAGTATCTGGGCAACCGACGTGTTGTCTTTTAAGGAAAACGGGAAGATAGGTATCGAGGAAAACGCGGGAGCTCTGGCATGCAGCAAATAGAAGGGCGAATACCCCGTAACATCATGGTTTGTCGTGCTGTAAGCGTACGTCACATATGGTAGCACTGCGTCCTGTTGCGTAGGTCAGACGAGACGTACATGGACAACATAGTTGCCAGGGTGCGGTTGGTGCCCTCGGTGAGACCGTTGGTCTGCGGTTGATACGGTGTGAGTGCAGGTAGTCTGATGCTAGAAGGCGGAGCATTTCTTCTACCACATGAGCAGTAAATTGCCGTCCACGATCACTGGGTGCGCCATGGCGAAGAATAACAGAGTGTAGAAGGAACGACGAAACGTCAACAGCCATTGCGGTAACGAGAGAAGCGGTCACCTCGTAGGTCACCTCTTATCTGGTAAGATAATCTATGCAGATAATAACCCAGCGGAGGTCCTTTAAAGTCTTTAGAAAAGAGCCAAGGAGGTGAATTCCAACCTTTTCAAAATGTGAAGTAGGTGTTCTGGCGGGCTGCAAAGG
This sequence comes from Amblyomma maculatum, assembly GCA_023969395.1. Lineage (NCBI taxonomy): Eukaryota > Metazoa > Arthropoda > Arachnida > Ixodida > Ixodidae > Amblyomma > Amblyomma maculatum. Next base: position 101,307 of record JAJIZL010024685.1, read on the forward strand.
ACCGGCAGGGGTGGTGGTGCGTCCCTTAAGTCATTGGCATTGTACACATGTTGTAACATACTGCTTGGGCTTCTTATAAACTTGCGCCTATAAAAACACGGGCGAGTTCGTGGCAGGCTACGAGGAAATCTTAGATGTCCAGATTTGATGTCACCATGTTTAGCGTGCAGTACTAGCGCGGAGACTTTTCGCGAGGACCAAAAGCAGGAAAGCACCGTCGACTACGCAGTTCCTGTACAAAATACCATCTTTGATGGTAAATGGTGTAGAAATGGCTCCTCCTTCTGCTTGTTCTATAAGAGGCAAAAGGGAGTGGTCGCTGCGTTGCTCTCTCCTAAAGGTTGCCTTACTAGGAAAAATCGGAGCGAACGAGGTTTAACACCCTTGCAAACCGTCTTCATTGTTGACTGAAGTCGGCCGGCAACGATTGGCGTGACAAGCAGTCTGCATCACTGTGATGTCGCCCACTTTTGTACGCGACACCAAAGTTACATTCTTGAAGGCATAATGCCCATTGCTCCAGATGGCCGGATGAATCGCGCAGTCCGATGAGCCAGCATGGAGAATGATGGTCGGTCTGTATAGTTAAGTGGCGTTCATAAAAGTACGGTCAGAACATGTGCACAGCAAACACAACTGCGAGGCACTCCAATTCGGTCACTGTGCAGTTGCGTTCATATTTTGTTAACGTGCGGTTGGCGTAGACAATGACGAATCCTTATCCAGGAGAGAATCGAAGAGGTGAATGAAGCGATGGAAATAAGGAGAGAGTCCGAGGAAACTGCGGAAGCTTTTCTAGGTGCGTGTTGTTTCAAAGTCTCGTACTGCAGCGATCTTCTGCGGATCCGGCATGAAACCATCCTTGTTAACGAGGAAACCAAGAACTAGAGTTTGTCGGTCTCAAAAATGCACTTCTTTGAATTCAAAACGTGTCCCACATTGCCGATGCATTCAAGAACCATATGAAGCCTCTCATTGTGCTCTTGAAGGTATTGCCGAAAGTGATGACACCAACCAGGTAACACATGCATAATTACCATTTAGGCCACAAAGAATAGCGTCCAAAACCGCTCAAACGTCGTGAGAGCGTTGCATAATCCGAACGGCATCTCATTAAATTCTAATAAACCACTGGCGTTACGAAAGGACTCTTCCCACGCTCGGATGGATGCAGATGAATTTGCCAGTAGCCAGATCTCAAATCAATAGAGGAGAAATATGACGCCGAATGCACACAATTGACTGCATCATCGATGTGAGGTAACGAGTATATGTCTTTCTTTGCTACCGCATTTGAACTGAGGTAGTCTACGCCGAATCGCCAAGAGTTTGTATTTCCTTCGCACTAGAATAACAGGTACGGCCCATCTACCGGAAGATTCTTAAACGATTTCTTTCTGGAGCATTTCGTCTACCTGTTCATGAATTATCTTGCGCTCTGCTGAAGAAAGTGTAAGCTTTTGACGAATATTGGGTACGTTTTCTGTGTTAATTTTATGCCCCAGTAGAAAATATTGTGACTTCCCTTTCGCGGCTCCCCTGTAATCAAACCTATTTCTAACGGTGTTGGTCATATGGGTCTCAAATCGCGCGAATGCCAAACCACAAGGAAGACCAACAGGCTCTCCTGACACGTTCACAGTCCAGAGCTGTGCGCAACCATCCATTGCGTCCACTACAGCGCATGGCACAAAAATATTTTTTTTTTTCCGCTCTGTTCAAGACATTTGACTCGACGACTATTGGATGTTTGCCCACATGCCGTGGTAAATTCACGCACAAAAATGTTGCCGTCATCTCAGGCAGCAGCACATCTTCCTTCAAGGAGAGAACTCCTTCATGACTCTGGGACATGTTCTTCACTAATGAGGGGATAACGGCTTCAAAGACATTACACCAGCACTCAAGTCTAGAGTAGCACCACACTCACGGAAAAAGTTAACACCCAAGATCACGTCAGGCGTGACATGTCTCAACAGAACGAATTCTGTTCTGTAGCACTCGTCATCAAGCACAACAGAAGCTGAGCGCGGGAATACCGGAACTAAATTTTCACCCTCAACTCCACGAAACCTACTATTTTTGTTCCATAAAAACATAATTGTCTGTCGAAGGCGGTTCATAAATGAAAGATTCATAATTGCCACAGCGGCACCAGTGTCAACCAAGGCATCCGTTTTAACATTGTCCGCACACACTGACACCGTTTTTAGCACAACGATAGGCATAAGGTATTCTTGAAATTCACCATCCGGCGACCTTACAATCATCGGTTGCACCATCCAGCCTGGGAAAAACAAAGCGACGACGTGCAGATGGTGAACGGCCTTGTCGCGGCGTTCGGGCACCATGCTGTGGGGATGAAGGCCGATAGAAGTTAGCGGGTGGCAGCTCCCCGTGGACATCATTCTTGAAGCGCGGGGCTCGTTGTACACGGGGTCGAGAAATTTGTCGACGTGTGAAACAGCGGCAGATGTGTCCGCTGTACCCACAGCTGTTGCATATCGGTGGCTGGTATCTGTGGCTGGTGGCTCTAGTAGCTGACCACTGGATCCATTGGAGGCCGAGACGAGGCGATAGACGAGGCGATAGCTGCTGGAAATAAGGGCTCGACGTCGATTGCTGGGTTCTCTCAATGCCGTATTTGTGAGACGGTTCACTCTTCTCTGCTACAATGATGGCATGGTCTTTGAGGGGTAAGTTATATCAAAACTTGTACGTAGTGGCTGAGTATCCAACTCCTCGCGTACAATCCTCGTTACACTAGTAGCGATGTCGTCAGCCTACGGGAATTCAATGCTGGCAACGCTTGTCACATGGAAAAGGTGGCCGAGGTTTGGGCGCTATGCAGCATGCTTTGAGCGCCTCAAATTCACGGCATTGCTTGATGACATCTGCAGCCGTAGCAAGGCACCTGTCTCGCATAATAAGGAAATTATAGAAGTCGTCAGCAATCTCCTTGGGAAGGTGCCCTGCCTTGTCTTCTGACATCTGTCGGTTGACAATTCAGTAAAGTTTCAATACTTTCTTGATGTATTCTGTACATGTCTCACTGGCCAGCTGGACCGACACCACCGAGATTTTAATAAGGCCTTTGCATCGCCTTCTCTCCCATCAGCGAACGTCATGACAAGCGGATGAGCGATAAAGGATCAGCCATTGAATCTGCGCGTACAGACTTGGGTAAAAGGGCGAGATGACATCATGTGACTCGACATAGATTGATTCCCCGATTTTGTTCAGGCAAGCTTTCATTTGATGCCAGTAGTACGGTGTTCTTTTATTCGGCAAAGAATTTTTCAGCATGGAGTCTAGCGGCCAATTAGAAAAGACAGCAAAGGTGTAATAAAGCATGTTTTGCTTGCTTTAATCAAGCTATTTTACCTCCAATATCTAAAATCAGCTTTTGCATTTCTTTCTTTGTCCAGATCAGTGATACTGTACTGCCGTGCCAGCATACCAGCGCTACAAATTCACATGCGGGAAAACGCTACAAAAGGAAACGAAATTGCATAGTTTGAGAGCTTCGTTGTCTTATCTGTGTACCGCGACACTTCAGTGTCTTGTCTTTTTTGTAGTTCTTTTAGCCTACTTTTGACTCACGATTCTGCTTATGATACACTATTCTTTTTACGTCTCGGTTTTTCGTGGTAAGGCCGGGAAAAGCAAGCGCGTTTCCAAGATTATCGACCCACTTCTGCAAACAAGAAAAGGCACTAGCATGAAATGACGCCCTCTCGCAGTCGTGCCGTGTTTCGCTAGCGTCAACTGAAGTGATTTACGCAACAAAAGGCTGGGCGAGGAAAGAAGTAACGTTGGCAGGCCGTGGAAGCAACCTTAAACGTATACCCAACACATGTGTGACCTACTTGCGTCCTCAGGGCATCTCGACGCCAGCTGTCAAAATATTTGTCTCCTATAAAGCGCAACGCTTCTCCTTTTTCTTTGGATTCCACGTGCGTGGTCAAGGACAGTGAAGCTCGAGATAATGGTCCCTTATTCTATCGCCAAATGTCTGTTTCCTTCCGCGAGCCACTCGGCGGCGTCAAGGACAGTATTTTTTACTTTAACGTTGTATTTTTCGAACAAGAAACGAATACGCTTGCTGTGACAAAAGGGATGGATGCAATAGGGAACCAGAGAATTGGAACAGAGACAAAAACTGTACAGTGAGCTGGGACAGCTACTTGCTTAAAATATCACAAGCGCTTCACATTCAGCCCAAGAAAAAGGAAGGATGAGAGCACTCAGCTTGGAAGCTACACATGAAGAGACGAAATGACCAGTATGACCAATAAGAGATTTTTCGAGTAACGACATTTGGCGGTGAGGAGGAGAGGGAAGGTGGCATGACGGCGGAATTCAGCTATTATGCTCCTTGTCAATAAAGGTTTGAGGCGCCAACTTTTCAGGCGCCATGGTTTAACGCACTAAACGTTAGTGCGCTATCGAAACCAAGAGAAAGCAGAAGGCAGAAGTTTAGACATTTAAACTTCCACCAAAAATATTTTTTCCTTTCACATCCATGCCGAAGAAATCGTCTAAATGTCTGACCATGCATTGCTAGAGGTGGCGCTTCCGTTCCTTTGAAAAAGCTAAGGACAACCATTTAGGTGTGCCGTGAAAGGGATACTCTCCGTCGTAGAACTGACATCGTTAACATCCATAAATTTGCTCCATTTTTAATTTCACACCAACTGTTCCACTTCAATACATCCAAATTTCAGCCACACTCACCCGACGCGCGCTTTAAACATGAACACGAACCAATAAAACATTGTGCTACAACGCGGGACTTCGTACATCGTAGTCAAGATATTGATAATTAGTCTAAATAAATGCTAGGAACTGTGTGCCCAACATTTGTTCAAAACATTTTTTCATTTAATGTGAAAGAGTATTGCTCAATCGCAAATTAGGGAACACTAAAGCTTCGATTTAGGGGTAAACGTTATATTGTCTTTAAAACCGTCATATATTTCTGCGATGTTTCTTACATTTTATTTAAATTGGTGTTGAGCGAAAGAGAGAGAGAGAGAGAGAAAACTTTTAATGAGCATATAATCAGTAAATATTCGCAGGAGCTGGGTGGTCGGTGCCCCTAGTCCAGGGCTCCGCTGGCAGCAGCTGACTTGCGGACTAGCTGGATAATCCAGGCTTGCTGGTCCAGGTTGTCGCTGGTCAGGGCCGCCTCCCACTGCTCGTGTGTCGGGCATGGCACTATTAACGTTGGGTCAGGTTTGTCCTGGCATTCCCAAGAGATGTGAAAGAGTGTCGGGCTTGCACCGCACCAAGGACAGTAACTCGTGTATTTTGTTGGGCTTATCTTATTTAAAATTTGAAGATTAGGGAATGTGTTTGTTTGTATTTTTCTCCAGTCTATAGCGTCCGAGGAAGGAAAGTGTTTGTGTGGTGGTGAGAAAATTCTTCTTTCTAACCGTAGGTGTTCCAGCCTGTCGCCGTAGGGTCCTAGGAGAGGGGTGAGGTAGGGATGGGGATCCGCCCGGTTTGTGAGAGCTCGGGCTAGATCATTCGCTACCTCATTTCCTTCTAGGCCATCGTGTCCAGGTGTCCATGTAATTGTGTGCGTCTGGGAGATGGAACGTAATATTGCACAAGCTCTTTTGTGAGGTTTTCCGGCCAGGTAGTCCCTGCAGGCTGGTTGGGAGTCCGTCACTACGTGAGATGACTTATTTTGGTTGTCTTGTGTTTTTATGGTGATGGCTATTGCCAGTGATTCCGCTTCCGCAGGATCCTTGGCATAGATTGAAGCCTGAATAATTGGCCTCTTCTTGTGGTCAACTGCAGCTATTGTGAACTTGCCAGGTTCGCCGTAAGCTCCTATGTCCACGTAGACAGCTTCCGTGTCTTTAGATAATTGTTTTTCCAATGATTTGACTCTGGCTTTCCTTCGACCCTTTTGTAACTCATGGTGCATGTGCTTGGGTATAGGGTTCACATAGATGTTGTTTCTTGTGGATGTCGGAATTTGTGATTTGATCTCAGAAGTTCTTAGTGCCTGCCATAGCCCTAGTTTTGACAGGATTTCCCTACCCGCCTGCGTTGTTGTTAGGCGTTGTTTCTGACTCTCTAGAACCGCCTCCTTGAGCTCCTCGAAGTTGTTGTGCACTCCGAGTGCCCAAAGACGTTCCGTTGATGTTGTTGGCGGGAGGTTTAGGGCCGTTTTATAGGCTCCTCTTATGATAGTGTCAATGGCCCTTTTATCAGTGAATCTAATTTCGTGATATGGGAGCCCGTAGGTAATCTTGCTAACGACTAGGGCCTGTACAAGGCGGAGGGTGTCCTCCTCCCTCATCCCTTTCCGGTGCCAGGTCACCCTTCTAATCATTCTAGAAATTTGGTTGACTGTGGTTTTGAGTGTTTTGATTGTGTAATCCACTCTCAAATTGCTTTGCAACCGCAGCCCCAAAACTCTGATCTTGTCCTTCTCTTGAATTATCTGGTCTCCTAGAGAGAGCTGAATTTCTCCTGGGGACTTGTAATTTCTTTTGTGTAGCCTGATAAGTTCGGATTTTTCGGGGGAGCATTGAAGACCGCTCTTCCCGGCAAATTCCTCGACTAGGTCTATAGCGGCTTGCAGAGCTTCTTCTTTTTGCGCCTAGGATCCTTGAGTAGCCCAGATGGTGATGTCGTCCGCGTATAAAGTGAAGCCAATATCAGTGCGGGTCAACAGTTTTTTTGCTAAATTTATCATTGCTATGTTAAATAGCATTGGAGAGATTATAGAACCCTGCGGTGTACCTTTGTTCGGCATGGGTACTTTTGGTGATCGGATCTCTCCAATTCCTATGGTGGCTGTGCGATCGGAGAGGAAAGCCTTCACGTATTTGAAAATTTTCTCCCCGCAGTTGATATTGTTTAATTCGTGCAATATGGTTTGGTGGCCAATGTTGTCGAATGCTCCTTTCAGATCTAGTGCCAGAATGAAATTTTCGCCTTTTCGGGGTATGGTGTTGATGACTTCTTCCCTAATCCGGAGGAAAGCATCTTGCGTGCAGAGTCCCTTGCGGAAGCCCAGCATGCACGAAGGAAAGATGTTGTTTTCGTCGATGTAATTTTGGAACCTTAGGTGGACTACTTTTTCATAGAGTTTTCCCAGGCAAGAAGTGAGGGAGATAGGACGGAGACTCTCCACAGCCGGTGGCTTTCCAGCCTTTGGTATGGTGATGACATCCGCGTGTCTCCAAGCTGATGGGACCTGTCCCTTCTCCCACAGTTCTTCGTTGATGTACTTCGTTAGGTCTTGCAAATGTTCTGTGCTTAAGTTCCTAATCATAGCGTAGGTGACCTTGTCTCCTCCAGGGGCAGTGTTTCTTGTAAATGTACGGGCGGCTGAGTAGACCTCCGCCAGTGTTATGGGGGAGTCAAGGGAGGGGTTTGGTTGACCCGCATATGAAGTTTGGCAAGCCGGAGTAGGGTCTCCTATGTATTTCTTGTGCATGGCGGTGATCAGCTCTGCATCTGTGCCCGGGTATTTATGGGCTATGGTGTGAAGGGTTCTTCTTGTGGCCGTTTTGGTTTTTGATGTGTCTATCAAGCTTCTTAATATTGACCATGCTTTAGCCGTGCTTAGGGTACCTTTCAGCGAATTGCAGAAATCTGCCCAGTTTTGCTTGGCGAGCTTTATAGCATACTCTTGTGCTTCAGCAGTAACCTGTGCTATCTTCATTTTAAGTTTTCTATTTAATTTTTGCATTTTCCACCGTTTTAATAGACTTTTTCGGGCTTCCCATAAATGTAGGAGATGTCTGTCTACTTCTGGGGTTTTTGTCGTTGTGTTGATGGTCTTGGTCGTTTTTGCGTGAGCATCCTTCAGGCTTTGAACCCAATCTTCAATTGTTGTGATGCCGTCGTGTGGCGGTCTAATTTGTCTGAACTTATCCCAGTCTGTTATTTTAGTAGGGCCAATGTTCCTTTTCATACGGGTTGTGATTAGGGATAAGCTAAGGACTTTGTGATCGCTGCCAAGTGTTTCTTCTAGATTGGTCCAGGTGCAATGTCTTATGTTTTTGGTGAAAGCTAGGTCTGGGCAGGTGTCTCTGCTTACACTGTTTCCTATTCTAGTGGGGGACATGGTGTCCGTCATAAGACAGAGATCCAGCTGCTCAGCCGCTTCCAACAACTTGGTTCCCTTCGGGGTGTCCTTGTGGTAGCCCCATGCCGTATGTACAACTTTTAGGTCCCCCATAATAATAAGGGGGTTAGTTCCCGCTATGCGTGTGCATTCCAGTAAAAGTGGCTTGAAATCTTCCTGCGTGTTGCTTGGAGGACTGTAAAGGTTTAGAACAAACACACCCTGCTTTCTTCTTTTTTGAGAGATGATCTCGATGAGAACTTGATTAATTTCACTGAAGGGAAGGTCGTGCGGTATGACTGTTAGTGTGGGGGCCACTAGTGTAGTTATTTTAGGTGCCGTGTCATGGGTGTATGTGAGGTATCCTTTGAGGTATGCTGTGCATCCTGTTTCTTGGAGACAGATGACGTCCGGAGGTATCGGTTGATTTTGAATAAACATCTGCAGGGAGCTGCGTTTCCTCTTGAAGGAGCGACAGTTCCACTGCCAGAGCTCTAGGTGGTTTGGTTGCCGGTTAGGGGAGGCAGCCATCAGCGTTACTCGCCACTGACTCGCAGTCGCTGAGATCTGTCATGCCAGCGGACCTTCGGTGGGTTTTTAGTCGAGGGTCATCGGGGATTCCCGTGCGTTTTCGCACCCACTGAGTTATTATTTGGATTTTCGAATTGAATTCTTCTTGAACTGCCGCAAATTGAGTTTGCGTGGCAATTTGTTGGTCTTGGAGTTGTTTGGTTAGTTGTGTCATGGTCTGCTGCATTTGAATAATCATTTGTTGCATTTGAGTAAGAATGCTTGGTGCGTTTTCTTGAGTGTGAAGTCCGAGAGTTTGCGTAAGCGTTTTCTGCCGTTGCGTTTGGAGTACACTCGCCTGTTGAGGTTGAGATGCGGAGGTGTTTACAGCATTTTGTACCGGTTGTGGCTGTATCGATACTATTGATGAGGGTTGGGGGGCAGTTTGCTTCTGACCCATTTGTAGCAGTTGTTGTAGTTGTTGTTCCACCTTATTAAGGCGTTTCTGTTGTTCTGATAGTTTTATTTTCAGTTGTCTGTTTTGCTCCTCGAGCCTAGTGCAATCCTGGCATGGACCATACCCGTTTAGAGCAGTGGGAGAGGCAACCTGAGCCCAGCTTACCCTTTTGCTGTCGTGCTCTAGCTTGTCTGGCGTCGCCCCTATCGCTTCTGGTGGTCCCTGCTGGTTGGGCCTGATCTGTTGTGTCTTCTGTTGGGAATAGTAGGCTGTCAAGTCCCGTCCCTTGGATCTCGATCGGGACTGGGGTCTCTGTTTCTCTGCCAGCTGCTGTTCCTCCTCCTCCGATGAAAACCAGCGGCGCTCCATCGGCTTGATCTGCTGATCTCTCCGGCTGACGTGCTGCTTGGGGGGCTTCTGTTGCTGATTGTTATTGCTTTGTTTAGCTTTGTTGTTGTAACGTCCGATATGTGCCCTGAGGCGCTGCTTGCAGGCCTTGTCTCCCGTTGGGTGGTTTCCCTGGCAGGCCACGCACTTGGCTTCACAGGTGTGGTTTTCCTCTCGTTCATGAAGGCCGCAGTTCCGACATACGTTGGCGTTGGGTGTTGGGCAGACATCCGCTCTGTGGCCTGCCTTGAGACAGTCTTGGCAGATCTGTTGGGTTGGTCGATATGGGTAACATGCCGTCTCTCCCCCGTAATAGATGACGTAGCGCGGGAGAATGGGGCCTATGAATGTTAGCACTGCCGTGCGAGACTTTCCCAACATTCGTGCTTGAACGATCTCGACCCCTTGTGTGCGTAGTCGGATGTTTGATAGAAGCTCTTCTGATGGTGTGTTTGGATCCACTCCATGAATAACTCCTCTGATTACGTCCTCAGGCGCCGCCAGGTAGACGTTGACTTCGTAAGCCTTGTTTTCCAAGGTCAGACTCTTGATGTGCCGTATGACGTCCGCAGTCTCGTCGTAAGGAGTGCTGACTATGATGATGTTCGATCCTGTGCGGGGTCTCACAATAAATTTGGAGAAGTCGCACGATTCCGGGTTGTTGCAGGCAGCCACGATGGCTCTTGAGAACTGGGTAGGAACGAATTTTCTGACTTCCATGCCCTTCTTGGGTCTTATTATCACCTTATAGCCGGTTTTAGGAAGGGGTGGTAATTTCCTCCTCTTCTGAGACGTTGTTTGATCCATAGCCGGCTGTACTGGCGATGCTATCGTTTTCTTCGGCTTCACGACGGTCTGCAGCAAGTGCGTCGGGGGAGCATAGATCTTTCCTGCGATCACGACTTGTTCGCCTCTTGCTAACCTTTGACGATTCTTCTTGCATATGTTTACGTGCCAGTTGGAGTAAAGGTCATCCGGCGTCCAGGCATGACCCTCTTCCATGTCATTAGAAGTTTAGATTTGGACGTCTAATTCCATTCCCTGGTGTTTAGCAGAGTGAGCTGGGTTAGCGGTTGTTGAACACAGACCACTAGATCCCGCTTCGCCTTGGTCTAAGGTATCCATGCGCTCTGGATCGGCATTACTAGGCCTCGCATCGCCTAGCATGGCCGCCGCCGAGGAGCTTCAAAAGCCCATTTCGATGTCCAATAAAACACTCACGGGTTTGAGAAAGGCCTCGGTGAATTCCGGATGACTTCAGGAAGGTCCTCGAAACAAACTTTCCAGGATTTGTTGGATTTTCCAGACAATTTCCTTTCTTGTTAGCCGAGCCCAATCGAAGTGCGTCCGCTCCCGTCGGCTTCTTCTTCCCAGCTCCTGAGCGAAAGAACAGCTTCGTATCTGTCTCACCTCTAGGTGGAGGTCTACACTTGTAATTATTCGCATAGTAATGAAGATATGTCGTCGGTTTGATTCCATAACGCAAACTGGCCTCTAACTTCACTAGCAGATGGACGCTTAATGTATCAATGCGAGTGGTTCGCCACCACTGTGTATATGCTCCATAGAATACGGCTGCTTTTCAGTATAAAGGAATAATAATGTGAGAATTATTTCCGACATGTTTTCTGAGTTCTGGTTCAGAGCGACAGTGATGGCGATACCTTTATCGATCTAACAAGCTTTATATTATATATTTTATATTATAGCTTTTTATTATGTTTATAATATTATATTATGTATCGAAAACTCCTAACAGGGAGACTAAAAGTAAAATTGACTTCATACTTTGTTCTACCCCCGCAAGATGTAGAGGTAATCGGGAAAGTACGATGCAGTCACCAAAGGATGGGGAGGTCCCGAATTAGTCTAAATTTGAAGAAGGAACGCAACAGATTAGTAAGAAAGAAACCCATCAACGAATTAGCGGTAAGGGGGAGGCCGAAGAGTTCAGGATCTCGTTACAGAATAGATATTCAGCTCTAGCCGAGGATGGCGACATTACCCTACAAGAAATGAACAATAATTTCAGAGATATCATTACTGAGTGCGGTGTAGGAGTAGGCGGTAGAATAGTTAAAGAGGATACCGGTAAGCTGTATAAGGAGACGAAAGATTTGATTCAGAAACGCCAGAGTATGAAAACTTCCAATCCAACAGACTAGATAGAATAGGCCGAGATGTCAAAGCTAATCAATAAGCGCAAAGTGGCCGATATAAGAAAGTTCAGAAAATTGGACAAAACTGGAGTGGAGAAAATTGTGCATGCTGTAATGAGCGGGACAAGCCTTAAAGCGGTGAAGAAGAAATTGGTCATAGGCAAAACTCAGATGTAAGCGGCAAGGAACAAGGCGGGCTACGTCACCACGAATACGATGGACAAGATAAGTCAAAGTAGCCGAGGAGTTCTATGCAGATCTCTACAGTAGTCAAAGTAGTCAGTACCGTAATGAGGTTGGCGGTAGGGAGATACAGTCAGACGTTCCACCAGTGACGAATGACAAAATTAAGAAAGCAATTGATAGTATGAAAAGGGGGAAAGCAGCTAGAGAAGGATCAAATAGCTATAGATTTGTTGAAGGACGGGGGCGGGGGGGTGTAGAAAAACTGGCCATCTTGTATACGCAGTGCCTGGTGTCATCGACGGTACTGGAACTATGAAGAATGCAAACATTATCCTCATTCTTAAGAAATTGGACGCTAAGGGCCCTAAAATTTACAGACCAATTAGCTTACCCTCTGTTACGTATAAGGTATTTGCCATAGTATTTGGTAATAGATTCGGGACAACCTTAGACTGCAATTAAGAAAAGGATCAAGCAGGGTTTCGGAAACGGTACTCTACTATCGACCATATCCATACCGTCAACCAGGGGATAGAAAAATGCTAAGAATATAATCGGCTCTTTACATAGCATTCATTGATTACGAAAAAGCCTTTGACTCAGTAGAAACCTCGGGGGTGATGCAGTGGGCAGACGAGCCGTACGTGAAAGTGCTGGAAGATATTGCTACGAAGATGACGAAGCGGGCAGTGGCGTGGGGCGGAGCGCTCGTGCCAGGCCCGCTGGCCATTAAAGCATATTGTCACGATATTGGAGGCTAGGGCTAGGCTATCAGAGCCGGAGCAGGTGGAATTATAAGGTCCAAGCTTTAGGTACGTCCTTCTAGTCCGGAGCCGATTCACTTCGTCCTTTTTTCTCCAAGCGCCACTTCAACGTCTTTCGCTGCGAGTGCCCCCTGGCGTCATCATCACGTCATTTTATCGTCATGTCATCACGTCGTTCTGTTTCTGTTGTGTCGCCGTGTTCCATCGCTTGTCATGCCACCACGTAACATTTGGTTGGAGGTGCGGTTCATCCCCAGCCTCGCCTTACACCGTCGAAGCCAACCGTACACCGGGTCCATCTGCCGAAAGCCCGTGGAGATCGCCGCCCAGCTCTGCGCCAGCCCTTCTTGCTCAGGCCCGACCAGCCGCTGTGCCCAGCCCTGACCACAACACATGACGACCAGGAAGAGCCCAAAGCCGACCCTACCGACCCAACGACGAAGCGACCTCACGACCACTCGAGCGAAGACAGCACCCCCGCCCAAGTCGTTCGGCGTGTCCATGAGCCTTGGCCTTCGGCAAACGGTGAAGATTGGACTGATGCTCCGGTGCAAGCATTCCTCCCGTCTTCGCATTCATTGTGGTGTCCAGCGTTTCATGTCCCAATCCTGTGTCTGTGTTTATCGTCACGTCATGCACTGGATTTCTAGCAATCGATCGGGACGACCGCTCGGTGGCCCCGGGCAATGCAACAAAGATGACGAAGCGGGAAGTGGCGTGGGGCGGAACGCTCGCGCCAGGCCCGCTGGCCATTAAAGCATATTTCATCGTCATGTCATCACGTCGTTCTGTTTCTGTTGTGTCGCCGTGTACCATCGCTTGTCATTTCACCACGTAACAATATTGTGACATATATGCCTTGCATCGCTGGAAGTTGAAGATCACAACGATCAGCAACAATGACACAAAAGAAGACAAAGTGGTAGCAACGACTGATGCTAGAATAGGGTCGACGCTGCTGTGTTTCTGTGTTCTGTGTGCGGTGCCAGCCTGGACTAACCTTGCCACGTATCATCTTGGTGGAGGTGCGGGGTAGTGGCTGCACAGCAACCATACTTCGGCATAAAGAAAGTAACAAACTATTATAAAGAAAGGAGTTAGGCAAGGAGACATGATCTCCCACACGGCTTGCTTAGAGGAAGTATTCAGACTTGGAATGGGATCAGTTAGGGATAAGGGTAGATGGAGAATACCACAGTAACTTGTGATTTGCTGATGACATTGCCTTGCTAATTAACTCAGTAGATGAACTGCAAAGAATGATTGGTGAGCTAGAGAGGAAAAGTAGAAAGGTAGGCTTTAAAATCAATATGCAGAAGACTAGGTAATGTTCAACAGCCTCATGAAGGAACAGGAGTTTACGTTAGGTAGTGAAGCACTTGAAGTAGCAGGTGAATATGTCTACTTGGGACAGGTAGTAACCGCAGATCCGGACCATGAAAAGGAAATAGCAAGAAGAATAAGATTGGGATGGAGCGCATTTGGCAAGCAGTCGCAGATTATGACTAGCAGCTTACCCGTATCACTCAAGAGGAAAGTATAAAACAGTTGCATCTTTCCTGTAATCACCTATGGGGCTGAAACGTGGAGGCTAACCAAGAGGGTTCTACTCAAGTTGAGGGCAACGCAGAGGGCTTGGAACGAAAAATGGAAAAATGGTAGGGGTAACATTAAGAGATATGAAGCGTGCAGAGTGGGTCAGAAAAATAACTCAAGTTACTTATATTCTAGCGGAAATCAAGAAGAAGAAATGGGCATGGGCCGGACATGTAGTGCAAAAAGAAGCTAATCGATGGTCGTTTAGGGTAACAAACCTGATTGCAAGGGAAGGAAAGTGTAGCAGGGTGCGGCAGAAAGTTAGGTGGGTGGATGAGGTTAAGACGTTCGCAGAGGTAAAGTGGATGCCACTAGCACAGAACCGGGATAATTGGAGAAATATGAGAGAGGCCTTCGCCCTGCAGTGCAGTCAAGCTGATGATGATGTTAATGATGCATTCCTCCCTTTCCCGGCTTGTCTCCTCTCATACTGCGCTGCCGTTCTTCTTCAGAAGCTAATGAGCGTATGTATAACAATGATGACCACGACACAAGGACGAAGTGAAATCCGTTGCTCGAAACGTTAAGGCCCCCTCAGCCTTTGTTCGATTTACACTTGGAGTTTTGTGTATTCATCACTAACATTATAAACATCATTAGTTGGGCTATACAAACTGCAGGGCGAAGGCCTCTTCCATATAACTCAAATTACCCCGTTCCCGTGCTCGCTGCATTCACTTGACCCATGTGAACTTCTTACCTCAACCGCCCTCCTATATTTCTACCACCCCTGCTACGCTTTTTATTTCCTTAGAATCCAATTTGCTACCATTAATACCATCGGTATTCTATCTTCGCTCAACATGCCCTGCCCTTTCGCATTTCTCCTCTTTTGATTTTCGGTATTCTATCTTCGCTCAACATGCCCTGCCCTTTCGCATTTCTTCTCTTTTGATTTTCACTAAAATGTCACTAAGTCGACTTATTTCTCTGACCCACTCTGCACGCTTCCTATCTCTTAACGCTGCCCCGTCCATTTTTCATTCCCCGTTCTTCTGCGCTCTCCTCAACTCAAGTAACCCTCATTTTAGCATCCACGTTTCATCCCCCGAGATGAGTACAGGTAAGATGCAACTTGCATACTTTCCTCTTGAGCGATACTTGTAAGCTGCGAGTCATAATCTGCGATTGCTTGCCAAATGCGCTCCATCTCATTCTTAATCTTCTTGTTATTTCGTTTTCATGGTCCGGATCTGCGGTTACTGCCTGTCCTAAGTAAACATATTCTCCTACAACTTCCAGTGCTTCGCTGAATATTGTAAACTGCTGTTCCATCCCCTGGCTGTTGAACATTACCTTAGCCGTCTATACATTACATTTTAGGCCTACCATTTTGGTTTGCCTGTCTAGGTCATCAATCATCATTTGCAATTCATTCCATGTGTTCCTTAGCAAGGCGATGCCATCATTGAGCTGTTGATTACGGAGGTATTCGTCATCAACCCTTATAGCTAACTGCGCCTATTTAAAGTTTCTGCATACTGCTAAGCAAGTTGCAAATGTTATTGGGGATCTCGTAACTTATGACCAAACACATTTCGTTATGCGAATTTTATTACTTTCATTATGCAAGAACAATGGTGGCTGTTCCGCCGCAATAAATATCACCCAGTACTTTCATATATGACCCATCTATATTCTTATTTTGCAATGCCTGCATGACTGTCGAGGTTGCGACTGAGTCAAATGCCTTTTGGTAATCAATGAATGCTAACTATCGGTGCTAGTTACATTCCATCCTCGCCGCTGGCAAAATCAATGTCCCTGCTTTCTCTTCTATTCTTGAACCAGTGGTGTAAGCCGCCCTTTCATACGCGTGTTCTTTGCGTAGACCCTCGTTCAGTTGTGCTCATTGCTAGTGTGGACTACTCCCCCATGCCGCGCTTACAATTTCTTGCGGTAGATAGCACTCTGTGTATCGGCAGCTCTTTTCCCACGACTTTCTTTCAAGGAGAATCGCTTGGCAGTGTTGATGTCATCCATCCCGCCGACGCCTCTACTCCTACTGGTGACCCTGCCTGAAATGCATAATTTTACACCTCACTCCCCGTATTAAGGCTCAACTCCATAAGCCCTCGAAGCGCGCGTCCTGCGCGCTTGGCTGCGCGCGCGCCGGCCAGAGGAAGTCTGCGCATGCGCGACGCGCCGCCCAGAGCCGAGCGCGTTCACGACGCTCGGATCCGACAGTGCCAGATATTCGGCGCGCGCGCTACTTCCGGAAGCGCGCCTCCGAATTCCGGCGGGCAAGCATTGACCAATCAGCGGGCGCTCTACGTCTGTTTCTTCCGGGGCGGGTCTGGCGGGCCTTCCAAGCATGTTTTGAGCAAAATAGCGGAATTCCACCTCAGTGGAAGCGCGTCGTCCTGCATTGACAGCCAAATAAATGAAGTCAACAACGAGCTGCTCATCGCCGCCATCGAACGATGGCAGCTGCTATGGCTTGCGAGCCACGCGCTTCATAAGAAAGAGCTGGTGACGGCGGCTCTATGGATAGCAGTGGTCGCGTAACTTGGGCGGGGGTCCCACGCGAAGGTGAGATGCTGAACCTGATCGTTCGTTATTCATAGCGTGTATATTCGTTATTTGTGTCGTATATATCACACATTTCATGTGTATGTTCTTGAGTTTTCATCACAGAGGCTATAACAACGCTCCAGAAGCGGTTGAAATGCCTCCGCGACAAGTTCCGCCGATTATGCAACGCGTGACCGGACGCGCACCGCGCCATGCGCTTGGAGTTGTGAACCACTTTCTTTGCGCGCCGGGGCGCGGTGCTCACCGCGCAGGCGCGCACAACGCCCAGCGCGTAGGACGCAGAGGTGTCTACGGAGTCGGGCCTTCAGAGTACGCGACCCGGCGTCATCTTACGTTTTGATCCATTCTCTCGACGCCTCTTTCCCGCCTTCCCAGCGCGACCAGCTCCTGGCTTTGCTTCAATCATCCATCCTATACTTCGACTATCACACAAAACAATATGGAGGTTAAGCATGGCTTGAATCTAGTGATAGAGCGCAAGCTGAGTGTTGCAACACCCGCTTATTCAATCCGCGGTTCTTTCGTTATCTTCTTCCAATTAGGGTTTGGGGAAAGGAAGGAGGCTTATGCTTTAAATTGGACTCCATGCAATTTGTACACCTACACCTAACCAGGGCGAGATTCATCTTTTTTGCTTGTATATTTTACATTGGTGTATAAGAAAGGAAAAATGCGTTATTTTTTGATCGTCAAGATATTCAAGGTGAAAACCTCCGGGACGCTGATGGCTCGTTTGGAGATCATAACTTGTTCACAGAAAAGGAAAGGCGCCGTATCTGTTACACTTGTTTCTGAGGACACCTAAACTGCGCCGTAAGGGAAGGTAGGAAGGTGGGAGTAAAAGCAGACGGAGAGAAAGTGGTGGCGTAGTGGAGTGCTATAGGGAGTAATTTCGACCACCTGGGGAGCCTTATGATTTTGAGTGGACTTCATGGAATTGTGGACACCTGCACCTAATCATGTTTTCACATTTTTTGTTGTATATTGCGCATTGATTTAAATGAAGGAAAGGTGCAGTATACGTCTTTGACCTTCAAGGTTGTTCAAGGTGACATCGCATACCCCAGGGCTGCCTCTCCGTTTTTTAACTGGTTCACAGGAAAGGGAAGGCGCGGTATCTGTCACACTTGTTCTTATGTCATCTGATTAGTTGGTCCCGACCAGTATCGCTATCATGGTACGGGCCCGGGCCAAATCTGAAAGTTAGTCCTCGAGCGAGCTTGGGAACCACAGCATATCTCTGTAGCCGGTGGTAGGTTGGTGCACATATTATTTGATTGCTTCTTTTCGAGTAGCCTATCTTCAATATATTGTTTGCTGCTTTGACCGCTGCCGCTGTAACTCCAAGCGCTATGGCCATTTCTTCCGCTGTTTCAGTAGACAGTGCGAACCTAGCAGCTAGCTTTAATCTCTCAGTTTTTATTTGAAACTAGTGTCATAATACCTGGACAGCCCTCATACTCAATAAATGCAAGAATACGCACAAAGCCGACTAAACGAAGCGCACACACACGTGCACACACAGAGAAAAACGAGAACAGATTCACGCAAATGCAAGATTTTCTGATTGTGATGATAGGGGAAGGGGGTTCATTGACATTTGCTAGCTGCTAGGTTAGTCGAAAGAACCTGTATGAGAAGGCGTGCTCCATCGCAAAACATTGAAATCTTGAGAAGTCAAATAAATACTGAAAAAGTCCCGCAATTTTCAGAAAAACAAAATGAAAAAACATCCCAGGATTGCACTTAGCCTCTCTTAAGAGCTGAATGGCTAAAACATTTCTCTTTTTCTTCTAGGGCGTCAGAGGGTGGCTAATCCTGGCCCTGATGGGACTGGGACAGGTAGGCAACCGCCGCTGGCGGCGGAGGCTAGCCAGCCCCCTTATTTTATCGGTCGTAGGCCGTCATTGTACCCACCATCACTTAGGTGGTAGACGGCGCGCGTCTATCACTCCCTGTTCCTTTTCTTTCATCTCTATTTTCTCTTCTGTCCTCACGAGGCAGCGGAGGTGGCTCAGCTACAGAGCCAGTAGCAGTCCCTTGCATTTTCTTTTGCTTCTTCCTACAGCCACAACAACATCGACAACTTCTCTTATACATCGTCTGCCTTCATCTTTCCTTCTACGTCTACGCTGCTTGTTTGTTTACTGTTATTAGTTCTTTTCTTTCTTTCCCTCTTTTCTCACAGCACCGTCCTCGGCACAGCCCACACCTCAGGACTCCTCTCCTCGATATGGGAGAAGGAAAACCTAGGTTCACGGAAGGGGAAATTATTGTCAACGTCAGAACCTATTGAGACGTCTCGCTGACACACTCTTTGAACAAATTTCACGAACGCGACATTTTCACCATGAGCATTACCATGAGCCTAGACCTAGCCAACGGGCCGTTTATTGCCAAGGTGATCACGGTATCATTTCTTGATCAAAAGCACCTAAATTGGGTCTTTGTACTGCGTATATCCTTTTCAGCATGCCTTAATGCGCAAGTATTGCTAACAAAATTCCCTGCATGCCATTTAATAAAGTGCCGTTTTATGTGGCAATCATATCAGCAGAATTTATTCGAAGGTTTGAACATCCGGTCATCAATCTAGCTTCATGGCAGAGACAGAGAGGGACCGTTTAATGAAGAACAGAGATTTTTAGTTCAGTTCAGTTCAGTCGTGTCCGACTCTTCGCCTCTTCGTGACCTTATGGACCATTTCACGCCATGCTTTCCGGTCTTTCACTATCTTCCTAACCATCACATAACTTCATCTGCAGCGCCTCGAGGATGCCATCTAACCATTGCGTTTGCTGCCAACCCTTTTCACGGTCACCCTCCACCTTCCAAGCATCACATCTTTCTCCACCGACTCCTCTCTTTTCATCAGATGAACAAAGTAGCTGGCCTTTAACTTTATAATTTGACCCTCCAATGAGCAGTCAGGGTTTATGGTCGACAATATCGACTGATTTGATCTTCTGGCAGTCCAAGGAACTCTCAAGAGTCTCCGACAGTACTACGAGTCCAAGGCGTCAATTCTTTGGCGATCAACCTTCTTCACAGTCCAACTCTCGCATCCATACATCACAACCGGAAAGACCCTTGCACGAATTATACGAATCTTGGTTGGCAGTGTAATTTTTCTGCTGTTTACTAGGCGGTCAAAGCTAGATATGGCTCTCTTTCCCAGAAGCAGGCCTCTCCTAATTTCATGGCTGCAGTCTCCTTCCGGAGTAATCTTGGAGACCAAGAAGAGAAAATCTATCACATGTTCCACTTCTTGTCCCTTGATGGTCCAGGACATGACAGGGCAAGATGCCTTGATCTTTGTCTTTTTAATGGTAAGTTTAAGCCCAAACTTCTCACTCTCTAGTACGCGCATCGGAAGTCTATTGAGTTCCACTTCACTTTCTTCCAATAAAGTTGTATCATCAGCATATTTAAGGTTATTGATATGTTTTTCAGCAATCTTCACTCCAGCTGACGACTCGTCTAGACCGGCCTTCCTCATGATGCACTCAGAATATAGGTTAAATAGGCAGGGCGACAGTATGCAGCCTTGTCTCACTCCTTTCTCAATCGGAAACCAATCAGTAAGACCATGCCCAGTTCTGACTGTGGCCTCTTGCCCTTCATACAGGTTCCTGAGGAGGCCGATGAGGTGAATTGGAAATCCCATCTTTTGGAGAGCTTGCCACAGTCTGCTGTGATCAACGCAGTCAAACGCTTTCGCATAATCAATAAAGCAGAAGTAGGTGGGTTTCTGGAACTCTCTTTTTCCATGATCCAGCGAAGGTTGGAAATCTGGTCTCTAATTCCTCTGCGCTTGCGAAACACAACTTGCACGTCCGGAAGCTCCCGATCCACATACTGCTGCAGCCTACCTTAGAGAATTTTCAACCTCACTTTGCTAACATGCGAAATAAGCGCGATTGTGCGGTAGTTGGAAGAATCTTTGACACTGCCTTTCTTTGGAATGGGGACGTAAACTGACCTCCTCCAATCCTGTGGCCAGTGCAGGGTTGTTCAAATTTGCTAACATAATGTATAGAGAACGTTAACAGCCTCATGGTTGAGGTTTTGAAGCAACTCAGCTGGAATGCCATCAATTCCGCTAGCTTTGTTCTTAGCAAGGCTGGCTAAGGCCGATTCAACGTCACTCTTCAGGATTCCCGGCTCGAGATGAGTAATCACAACCGTCTTATGTTGGGTTTGCACATCCGGGTCCTTCTCGCACAGTTCTTCTGTGTATTCCTGCCATCTCTTCTTTATCTCTCAGGCTTCAGTGAGGTCACTGCCTCGTTTGTCCTTTATCACGCCCAGCTTAGCACAGAAGCTTCCTTTGATATTTTGATTGTTTTATACAGAGTTCTTGTGTTCCTCAATTGACTCTTGTCCTCAACTGCTTGGCAATGTAGGTTCAGGAAGGCATTCTTGTCTCTCCTTGCTATTTTCTGAAAATCCGCATTGAGAACCTTGTATCTTTCTCTTTCCCCAATAACTTTTGTCATCCTCCTTTCCTCAGCTATTTGCAAAGCCTCTTCAGATAACCAGTTGGCTTTCTTGCATTTCTTTTGCTTTGAAACAATTTAATAGCAACTGTTTGTAATATATATCGAACATCAGTCCACATCTTTTCAGGCTCTCTGTCTTCTAGATCTAATTCTTGAAATCGACTTCTCACTTTTACAGCATTTCTGTTGAAATTTGATCCAGATCATACCTGAAAGGCCTTCTAATTTTCTGCGTTTTCCTGAATCGAAGCTTAAATTTGGCAACAAGAAGCTGATGATTGGTGCCACAATCGGCCCCAGGCCTTGTTTTTGCTGCTTGTATAGCGCTTGTCCATCTCTGCCGGCAAAGAATATAATAAATCTGATTCTTGTACAGACCATCCGGTGAAGTCCGTGTGTACAAGCGCCTCTTGTGCTGGTAAAAAGAAGTATTTGCTATATGGTCAGGTTGTTTTCTTGACAGAACTCTACTAGCATCTGCCCAGCTTAATTTGGCTCACTAAGACCGAACTTGCCCGTAATTCTGGATATTGCTTCGCCCCTCACCTTAGCATTCCGTTCTCCTATGAGAAAAAGGATGTCTGGTGATGGAGTGGTCTTTATAAAAGGCATTGTCAGCATAAAATCTCTCACCATCAGCTTCTTCAGCAGTAGAGGTTGGTGCATAGAATTGGATAACTGTTATGTTGAAAGGGTGACCTTGGATCCAAAGTGAAATCATTCGGTCGTTTTTGGGGTTGTACCCTAGCACTGCTTTGCCCATTCTCCTCTTTACTATGAGAGCGACCCCATTCCTTCTCCTGGATTCGTTCCCACAATAAAAGGCATAATGGTCGCCGGAATCAAATTCTCCCATTCCGGTCCACTTGAGCTAGCTGAGTCACAAGATATCAATGTTCAATCTGTCCATTTCTCGCTTGACGACATCCAGTTTACCTTGCGTCATAGATCGTACATTCCATGTTGCTATATGGTATATATCCTTGCAACATAGGACTTTCCGGTCGCTTCCCGACACATCCACGACCGAGCGTCCTTTTGGCTTTAGCCCAGCCGCTTAATTAGTCCTGGAGCTACTAAGAATCGCCCTTTGTTGATCCCCAGTAACATGTGGGACGCCTTACAACCGGGGGGAGGGGGGGGGGGATCATCTTCCGGCGCCCTATCATTAACGCTATTGTGACTGGCCGTAGGGTTTTCTTGGCAGGAAATACTGGAGTGGGTTGCCATTGCCTTCTCCAGTGAATCAAATTTTGTCAGCACTCTCTGCCGTGACCTGTCTATCTTGGGTGGCCCTACCCAGCAGAGCTCACCACAGATCGAGTTTCGTAAGCCTCTCCGCCACGACAAGGCAGTGATCCATTTTTTATCCGGCGTTTAAATTTCGCTGACATGCTGCTCTGTGTAGCAAGGGGAATTCGGGAGGTAAACATGGAAAACGAATCGTGAGGAGATTAAAAGAAATGAAGGGGGATATAAAATGCGGCTATTAAGTGGTTTCTAAGGTGCGTCGTGGAGTAATGGTATACAATGAAATGATGAATTGCATAGTCCGATAAATGTGCTTATAGGGTTCACAGGTTGAAAAATGCCGAAGGGTAACATTCAAGGTGTACTTAAAGTTAGTCTAAAAGTCCAATGTTCTTTTAAATACTTAAATAAAAAGTTCATTGCGAGCCTCTGTTGCTTAGGGCAGGCTAAGGGACCTAAAACAATGTCCATTGTTAAAGGCACTGAGGAGAGCTTTTCCATGCTAAGCTCATAAGTACGCGCGCTCGTCAGCGTACGCAGGACAATCAAGTATTATATGTACACAGTTTCAACCGAACCACAGTTGTCAGAAAGCGAACTGTTCATTTATTCATTTATTTCAGAAATGCAGCACCAAGTAGCCCCTCAAGACGGTATTTTATTTATTTATTTATTTATTTATTTATTTATTTATTTATTTATTT
>JAJIZL010024685.1:124462-157892 GCA_023969395.1 Amblyomma maculatum
ATTTATTTATTTATTTATTTATTTATTTATTTATTTATTTATTTATTCAGGCTACCCCTAAAGGCCCTCCAAAGGAGGGTGTTACATATGGGGGGGATACAATTGTAAAAAATACGATGCGATTCGCAACAATTACAATAAGAACCATTAAATATAACATTAAAAGAGGAAAGAAAAACAACACCAAATATTCTACACATTTCCGTCACAGCGAAGTAGCTCTTGGAATTTTTTGTTAGTTTCTGTAGCAATATGCGATGGCAAGTTAATCCATTCAATAATAGTGCGAGGTATGAATGAATGGCATAAGATGATATATGACACTTTGCGCGTTTAAATTTGAAGGCATGATCAAGTAGTGGAAAAATGACATCAGGTGACTGAAGCAAATCACTGCGCAGTAGTGGATGGTGATAAAGCTTATGGAAAAGTGTTAACCGAGCGTGTTTACGACGACATGATAAGTCTTCCAGTTCAGCACGTTGTTTTAATGCTGTGACGCTAGTGAAAGGTGAGTAGTCTGAAAAAATAAAACGCACAGCACGGCTCTGCAAAGATTCGATGTTGGGGATAACATAGGCTTGATTCAATTTTAGGGCGTATTAGAGTGATATAGGCAAGTTAGTTAACACGGATAGGAGAGTGTTGGAGAGTACGTTTAAGACCAACTGAATGGTTAGCAGCAGCTAGGGTGAGGTCGATATGGTATGCCATGTCAGACCAAACTGAAGATGCACGCCAAGGTATTTGTCAGTGTTTGTTAGTTCGACAGCATTGTCATTGAGCATGTAAGTGGTTGAAATGGGAGCGGTACGACAGGTGAAAGATATCTGTTTTGTTTTAGAAACGTTTAAAGTCATTACCCAGGAGGAGCACCATGAGCTTACTGCGTTCAGGTCAGATTGTAGGAATTGGCGGTCACTGTCATTAATAATGTTACGGTAAATTACGCAGTCATCTGCGAAAAGACGAACTCTAGATGTTATACAGGCAGGTAAATCAATAATATAGATTAGAAAAAGCAAAGGACCAAGCGCGCTTCCTTGGGGTACACCAGATGTCACATAAGTCGAAGAAGAGTTAGAATTATTAGCTGAGGTATACTGAGGTCTAGAAGACAGAAAGTCCTTAATCCAGGCGAGCACATTAAGGTGGATGCTAAGCTGTGCTAGTTTTAGTAAAAGTCTGTGATGAGGGACCCGATCGAATGCTTTTGAAAAACACAGAAAAACTGCGTCAACCTGAAAGCCTGCGTTAAGTGATGATTGTAAGTCATTACCAAAGCCAGCTAGTTGAGTGTCACGTGAAAAACTCTTGCGAAAACCGTGTTGATATTTGAAAATAATATTATGATCTTCGAGGTAGTTAATGGCTTGGCTATGAATGATATGCTCTAGAAGTTTGCAAAAGTTGCTGGTTAACGAGATTGGGTCGATAGTTAAGTGGGGAAGAACGATCACCTGATTTGAATATAGGTATTACCTTTGCTACACGCCAGTCGTTAGGAATTAGTCCGTTTGATAACGACTGCGAGAATAAACAGGACAAGATTAGCGGAGATGCTTCCTGATGTATTTTTTAATATCTTATTGTTAAAGCCAAGGTGATCCGAGCTACTTGTAATTTTGAGATTATTTAATAAAGCTGAAATACCTGCTTCGTAATAACTACGTCAGGCATGCAGATGTCATGAAATGTATTTAAGACAGGAGATGAGTAATGTCTTCGTTGGTAAAAACGGATGAGAAGGTAACGTTAAGAACCTGAGCACAATCGGATTCATTCATTATGACGCCGTTACTGTCGGAAAGCAAAATGTCAGGATGAAAGCTAGGGTTTATGATGCGCCAAAATTTGCGAGGGTTGTTCGTTAACAGAGAGGACAAGTCATGATTGAAAAACTGACGTCGAGTGGATTTTAATAATAACTGGTATTCACTCTCGCATTTCGTGTACTTTTCCCACGGGCCTAAACTACCATTTTTTTTTGGCCTGCCGATGAAGACGCTTTTTTTTTGTTATTCATACGCCGCAGCTTGTGATTAAACCATGGTGTATTGCTGCTACATGTAATGGACGTAAGAGGCACAAAGTTGTCGATAAGGTTAGTAAGGGTAGTTTTGAATAAATACCAATTTTGCTTACCAGTGCGCAATAAATATTGATTTTCGTACTCGACAGCAAAATAATCTAATTCAGTGTTAACTCTTTCATGATTACCTCTGTTGCAACGTCTTATTTGACCAAAAACGGTATCGCAAGCACTGTGTATACGCACAGTTCAGGCGGAGTCGGTGGTAAAGAGTTTCTAGTTGGCGAGGAAATTTAGGAAGGAGTCTTGACCCTAGATGTGGGTCAATCGAGTAAATAAATTGATAGTGACTTGTCGGTAAGCTTCAATCTTGATACGTTGCTTCGGTATCAAATTTTTCAGCCAGCTTGGATACATCAAATTTCGTGAAGTAGGTCCGAATTTATCGTTGATGTTGGTGGCCTTTTACGAGCCGCTTCATTGGCTTTTTTCATTGGCTTGAATGATACAGTGGGCTAGTATCCATTGAAATCTTATGCAGTGGCCTGCAGCTGTAGCCAAATGATGCAGATAATCGATCTCAAGAGAAACTGGATGATTATTGGTTTTCTTCTGCAAATTATACATAATTTGCAGAGATGCTCTGGAATCCGTGAAGATAAATCATTGGCCGGGGGTCTGGCGCAGGATATAGGAAACAGCTTTTTTGATGCCATGGAGCTCAGCTGTCGCAGATGTCTTCCGCTGCAGCCGGTAAGACAGGACATGGTTTGTTGAGGACGCATAAAGGCCACAGCAAGAAGTGTCTTGAGTAGTTGAACCATCGGGGAATATGTGGGTGTACTGTGCATATTCTATGGCTAAGTAGGCGAGAGTGGCTTGCAGAAGGGCTGCCTGTGGCATGCGACTCTTCGTATCCACGCCAGAAACAGACGTATTCACGTTTAGAGACAACGGCGTTCATGTTGCGAAGGTGGCAGGTAGTGTATGTCGTGGCTGATTAATAGTAGGGAGGGGCAGAAACTCTACAGCTTGGCCAAAGTCAGAGTTTCAGTGGGTTAGATGAACAACATGTGGGACGTGCTGCTTCCCTTGGAGGACATGTTGGAGATGATTACGCATAGTTTCTTAGACGGCAGTCACATCTAGCGCGAGATATCCTGCTTCTGCAAGCGTTCCTGATTTAGAGGATCCCTTTGGGATGCCAAGGCATATTCGTAAGCAGTTGTTCAGAGCGGATTCAAGAATCTTCTAGCTTGTTGGACGTAATCTTCGAAGCATCAGTAAATAGTAGCGCAACGCTCATTGAATGTAGGCCTTTTCAAGCAGTACCATCGGCCGGCAGTTGCTGTCCCATCGTGTTCCCGCCATGAATCTGAAAACGTGTGTAGCTGCAGTAATTCTCTCGCGGAGTTTTTTACTCTGAGGTGCCCAAGAGGGGTTTCTGTCAATCGTGACTCCTAGGAATAGGCGTGATTGTATATACGATAGTAACCATTCACACAAAAGGAGCGGATATCGAGTAAGTCTTTTTCTTGTGAAAGCCATGGCCACACTCTTTTCAGATGAGAGACGAAGACCACGGGGAGCCGGGTACATTGAGATGTGCAGTAGCGCTCTCAGAATTCGTTGTTACGTAGTATAACGCGAACGTGATGCACTCCAGATTCAAATATCATCTGCAAAAATTGTTATGCGTACTCCTCGTAGAAGGTTTCTTGTTATATGTATAAGGGCAAGATTGAATAGGAGAGGGCTGAGCACAGCTCCGTGAAGTATGCCCATCTTCACTGCGTGAAAGAGAGTTGGACCATGTGGAGTGGTCATAAAAATTTACCGCTTTTGTAAATAGTGTAAATCCAGTTGTAAAACTTTCCACTGAGGCCAAGGCTGGCCAAGGCTGCGAGAATAGCATGATGAAACGCAGAATCAAAAGCAGCCTTGATGTAAAGAAAAACGGCTGTCGGGATGTACCCAGCGTGAAGGTATTCTTCAAGTGATGAGATAAGTGCGCTGACATTATCAGTCGCAGATTTATTTTGGCGAAAGCCATTCATTTGTTCGGGATACTCTTTTCGGCTCTCGAGGAACCAGGTGACGCGTTTGCAGATCATTCGCTCCATAAACTTACCTAAGCAGCTCAATAGGGCGATAGGTCGGAAGGATGCGTTACTTGTTAGTTTTTTAGAAGATTTGAAAACAGGCACAATTTTCATCATCATCATCATCATCATCAGCCTGATTATACCCACTGCAGTGAGAAGGCCTCTCCCATATTTCTCCACTTCACCCGGTTCTGTGCTAGCTGCATCCACTTGACCCCTGCGAACTTCTTAATCTCATCCGCCCACCTAACTTTCTGCCGCCCCCTCCTACGCTTTCCTTGCATTGGAATCCAGTTTGTTACCCTCAGCGACCATCGGTTATCCTCTCTTCGCACTACATGTCCTGCCCATGTCCATTTCTTCTTCCTAATTTCCACTAGAATGTCGGTAACTCGAGTTATTTATCTGACCCAATCTGCACGCTTTCTATCTCTTAATGTTACCCCTACCATTTTTCGTTCCATAGCCCTCTGGGTTGTCCTCAACTTAAGTAGAGCTCTCTTGGTTAGCCTCCACGTTACACAATTTTAGCCACCTTATATTCCGTGGGGACCTCACCAGTCATCCAGGAAGAATTGTAATATTCTAAAAGTCGAAGGCGGGAATTGCGATGTAGCTTTGCGATTGCGTCATAGGTCACGTCATCAGGACCCGGAGACGTCCGTCTGGTTAATTCCGCGATAGCTGAGGATAGCTCTTTATATGTGAACGGTAGGTCCATCGCTGGCGCTGTCACCAGGGGGATGTCTGACAGACCATCTGTGGAGTGGGCGGAAGGCCCTGACCCCGTTGATAGTAATCTGTAGTAATCTTCAGAGACTTCTTTAATGGATTTTCGTTCATGCAAGGATAGTGCTGTGAAACGATGAAGCTTTTGGAGGGGCGAGCGCAGACGGCGAACTATTCGCCAAATTTTGGTTACTGGTTGGCGCACATCCAGCGTAGAACAAAAGTCACGCCATCTCTGCCGACTAAGTTTATCCAGGTATCAGCGAATGTGACGTTGTCCCCGTCGGCAGGCACGAAGGTATTTATGGTTTTCTGTGCGCTAAGCTTTCAGCTCGCTTACGAATAGCGCAGAGCCTTTGAAATGTCTCGTCATTAGAGGATAAGCTATCGTTTTTAGCTGTGATTCGTGCGCTTTCTGTCAGGCAATAAGCCATTGTCGATATTAGTTCCTCATGTCGAGTTGCAGCTGTAATTCTTCTGCTTGCAGCGTCTTTGTATGCATCCCAGTCTGTAGATTTTATGAGAAATTTCTTTGGTGCTCTCTGCGCACAGACAGCTGATATGAGGACTGGGTAATGGTCCCTTCCACGTGTTTCCAGATCGGTGCACCAGCCAAGACAGCTGAACTTTTTACAAAGGTCACGTCGATGCTGCTGGAAGTCCTCAGGCCTCGGAGATAGGTTATGCTGCCGTCATTTAGCGGTTCAATTGAATGTTTAGCGAGAAGTTCTGCAAGCTTGGCACCTCGAGGACATGTGCGTGAGCTTCCCCAATTTCGTTTGAGAGCATTGAAATCTCCGCAAATAATATGTGGACTGGGACTCCTTATAATCAAGATTTTAAGCTTCGAAGCATCGAAAGGCCGGCCTGGCTCAAGGTATACTCCATTAAGAGTGTACTCTTTTCTCCCAATTACTGTTGCGGCGCACACATATTCGTTATTATTGTGAGGCGGGACATTAACCAAAGAGTTCCCGGTAGCCTACATGTATTGTGTAGTTTCTCCTGCAGGTAAAAACTATTTCTGAAGTCTAAATTATTTCAAATCATGCTTCTAAGTTGAACTAACTTGCTTTCTTGATAGTACACGTAAGGCAAAAAAATTGAGGATTTCTCTCCTAAAATATTTATTCTTTTTTCAAAACATTATAAACATTATGCGCTTGAATTGTTTAAAAATGCCGCTAAAGACTTCTGGATTATTTATTGATGAATCGTGCAGTTAGCTGCTGGTAGGTGAAGAAGAATCCGCATAGAAGCGAACAGTATGCCGCCATGCTCCTTGACTCGAGCTAGCGGGAAGCTTTGGAGTTTATAATTTCTAATTTCGCCCTCTTAATACATATGAAGTAAATTTTATCTTCGGTTCAAAAAAGTTCACTCCAACCAGTTGTTCTAAATTAAAACTACAAACCTCACCCCTTCCATATTGAGATAATCAGAATATTATAACTAGATTTCAACAACCGGCAACAAGGCTCGATCTTCATATACGTATACCCATTTGAGCATTAATGAATGCCTCAGGATTACTAATTGTCTGTCCCCGGGGAGGAGAGGTTGGATTCACTGCAATGAGTGAACGAAGCCCAAGTCAATATTCTCACGTTCGAAATAAATTTTATTTCCTCTTCAACAAAACCAGTTGAAGGAGTTGTAAAATTATAACTGGTCAACCTCCACCCCTATGAGATTAAAATAATGAGGCAAGTATAACCGCTATAGGTTGGTGTGCCGTGTAAAAATGTTCTTCACTTTAAGCGCGGCTTAGAAAAAGAAACTCGGAAGGATTGTTCTGCACTGCAAGGCAGCAGCTCATGTCTAAATTGCACAACCCCGGCGTCTGCTCAAGAGAAGCTGAAACATACTTTTTAGGAGGTTCGAGAATACGCATTAAAAGGTGCAAACACGAATGGGGGATTTTGATAGTGATTGTAAAGAAGAAATCTTAGATAAAATGTTTAATTGTAAGTGCGCTAGCCTATTTCATAAAATGCCTGGCAATCACAAACTGACAGCGCGCAACCCAGGTTACCAGAGCTCAATGGCTCCTGGTCATTTAGCGCGGAAGCTCCTGCCTGGCTGACTTCCTCAAAAACTAAATATTTACCCTCCTCCTCCTCCTGCACCTCGTTATGAAACTAATCTGTTTGAAGTGCTGCATGTGCCAAACGTAGCAGGAGCACGCGTTGGCGCCTTGAAGATGACGGCTTGGAAATCCTTCAGATGAAGCTTCGTGCCCAGGAGCTACCTATCTCCAAACTAGGCGCGCGCTTCTTGATTACCCTCACAGCTGTTCAGTTATCACTATGATCGTCTTCCTGGCTTCGAGTGGAGCACTGCTCCGGCCTCCAAGCTTAGTTCGTTATAGCAAAACATAAAAGGAAACACAGCGAATCATGCCGCGAAGATGCGCCAGATTGAAAGAAGGGGCGGTGGAGCGGAAATCGCTCGAACCAATTACTGCCCGGAGGCCGGGGTATTAGCGCGAAGAACTGGCCACCATCAACCAAGATGAGGCGAGCCGTTTCTTGATTGCAGTTGCCAAGCATTCTCCCGCCGGATAAACCCGGGCGGCACCGAATTAGACGCGTCTTCTTAGTGTAAACGGCAGGACTTGGGACTGAGGAGAAGCTGCTTATGAGTGTGGTCTTTCACTGGCGCGATCAAAGCAAGGTTCAGAAAATAGCATTTCAAGGGTTGCCAACGCTATGAGAAAAATTGAGATGTAGTTCTAACGAAACGATTCATACAGCCTTTTCTGGTAACTATCCATCCCGCCTAATTGTGCACGTAGAAGAACATTAAGGCGACGAATGTATTTTTCGCACATAAGTTGCGTATGCGGAAAGTGTGACCAGAAAGTCTCCACTGAAGTGATCGTGGCCTGTTGGAAATCGGACTCAGGCCAGCGGCGTATGAGATGGGGAGGCTGCCACGGCGTGAGGAGAACTAATTTCTCTTCATTGCACTCAAAATATACAGTATTTATACTAGTATCCCCAGCCGTATTTCACTTTGATAACATGGCTAAAGTTATTTCAAAACCTTCAATGTTTCAATGTGTCGAGCCAGTAACGTGCTGCATACACAAGATTAGCCTTTTCAAGAATGAGGCAGCGCGGTTTCAATCAGTGTTCACTCGTCTAATGTGAGGGTCATTTACACTAACAAGTTGTACATTACTGTGGCTAAGGGAATATTTGATGATCTTAATTTGTATCTGTTTATTTTTGCTCTGTCATGAATGTTACGTTTTTAGTGTACAAAATCAGTCATTCCTGATTAAAAATACAATTGCTAGTCAGCGCCGGGCTGTCTCCCTTCTACCCTGGATCTCGGTGTTATTCGCGCAGTTAAACCATGTCTCGTTCCTACCTGAACCACCTCGCCGAGTTTTTTTCCCTCCATACAACTGTTTCATATCTTCACAATAGCTTACAATGGTTTCCTTAATGACTTTTGTCATTACAAGATCCTATGGTATACCATCCTCCAAACCGCTGAGGTGCCTTAACGAGTGGCTAATATAGCACGCAAAAGATGTTCGAAATGATTCGGGCAGCAACATGATTGAACATAATAAGAAATGCTATAATTGTGCTGCTAGGCTAGATAATACAGTGGTGCTGCGCAGGTATACTACGTGCAGCTATAAAGAATGTTTATCGAAGCTGATGAGATTTCAAAGCCCGGTAGCTCGTGCGCCAGCAGCCCCTCTATTTTGATATCAAGAAAGAAGTGAAGTATCTAGCTCTGTAAAAGAACTAGTCCTCTGCCTTCCATTTTGTGCATTGACGGGTAATCAGTCCTTTTGATTTCTTCCTGCGCTTTCTTGCCTATCCGGTTTGTTGATATGAACAGCTGATGCATATAAACGACTGAATGGGCACTAACAACTCTACGTTTTTAGTTAGCGCACTTTCCTGTCAGTTTTTTCCGTCCTGTATTCGTCTGTACGCGCTGCAAACCAATTTCAGCAGTGCACCAACTAGCCTTTATCACTTTCGTTGTGGCGCGAGATGCGTCGAGAATAGTTTGGAATAATACCAAGCACGCGCAACTGTTTTCGTACTATTCCGAATTTTCATGATTGTCCTTTGACTGGATTATCAAGATGTTTCTGCGCCGACTCTAAAGTGAGCGCTGCATAGTGCAACGTCCATTTCTTAGTCCGACGACCAGCGAGCAAGATTGCTGCCATCGCCGCTACAAGTTGTTTAATTCTTTTGCGAACGTGTCAGTCCAATAAAGAGTTTATTTCATGAAGTTCAAAGTCGCTTCGGTTGTCGCGTACGCAGCACTGAGACCCTGAGTTGAAACCCCTAGCCAATTACCTGGAAGACAAGACAGCTTCCCCTTCCGCTGTGTTTAGGTATCATTTGTCATCATTCGCCTAAAGCAATAATGTCCTCGTGAAGAACTACGCGCCCAAAAGAACCGCAGAACTTCTTGTTGTGCTAAAGATGCTGAAACAGGAAGATCTGCAGGCATTGTACGATGAGCCAGTAACAGGACATCTCGTTCTTGCGCCTAGGCTGCACTGAATCCAGTAAAAATCTCAGTGACCACGATTACCAGCCGACTTTGCTCATGTACGCTAAAACATGCTTTGGGTTTCGGCATTGCAAGACAACCCTGATGACACCCGATACCAACAATGACAAATACCTTTCAAAAAGTAGGGATAGACCTCCCGGGATCCTTCCCAAATTCTTCAACGGACAACAAGTGGATCATCGTGGCTGCTGATTACATGACCCGCTACGCCGAAGAAAAGGCACTGTCTGACAGTTAAGCAGCAGACGTCGCCAAGTGTTCTATCGAATAAATTATCCTGCGACACCACGCCCCATAAGTCCTTATCACGGACAGGGAAACAGCATTTACAGCGGCGCTGACGCAAACCGTATTGACCTATAAGGTCACGCAAGCCACCTACGTACGATATCAATGACAAAGAGCCTTACGAATGTCTAAAGAAAACGACTGCGGAAATGATTGCTATATACGTCCACTTCAAGCACAAGACATGGGAGTCCATCTTGCCCTATGTGATTTTCGCCTATAACGCAGCCGTCCAGGAGACGACCAGGTCAACCCCCTTCCACCTTTTAAGGGCATGTACCACAGAAAATAACTGTGACCACCAAGCTATTATTCCTAAATAGCATCAAGCAATAGAATTAATAAATAAACCCCTTGTTAGTTATCAAACTAGACTGTTTTCTAAAGGGCAACACACAATGCCGCGATTACTACTCTGTCAAAAGGTAAACGTATGGCCAGCAAAAAAAAATGAAAATAAGAAGATTCAGCGTTTCCCCAGTCTTCTTACAAAGAACCTAGCTGTAATAATACAGTGCAAATTTGTAGCACGTATGTCGTGCCCATTGTAAATATAAAGGACTAAAATAAACAGCTGCAATAAAAGCCACTAGCGAAAACTTGGTCTGTGAGTGTCTCTCCCTGCATTTTCCTCACATCAACTTCATAAACCTTTCTTGCCATTTGTGCATTACTTTCAGCGTGTATATTGCTGCAATTCACGCCAATCGCAGCCTAAATGCTCTGTAAACACAACTACCATCCCAGTACAAAAGATTACGCTGGTCCCTGGTCGTTTACAGTACCGATACGTTAAAATAGAGGCCGCTAGAGAGCAGAGCCTTCAATTCAAAGCACAGACGAACTCCGATGACCACATGCGCCTAGTACACGGGCATTAGATACATGTGACCACACGCTCAACTTGTTACACTGCTCGGATGTCACCCCTTCGCCACATGTTGTATGCACAGGGCACATTTGATACTATCACACGCACACACATACGAACATAAACATGTACAGTCATGAGCAAAAGTGGAGAGACCATATACTTTGAGAAAACTACCCGGCAGCTTTTTCTGACAGTGAAACAGTTATTTCTGAGAAGTGCATTAGCCACCATGCATAATATACTTGCCTTCTTGCCCAAGCAATTTTCTGTGGCACAACTTTTTATACAACAAAAAAGCAATCGTAGCAG
The DNA here is from genome assembly GCA_023969395.1 of Amblyomma maculatum. Taxonomy (NCBI): domain Eukaryota; kingdom Metazoa; phylum Arthropoda; class Arachnida; order Ixodida; family Ixodidae; genus Amblyomma; species Amblyomma maculatum. The sequence goes on from JAJIZL010024685.1 coordinate 135,360, forward strand.
TTAGCGTGGTCTATCCATTTTTGCTCACGACTGTACGTCGAATGAAAGCGTATATCACACTATGCACGTTTGGACGCGGAAGCTTTCTGGCCTTTACCGGAGATGCACTTAATTCCCCAAAACAATTTCATGACACCTTTTATTTTTCTGCACTGAACGCTCATAGATTAACGATGTGCTTGTCTGCCTTCCTGCGCTGCGAAAGGGAGCCCAAATGCTTCGAGGATCACCGCGAGGTGCCAAAACGCAGAATTAGTAATATCAGCATATACAGCGGTCCCATATTAGTTGATCAAAAGACATGCATTGATAGAGAACGAATGCTGACTGCGGAAAAAAAATATGAACTTCCGAGCGCACAGGCCAAACAGCAAAACATCTAACTGAAATCATCGTTGCTCACTTCGACTCGGCTCGTGCTCACCAGATTGATTCCCTGAGCGCTCTCGATACCCGCTTTGGGCTTTTTACCTCATGACAGGATCTTAAGCCGCAAAAAAGCAATGACATGGATTTAACACCGCGCAAGACTGGCGGAATGTCTACATCTTACAGTAGGGACGGGGCAAGCGCGTTCCCGTATTCCCCTAATTTCCCTACACAGGTATGTGACGTCCTTGTGGCTTAACTAAGACCGCGCTTGAGTCGTAATCGTGCAAGCGACTTATTCGAGTCAAGATTGAAGCCGTCTTGACTCCAGTCTTAAGCGGCCATGCTAACGGCCAATCCTTTAGAGTCCAGTTAAGAATGAAATTGGTTAAGACTGTCTTAAAGGGCCACTGTCCAGGGAAGGCCCTTTTAAGAAAAGGAGCCCAGTGTTTCGATCAGTTACCGGAGATAGTCTGTGCAAAATTCTACAGCGACACGCGCGCCGCAAAGCATCAATTCAAAGCTCCCTCATGCTCTCCTTTGAGAAGCCAGCTTTACCGCTTCCTGCGCTGGCCCCACGGGCCCCGACAATGACGTACGTACCGGGAACGACGTCTATTGGTCCGTCTCGCTGACTGACGGGAGAAGGATGGGTGTCTACCGCTCGCAGCGCGCTTTTCCCTCGCCACGGCCAGACTGAATCCAGCGGCGCGCGCTCCCTTGACCGTTTTTTTTTTTTTTTGCGCTCGCGGAGAGCCACGCCCCACCTCCCGCCAAACGAGGAGGAGGAAGGGGAATTTGTATTGCGGAGGCTAGACGACCTCGGGCAGGAGAGTGAAAAACCTTTGCGAGGGAACGGAAGGAGAGAGGCAGGATAGAATCGGGTGATTGCGGTGGCTGTAACTGCGTTATTAGTTACTCTTTTCAAAAACATTTTGCGGCCTTGCGTTCCAGGGGCGAAGTCTCACAGTCACCGGGGAAGAAAATATTTTCGACCGGAGGGTGGACAGTGGGCCTTTAAGAACGTTTCGTGCAAGCGGGCCCAGGTGTGCGATATAGAAGAAGCGAAGCAGCGGCAGAAGAAGAAAGGAGAGCCGCCCGCTCCGTGCACCACACGTGTGAAGAAGCGGGCGCGCTAGGCACGCGGCTGAAGGTCAAACTGCTGCGTAGGTGAAACGCGACGCAGCTAGCCCAGTGAAGCATATTCGCTTCAAAACAGGGAACTTACTTGTTTTTTCTCGACATACAGGTCATGTAATGAAGAACCAAGCAATGCTACGTGACATTGAGTACTTGAGTACATGAGTAAATATTTAAGTACGTCGCCGAAAGACAGCATCAGTAAAGAAAAGTCATTGATAAATATTCAGTTCAGTTCAGTTCAGTTGTTAAGTCGTGTCCGACTCTTCGTGACCCTATGGACCATGCCACGCCACGCTTTTCGGCCTCTCACTATATTCCTAACATTACATAACTTCATCTGCAGCGCCTCGAGGATGCCATCTTATCATCGCGTTCGCTACCTATCACTGTGAATACCTAAACGTGGTGCGCCGATGAAATCGAGGTTAAACATCTCCGCGCTCATAAAAAGCTTTCAAACTCTAAAAATAAAAATATCTAGAGGTCCAACAATCCTTGAGTCATGTTTTCACGGGTGTTAGCGAAAGGTCGTAGTCGTATTTTCTGCTGACGTTTCGAACATCGCTCGCTTTCATGCATAGTAAGCTTCTCGCCAGCAGGACTCGTCTGGCTTCTGGTTATTCGATGGGCTCGGCAGCCTGTCTGGCACGGATTCGGCCTCTACTTTTGTGACGTGGCGTATGTGTATGGCGTATTCGCTAGCTTAACTGAAGTGGCACATATGGAATTTCGTGCAGACATCGACGCTCAATGCACAGCGCAAGACACTTTTGCACTTCAAACTTGATGAAAACAACAATGTTTTTAATTTAGAGAAAAACGTGTTACAGGTTTACACGAGGCAGAGTTGACAACGCCGATATCACTTAGGTTCTCATGTCTTAGCACAACGATGAAGACGGCGGTGTTTGCTGCACAGCGCTAGATAAAACAACCCGGGACGCATGAGTATGTGGCGTAATCTGTAAAACGCATCAGGTATGGTAGGTCTACGCAGTCGGGTTAGTGGTTTAAAAAAATTGAAGTCAAAGGTCAGGTCAGATCAGCTTATTTACTTTAAAACCCTCATTCAGGGGTATTTCGTGATGGGTGGGATTACAAATATGCAGTGCATCATTGTAAAATTATTTATATGTTGAGAAAACCTTGACGGGCAGATGATAGTTGCGACTTGGTGAGGAAGGGCGTTCTACTCATATGCTGCTAGGAAAAGAATACGAGGCTTAGAAGGTAGCGATATAAGAGCGTAGACGGAAAACCTAAACAGGATGAACGGTGCTTTGTGATATGCGTCTGCGGCGTACGATGTAAGTTGTGTGATGCGATGAGCTATTGAAAAGCATGAAAACATACAGACTATAGCGATAAGCTGCCGATGATGGCATAGTAGTGGCAGGCTACTTTTCGCTTTCCAGGATGACAGAATCACCTCTTACGAATATACGGTATGAAGTAACCATAGAGGACGATTTTGAAGTCGTTCTGGGTTAGTCTTCCAACATTCTTGATTTGTATCCCAGAAGAGAGAGGTCTACTCGGGTATAGGTCTTATGAAGGATTTATATGCTAGTAACTTCAAGTGCTTTGGCGCATTGTGAATATGGCGTATAAGGAATCCTCTATTCCTGTTTAGAGGATGAAATGACATTTGTAACGTGCGCGTTCTAGCTGCGATCATTTGATAATGTGATGCTTAGGTATTTAAATGAATGCGCGTTTTTTATTGGTGCATTGTCTATTAGGAAGGTAGAAAGAAATACTCCGGGTTAATGATATGAACTTTCATTCTTGGGGTTAATTGTCGTTAACCAGTGACCACTCCACTCTTGAACGGTGTTCAGGTCAATTTGAGGAGCACGAAGAAAGAAAGCAGTCATCAGCGAACAAGCCGACCGAAGAAAAGATATGTAACATCATTAATGTACAATAGGAAAAGCAAAGGTCCCAGGATCAACCTTTGTATAAAACCTGATGTTATGATGAAGGGGCTAGGCGCTTACTGTTAATGAAGATAGATTGATTAGGATTAGTAAAAAAATATTCTATCCACCTATCAGGTTCTAGATTTAGACGGGAAAGAGTATTGACTGTAGATGAGACAATTCATGAAAAGCTCTAGCACAAATTAAAAAACCATCGTGAGTTTGAAGGTTACAACAAAGGCTGGTACACACGTTATAAAAAAAAAACTGCAAGAGCGCCCTTTTGGAAAGTCATGTTGCAAATTGCGAAAAACATGGTTATCATCTACGAAGGTAATGATCTGCGAATATATGACATGCTCCATAGTTCATCATGGTAAACTGGTTCGTGAAAAAGAACGATAGTCCAAGGCGAAGTTTTATTTCCTAATTTGAAGACAGGCTCGACCGGTTCCACCTTCCAATCGCGAGGCAAAATACCTGCAATCGTTGCAAAATTATTTTCTATAAATGTGTTTGGTACTCTTCAATCGTCATCATCATCACCACCACCATCATCATCATCATCAGCCTGATTATACCCACTGCAGGGCGAAGGCCTCTCTCATATTACTCCACTAAACCCGGTTCTGTGCTAGCTACATTCACTTGACCCCTGCGAACTTCTTAATCTCATCCGCCCACCTAACTTTCTGCCGCCCCCTGCTACGCTTTCCTTCTCTTGGAATCCAGTCTGTTACCCTCAGCGACCATCGGTTATCCTCTCTTCGCACTACAGTCCTGCCCATGTCCATTTCTTCTTCTTAATTTCTACTAGAATGTCGATAATTTGAGTTATTTCTCTGACCCACTCTGCACACTTTCTATCTCTTAATATTACCCCTACCATTTTTTGTTCCATAGCCCTCTGGATTGTCCTCAACTTAAGTAGAACTCTCTTGGTTAGCCTCCACGTTTCAGCCCCATAGGTGAGTACAGGCAAGATGCAACTGTTGTATACTTTCCTCTTGAGCGATACCGGTAAGCTGCTAGTCATAATCTGCGAATGCTTGCCAAATGCGCACCATTTCAATCTTATTCTTCTTGTTATTTCCTTTTCGTGGTCCGGATCTGCGGTTACTACCTGTCCTAAGTGGACATATTCGCCTTCTACTTCCGTAATGAGATTGGCGTAAGGAAAAACAGTCAGACGTTCCACCAGTGACGAAGGACGAGGTCCAGAAAGCACTAGAAACTATGAAAAGGGGAAAATCAGCTGGAGAGGATCAGATAACTACAGATTTGCTGAAGGACGGGGGGGATATCGTGCTAGAAAAACTGGCCACCCTGTATACGCAGTGCCTGGTGTCATCGACGGTACCGGAACCATGGAAGAATGCAAAAATTATCCTCATTCACAAGAAAGGGGACTCTAAGGACCTTAAAAATTACAGACCAATCAGATTACTGTCTGTTACGTATAAGGTATATATAGGTATAAGGTATATAGGTATATAGGTATAAGGTATATATAGCGGCTGTCAGCAACCATAGTTCTGCATAAATACAGTAACAAAGTTCCCATAAAGAAAGGTGTTAGGCAAGGAGACACAATTTCTCCAGTACTATTCACAGCTTGCTTAGAGGAAGTATTCAGAGACTTGGAATGGCAGCATTTAGGGATAAGGGTAGATGGAGAATACCTCAGTAATCTGCGATTTGCTGATGACATTGCCTTGCTAAGCAACTCGGGGGATGAACTGCAAATAATGATTGATGACCTAGACAGAAAAAGTAGAAAGGTAGGCTTGAAAATCAATATGCAGAAGACTTAGGTAATGTTCAACAGCCTCGGGAAGGAACAGCAGTTTACTCTTCAATACTTTTAATTTAACTTCGTCGATGCCGGCTCATGAGGAGTGTTTAATATTTTCAATGGCAGAAACGATTACATCAAGAGAGGATGGCGTTCTTCAGATTTTTTATATTCACGGGAAAGGTAGGATGAAGAGTTCCAGTGTCCTTCATGAACACAGATCAAAATACCCGGTTGAATGCGTTAGCACTGTCACTATCTGTGATTATTTCGTTGGATTCGCTGATGAGTATATTCTGGTGGATTGAATATAGTCTATTATTTTCCAGAATTTCAGGATTGTGACGCAATATTTTCTGTAAATCACAGTTTAAGAAAGGCATTTTCGCTACGGATAGGTGCGCGGTACGATATTGTATCAATGGATGCTAAAGAAGGGTGTTTATACTTTGAAACATTAGAAGCTCTTTGTTATTTGTTGCCCCAGAATGCTCTCTTAGGAACGTTTTTCGAGATTTGATATCTATGGTTTACATCCAACAGGAAGAGGTGCTTGGTGGGGATCTCCTGAAACACTTGCCCACGAGGCAGAGTAGTGACTCGTTGCATATCGTGGATAAGTACGACATTATTTGCCGAAATCTTACACACAGATTCCAGTTTCTTTGCTGTTGTTGTGGCAAAGGTACAGCCGACACAAAAATTTTCGTACCCTTGCAAGTTGTCTTAAGAAAGTGCACCGTGAGCCCTGCATGTAACCCACTTCGCATACTGTCACGTACAAAATGATTGAGGATATCAAGAATAGCAAGGGGTTAGCTTCGATACAACAGCGGTGAGCAGCACATACGCAAAACCCTCAAGCGACACTTCGTCGTCCTTCACTCAGTCATGCGCCACCTGGCAACGCTAGGTGGCATTACCCCCACCCCCCTTCCAAAAAAAATGGAAAAAAAGTGGAGACGGCCGGTGAGAACGGTGTGCAAAGTAAGAGAGTGGTCACAAGAGGTGGCCGTGCGTTATCGTTGGTAGTACGGCTTCAGCCGCACAATGTACACAATGTCCGAGCTCGGCTTTCGACGTTTTGAAAGTGCGGCGCCGTCTGGAATGACGTCATCACTGAGGTCACTCACACGACGCAACACTTTGTACGGCCCGAAGTACCGAAAAAGGAGTTTCTCTGACAAGCCTGGACGGCGAACTGGTGTCCATACCCAGACTTGGTCCCCAGGTTTGTTGTGAACCTGGCGGTGCCGGAGGTTGTAGCGGTGCGCGTCAGAGATCTGCTGCCGCCCGGTGTGCACACGGGTAATCTGGCGGGCTTCCTCAGCGCGGATGGCATACTGCTGGGCATCTGGGGGAAGCTGGTCACCATCTGGGCACGGAAGCATGGAATCGAGCATGCTCTGAACTTCACGCCCGTACACAAGTCGAAATGGTGTGAAGCGCGTTGTTTCTTGTTGGGCTGTATTATACGCAAATGTGGCGTACGGCAGCACCTCGTCCCCGGTCTTGTGCTGTACATCGACGTACATTGACAACATGTCCGCAGTCGTCTTATTTAACCTTTCGGTAAGACCATTACTCTGCGGATGGTACGTTGTGGTCTTGCGATGGGTCGTGTAACTCAACTCAAATATGTGGTCGATGAGCTGCGAAGTGAAAGCTGTCCCTCTGTCGGTAATGACATACGAAGGGGCGCCATGCCGCAAGACTATGTTATGCATGACAAACTCGGCTACTTTGGAAGCTGGGGCATGAGGGATCGCCTTTGTCTCAGCGTATCGGGTCAGGTAGTCAGTAGCGACTACTATCCATTTGTTTCCCGCCTGCGACAAAGGGAAGGGGCCAAGGAGATCCATGCCGATTTGGTCGAACGGAATACGTGGTGCTCTAACGGGCTTGAGAAACCCGGCAGGCTTCAGGGGAGGTGTTTTACGGCGCTAGCATTCGCGAAAATACTATAAAATGAGGCACAATTCAGCCTCTTATCATTTTAAGCAAAATACTGCACGCCTCTGCGCTCGAATGGCAGCCTAAAGCGACCGGAAAACGTGTGATTGGCATCTGTCTACTAACGAGGATGTCTGCATTGTTCGTGAGGCCGACATGGATGCAAAACCCCTCCGAAACCAAAAGCAGTCGGAAAGCTAAACAGAAATGTCTTTTATGGGCGCTACTAGAAAACAATGAGTCATTTCTACGCATCAATACCACAAATAGCATTTCGAGCAAGTAGCAAAAGAAAAACCAATCATAAATATGCTGTTAACATCTAATTGGTGTATATTCTATAGGTATGCAACGCGGAAAACCAAACACTTCATAAATTATTTAAAATATTCCTTTCTGCTTCTCTAGGAGCCAATAATATTAGTAATAATACTGTATATTTCATTTTAAATTGTCCAATAATGTCTCCTCAGGACTTTCTTTCGGGAAATAGAACACATACGATACATTTCAAACTTGATTTGCTCCCTTTTCGTACACACATTTTAAGGGTTTAAAAAAGGTCTGGAATAATAATAATAATAATAATAATAATAATAATAATAATAATAATAATAATAATAATACAGTTGAATGAGTCAGTCACTCTATTTTTTATTTAATGTGCGCAGGAACAACCATGTGGTATTCGTACGGCAGCACAAAAAAAAAGGAAACTGCACAAACATGTTTACACACACAGAGAGAACACAAAATAATAAATAAGTAACACATGAAATGAAACTGAGACGAAAAGTGTCACGGAAAGAAAGCAATCAATGAGCACCATCTGTTATAAACACAGTAAGAGAATTGTTGAGCACATCACGAAAGAAAAAAAAAAGAACGGTAGATAGAGATAAGAAAAAACAACAACAAATAACTGACACTGAGTATAGTATGAAAAAGAACTGAACAAGGGTAAATGGGGTACGCCTCAGTTCGCAGATGAACCAACGTTTCGACAAGTGGTCTTGTCTACCTGACACTGAGTATAGTAATATAGAAATATAAATTAAATAAACAACCATTCCAGGCGCAACAAGTGCGTGGTACTTAAAACAAAAGTTAGAAATACAGGAAAATACAATAAAGAAATAGAATTGAATGCGGGTCAGTAAGATTCGAATATAAAGTTTAAGTTAAAATACCAGTAAGAATCGGATAAAACGCAGTTGAAGATAAAGACAGCATTGAACAGAAGAAAAAAGCAAAAAGTGAAGTATATACAATATTTGAGTCTAGATAGCTGGAGTTATACGTGATAAAGCACTATTTAGAATACAGCGCTACGTATACATCCAAAATAAATGAACAGAGCGAGTTTTGGAAGATGTCAAGGTGAGGACAAAAAGAGTTAAATAACCACTGCATTCTGTCCAGAGGGGAATGGGAATGAAGAGACGGAGAAACTTGAAACGGTATTAATTTTATCTTGCCCTTTCGCGGAACGCGCAGTAGGATGTACTCTAAGAGCTGAGGGCACATAATGTGGCCATGAAGGCGTTTGTACAGAAAAATGATATCAACTCTGACACGACGGCAGTTAAGAGAAGGAAGATTCAGTGGGGTACTCTTGATGGAGCAAGAGGAGGAAGTTAAGGAAGGACAGCGATATCGAAATATCCGTAAAATTTTTTGCTGTACTCTGTCAATCTTTTTCCAGTTCGATTTACAAGTGCCACTCCAAACAACCGACACGTACTCCAAAAGCAGCAAGCATATGGACAGGTACAGCTTTAAGAATGGAAGTGGAGTACGGAACTCTCTCGAAAGTTAGCAGACGAATCCGAGTGTCCGCATAGCCCGCTCAGCAATACGTTTAGATAGAGAGAAGAAGCTGAGGGTGCGGTCAAAACGTACACCAAGGTCATTAATTTCATCAACCCTGTCCAACAGCACAGAACTCACAGAATATGGTAGAGAAAGCTGTGCGTTTTACGAGTAAATGAGAAAAATCCTAGTTTTGGAAGAATTGAGGGTAAGTCGATTCTTCGCACACCAGTCAGAAAAAGCAGATATGTCAGATTGCAACAACAAGCAATCTTGAAAAACATTTATTACCTTGAATATTTTTATATCAGCAGAAAGAAGAAACGAGGAGTTCTTGATGACGGAGGAAACGCAATTAATAAAAACGGAGAAGAGAAGGGGGCGTAATACAGAACCTTGAGGAACTCCACTGGTTGCAGGATAAACGAAGGAAGTCTGTCCATTGACACTGACCATGCAGGAGCGATCAAGGAGATAAATAGTTACGTAGGAGGGCTACGATTGAGGCTTCGACACCAGAGAGTAGAAGCCTTTCAAGTAATAATGAGTGAGTAACAACGTCGAAAGCTTTGCTCATATCCCTCAACACAGTGTCAACCTGACCTCTCTGAAGGACTGCTGCAGAGGCATACGTCATACATATGCCTAAGTTGGTCGACGTAGACCAACCCGATGTGAAGCCAAGTTTATTCGGTATTATGATATGTTTAAGATGGAAGAAAAGTATGTTGTTCAAATCTAATTAGAAAAGGTTAGAGGTTATACATAAAAGAGAAATCGGACGATAGTTGGAAACATGATATTTGTTTCCGACTTGAAGACAGGAAACACGCGTGCTGTTTTCTACACGCGAGGTAAGGCAGCATTTTTAAACAGTTAATGAATGTGGTAGTCAATACTGGTACAAAATATAACGGAAGGCTTTTTTATGGCGGCCGGAATGCCATTAGGTCCAGGAGACAAAGACGGTCTCCGACGCTTAAGATTAACAGTTATCAACTCCTCGTCAAAGAGAATAGAATTAGATGGAGCACCAGATGGGTAGCATAAGGAATCGTAATGTGGAGGTTTGTATACAGGGAAACATGTTGGGCAATACTTTCGGCAACATCCCGAATTTCCGACCCCTGAGAGTCAACTAAGCTGATACTCAAATCTGATTTATTGGAATGCTTGTGAACCTATTGCCAGAACTGACAACGACGATTTGAGGCACTTCTCTCTAAAGACTCAAGGCAAGAGTTGTGGTCCCCCTTGTATAAGCGTTTGCAAAGAGAACACAAGCGGCGAAACTCATCTGCCCAATTGTCAAACCCTTTTCGCTTTACGATGGGCCGTTCCTCAATTTTTACGCCTTTATCAGTTTCCTTGAAAACCAGGAAGGAAACTTCCTACGCTTAGGAGTATGCAGAGGTATGTACCGACGCATACCATCAAGAACCATCTCAGTGAAGCGACTGACTTGTCCGTTGGAATCACTAATGTCTTTTAAAAGGGACCAGTCCACGGAAGAGAAGAAATTGAAAAGGCCGACATAATCACTACATGCATACGCGAAATGGGGAAAATTCCTCACCCGATCTGAATTAGTAGAAAGTGAGGCGGAGACAGCAGTAGTAACTAGAAGTGGAGGGTGAAATTTGGCACAGCTAGTCAGCGGTATGTCTGAACTCGCGACTCGAACACATTCAAAATTCGATAGACAGATGTTAAGAATATTACCGCAGCAGTTTTCAATGAAATTATGTTGCTGCAAAGAGTTAAAGGCTATAAAATCAAGTAGAGCGTTACACTTACTTAATATGTAATGATTGTTGTGAGAAGAAATAAATGAGTTCCAGTTGATACCAGGAGTATTAAAATCGGCTGAAATAAGAAACTTCTGTTTTCTATGACGGGTTATAACATGCTCGATTGAGAGCAGAACATCATCATAGACTGGAGGAGGAAGATTCGGAGGAATGTAGAAAGCTGAAAGTAATCGTTTTTCATGTCGATTTATTGTGAGCTCAAGTCACACACATTGTTCAACAGTTTCCAGATCGGAACGTCGAACACACTTCACAGAACTCTCAATAGCAATGAGCACTCCACCTCCTCTTAGTTTGGGTCCTGTTTCAGGGCGACCGCTACGAAAGACAGAGTAATTATTAGGAAACAAATCATTGGAAGGAATATCGCTAGACAGCCAGGTTTCGGTAACTACAACAGCGGTATAACAGGACGAAACGCTAGAAAAAAATTCAGATCCCTTAATCCGAATACCTCGGGCGTTTTGATAATAGATGTCCAAATTAGGGGCCACTGCATTTTAGCGTCAGTTCTGAGGGATGCAGCATTTCGCCGTGAAGCTTCCCAAGAAAGTCCTTGTAAATGCTACCCATCGACCACATCGAAGGCTCAACAAGCTTACTGTACGATTCTTCCTCAACTGTAATATGGAAGGACGAGTAGGAGTCGTACCTTGTTTTCAGCTACCGGCAGGAAATGGGGGTAACATTGATTGACTTTAGATGGTTAGTAAGGTCTACCGATATTGTTTCGGGACTGAATTTAGAGACGAAAATAGTCTTCGGACGCATCTTTTGTTTGGCAACGTTAAGGACGGATGATCTCGCGTCGCCAGTGATGGCTGGACTTCGGTGCTTCTTCATTGCACTAGGGGGGTTAACCCCATGGGGAAGAGCAGAGGCAGAAGATGGACCGGCAACATCGCGGGGAGCCATCCCTCGATGAAGAGCGGCGGAGCAGTCCACAGACGCCTGCTCAACACGGGTAGGATTTCCCACAGACTCGGTGAGAGGACTCTCACGCTGCGCACAAATTCCTGGCGTAGGCCGCGAATGTCGGCACGTAGAGAGGCAGTGATTTCGGCTTGTTTTGCGAAGGCTCGCAAGTTCTCCCCACGAAGGCGCTCGTTCCCCTCTCGCAACTGGGCAACCTCATCGCTTAGAAAAGAGATCCCCTCAAGCGCGCCGAGGAGGAGAGTCCGTAGCGAGGCAAACTCACCGCCATGTTCGCCGGTCGGGGTTGAATTGGGAAAACAGGTTAGGTTGGACCGGATCGGGGCGACGGAAGAAAGGAGCGTAGCTGCCGGCGCACCACCGTCGCTAAGCCTATCACTGTCACACGACGACGCACACAAATTGCACCCGAATGGCAGTGAGCCAGACTTCAGGAGTTGCTCATCATCCGCCCAAGTGACGCACTTTGAGAGAACACGTTTCACACAGTCGGCACAGCGTAAAAACTGCTGCTTGCCAAAGAACCGGCGAGAGCACAGCGCACACGCGTCCTTACTGGGTGCCATCTTGGAGGAAAAAGTAATAATATAATAATAATATTAATATTAATCAATCAATCTTTATTTAAAGTGCGCAGGAACAGCCATGTGGTCTTCGTGCTGCAGCACAAATAAAAAAAATAAAAAAATGAAAATGCACAAACAAGTTTACACACACAGAGAGAACACAAAATAAGAAATAAATGACACATGATGTGAAACTGAGACGAAATGTGTCACGGAAAGAAAGCAATAAATGAGTACCATCTCTTATATACAGATTGAGAGAATTGTTGAGCACATCATGAAAGAAAAAAAAAATAACGGTAGATAGAAAGAAGAAAACAACAACAAATAACTGACTATAATTATTGTAATATAGAAATATACATAAATTAACCACCATTCCAGGTGCAACAAGTGCGTGGTACTTAAAACACAGGTTAGAAATACAGGAAAATACAATAAAGGAATAGAGTTGAACGCTGCACTGTGAGATTCGAATATAAAGTTTAAGGTTAAAATATAAATAAGAAACGGATCAAAAGCAGTTCGAGATACATACAGCATTGAACAGGAGAAAAAGTGAAAAGTTTAGTAAATATAATATTTTAGGTTAAAAAGCAGGAGTTATGTGCGATAATGTACTATTTAGAATACAACGCTACGTACATCCAATATAAATGAACAGAGCGAGTTTTGGAAGATGTCAAGTTGAGGACAAAAAGAGGTAATAATAATAATAATAATAATAATAATAATCAATCAATCAATCAATCAATCAATTAGGCCCAAGATGGCGCCCAGTAAGGACGCATGTGCGCTGTGCTCCCGCCCGTTTTTTGGCAAGCAGCAGTTTTTACGATGTGCCGACTGTGCGAAACGTGTTCACACGAAGTGCGTCACCTGGGCGGATGACGAGCTGCAACTTCTGAAGTCCGGCTCTCGGCCATTCTTGTGTAATTTGTGTGCGTCGTCGTCGTCTGACGGTGTTAGTCTTAGCGACGGTGGTGCTAGAGTCCCTGGTGCCCCGCTCCTGCCCAGCCACCCGACCGGTTTTCCCCCTTCAGCCGCGACCGGCGAACATGGCGGTGAGTTTGCCTCGCTACGGGCTCTCCTCCTCGACGCGCTTGAGGGAATCTCTTTTCTGAGCGATGAGGTTGCCCAGCTACGGGAAGAGAACGAGCGCCTTCGTGTAGAGAACTCGCGGGCTTTCGTACAACAAGCCGAGGTTATCGCCTCTTTACGTGCCGATGTTCGCGGCCTACGCCAGGAGCTTGTGCGGTGCGCTGCTTCGCAGTGTGAGCGTCCTCTCGTCGAGCGTCCTCTCGTTGTCTCCGTGGGCAATCCTACCCGTGAGGAGCAGCCATCTGTGGACTACTCCGCCGCTCTTCATCGAGGGATGACTCCTGGAGATATTCCCTGTTCATCTTCTGCATCTGCTCCTCGCCGTGCGGTTGACTTACCCAGTGAGATGAAGAAGCACCGAAGTCGAGCCATTACTGGCGCATCGAGCTCATCTGTCCTGAACGTTGCCATTTACCAAAAGAAGCGTCCGAAGACTATTTTCGTCTCTAAACTCAGTCCCGATACTACATCGGTAGACCTTACCAACCATCTAAAATCAGTGAATATTACTCCCATTTCCTGCCGGCAGCTGAAAACAAGGTACGACTCCTACTCGTCCTTCCATATTGAAGTTGATGAAGAATCCTACAGTAAGCTTGTTGAGCCTTCGATGTGGCCGATGGGTTGCATATACAAGGACTTTCGTGGGAAGCTTTACGACGATATGCTTCATCCCTCTGAACTGACGCAAAATTGCAGTGGCCCCTAATTTGGATATCTATTATCAAAACGCCCGAGGTCTTCGGACTAAGGGATCAGAATTTTTTTCTAGCGTCTTGTCCTCTTGTTATACCGCTGTTGTGGTTACCGAAACCTGGCTGTCAAGTGATATTCCTTCCAATGATTTCTTTCCAAATAATTACTCTGTTTTTCGTAGCGACCGCCCTGAAAGAGGTCCCAAATCAAGAGGAGGTGGAGCGCTCATTGCTATTGACAGTTTTGTGAAGTGTGTTCGACGTTCCGATCTGGAAACTGTTGAAGAATGTGTGTGGCTCGAGCTCACTTTAAATCGACATGAAAAACTTTTACTTGCAGCTTTCTACATTCCTCCGAATCTACCTCCTTCAGCCTATGATGATGTTCTGCTCTCAATCGAACATGTTATAACCCGTCATAGCAAACACAAACTTCTTATTTTAGGTGATTTTAATACTCCTGGTATCAACTGGAACTCACTTATTTCTTCTCACAACAATCATTACATATTAAGTAAGTGTAACTCTCTACTTGATTTCATAGCCTTTAACTCTTTGCAGCAACACAATTTCATTGAAAACTGTTGCGGTAATATTCTTGACATCTGTCTATCGAATTTTGAAAGTGTTCGAGTCTCGAGTTCGGACATACCGCTGACTCGCTGTGACAAATTTCACCCTCCGCTTCTAGTTACTACTGCTGTCTCTGCCTCACCTTCTACTAACTCAAATCGGGTGGGGAATTCGCCCCGTTTCGCGTATGCACGTGGTGATTATGTCGGTCTTTTCAATTTCTTCTCTTCCGTCGACTGGTCCCTTTTAAATGACATTAATGATTCAGATGGACAAGTCAGTCGCTTTACAGAAATAGTTCTTGATGGTATGCGTCGGTACATACCTTTGCATACTCCTACGCGTAGGAAGTTCCCTTCCTGGTTTTCAAGGGAACTAATAACGGCGTTAAAGCTCAAGGAACGGGCCCATCGTAAAGCGAAACGCCCTGGGTTTCACAATTGGGCAGATGAGTTTCGCCGTGTGCGTTCTCTTTGCAAACGCTTATACAAGCGGGACTACGACTCCTATCTTGAGTCTTTAGAGAGGTATGCCTCAAATCGTCCTAGTCAGTTCTGGCGTTACGTTCGCAAGCGTTCCATTAAATCAGATTTAAGTATCAGCTTAGTTGACTCTCAGGGTTCGGAAATTCGGGATGTTGCCGACAGTTTTGCACAACATTTTTCCTCCGTTTACAAACATCCACATTGTGATTCCGTTTGCCTCCAATCTGGTGCACTATCTAATTCCATTCTCTTTGACGAGGAGTTGATAACTGAGAGTCTTAAGCGTCTGAGACCATCTTTGTCTCCTGGACCTGATGGCATTCCAGCTGCCATAATAAAAGCCTTCAGTTATATCTTCGTACCAGTACTGACTGCCATATTTAATAACTGTTTAAAAAATGCTGCCTTTCCTCGCGTGTGGAAAATGGCACGCGTGTTTCCTGTCTTCAAGTCTGGAAACAAAACTGATGTTTCCAATTATCGTCCGATTTCTCTTCTATGTGCAACCTCTAAGCTTTTCGAATTAGCTTTGCACAGCGTACTTTCCTTCCATCTCAAACATATCATAGTACCGAATCAACATGGCTTCATGTCGGGTCGCTCTACTTCCACCAACCTAGTCACGTTTATGACGTATGCCTCTGCAGCAGTCCTTCAGAGGGGTCAGGTTGACACTGTGTACTGTGATATGAGCAAAGCTTTCGACGTTGTTACTCACTCACTACTTCTTGAAAAACTTCTACTCTCTGGCGTTGAAGTCTCTCTCGTAGCCCTCCTACGCAACTATCTCCTTGATCGCTTCTGCTTTGTCAGTGTCAATGGACAGACTTCTTTCGTTTACCCTGCAACGAGTGGAGTTCCTCAAGGTTCAGTACTAGGCCCGCTTCTCTTCTCCGTTTTTATTAATGATGTTTCCTCGGCGATAAAGAACTCCTCGTTTCTTCTTTATGCTGATGATATAAAAATATTCAAGGTAATACATTCTTTTCAAGATTGCGTGTTGTTGCAATCGGACATATCTGCTTTTTCTGATTGGTGTGCGATGAATCGACTTACCCTCAATTCTTCCAAAACTAGGGTTGTGTCCTTTACTCGTAAAACACATAGCTTTCTCTACCATTATTCTGTCAATTCTGTGCTGTTGGATAGGGTTGATGAAATTAATGACCTTGGTGTACTTTTTGACCGCACCCTCAGCTTCTCCTCTCACACTAAACGCATTGCTCAGCGGGCTATGCGCACACTCGGATTCGTTTGCAGACTTTCGAGAGAGTTCCATACTCCACTTCCGTTCCTAAAACTGTACCTGTCCATATGCCTCCCGGTCTTGGAGTATGCGTCGGTTGTTTGGAATGGCACTTGCAAATCGAACTTTGACAAGGTTGACAGAGTACAAAAAAAATTTTTACGGATATTTCATTATCGCTTTCCTTTTGTAACTTCCCCCTCTCGCTCCACCAGGAGCGCCCAACTGAATCTTCCTTCCCTTCACTGCCGTCGTATCAGACTTGATATCATATTTCTGTACAAACTCCTTCATGGCCACATTATGTGCCCTCAGCTCTTAGAGTACATCCTACTGCGCGTTCCGCGAAAGAGCATGAGGGAATTCAGACCATTTCAGGTTTCTCCTCTTCATTCCCACTCCCCTCTGGACAGGATGCAGTGGTTATTTAACTCTTTTTGTCCTCACCTTGACATCTTCCAAAACTCGCTCTGTTCATTTACATTGGATGTTCGTAATGTTGTATTCTAAATAGTACTTTATCACATATAACTCCCACTTTCTAGCCTTAAATTGTATTTACTTCACTTTTTGCTTTTTCTCCTGTTCAATGCTGTCTGTATCTTGAACTACTTTTTATCCGTTTCTTGCTTATATTTCAACTTTAAACTTTATATTCGAATCTTACTGTCCCTTGTTCAATTTTACTTCTTTATTGTATTATTCTGTATTTCTAGCCTGTGTTTTAAGTACCATGCACTTGTTGCGCCTGGAATGGTTGTTTATTTTATGTATATTTCTATATTACTATAATCAATGTCAGTCATCTGTTTTTTTTTTTTTTTTCCCTCTTCTACCTACCGTTCTTTTTTTTTTTTTCTTTATTTCCTGGTGTGCTAAAAAATTCTCTCACTGTGTATATAAGTGATGATACTCATTGTTTGCTTAATTTCCGTGATACTTTTCGTCTCAGTTTCATTTCATGTATTATTTATTTCTTTTTTTTTGTGTTCTCTCTGTGTGTGTAAACATGTTTGTGCTTTTTCATTTTTTTTTTTTTGTGCTGCAGCACAAAGACCACATGGTTGTTCCTGCGCACATTAAATAAAGATTGATTGATTGATTGATTGATTGATTGATTGATTATTATTAATGTTAACAATAATAATCAATCTTTATTTAATGTGCGCAGGAATAACTAAGTGGTCTTCGGCCTGCAGCACAAAAAAAAATGAAAATGCACACAGAAGTTTTGCACACAAAGATAGAACGCAAAAAAAGAAACAAATAACACATGAAATAAAACTGAGACGAAATGTGTCACGGTAAGAAAGAAATAATGAGTAGCATGTCTTATATACACAGTCTGAGAATTGTAGAGCACCATCACAAAAAAAAATAATAAATAATATTAATTGGTTCACAGGAAAGTGAAGGCGCAGTATCTTTCACACTTGTTCGGCGGACACTTGACCCCGCCGTATAGGAAGGAAGGGAGAGCGAGAGTGGAAAGAGACAAAGTGGTGCCGTAGTGGAGGGCTACGGTGTAATAGACCACCTGGGCATCTTTAAAAAGTACTCCCCTGAGGGAGCTGGGACAAGTAGGTAACCGCCGCTTGCGGCGGGGGCTAGCCTGCCACAGAATGTTTATTGCTGTACGCTGTCATTGCACCCGCCACTGTTTCGGTGGTGGACGACGGCCGTTGTTGCGGCGCGCGTCTTTCTCTCCCTCTTCCTTTTCTTTCTTCTCTATTTTTTCTTCTGTCTGCACGAGGCAGCGGAGGTGGCTTAGCTACAGAACCAATAGCAGGCCCGTGCATTTTCGTTTCCTCCTTCCTACAGCCGCAACGACAACAACAGCACTGACATCGCACAGCACATGGACGCCTCGTCGTTTCGCCTCCATCGAAATGTTCTGGAAGCAAGTTTCAGATTTCTTTGAAATTTAGGGCTTTATCTGCTCGTGGCCTCTCACTTACGTGTAACATCTAAAAATCAGAATGAATATAATCTGAATTTCTAAAGTTTTCGGTCAAAATACCGTCTATTGTAAATGCCTTCGTCTATAAAAAAGGCGGTGATATAATCCAGTACACTTTTCGCCTTTTAACAGCGGAGATCGAATTTTGCATTATCGATAACAGTTATCATTGAATGTGAAGCTCTAAAGCTCTGACCACTGTAAATGTCTCAAGACTATGTGCAAATGACCAGCGAGAATGCCAAATTTTTTGAGGCGGTCGAAGAGCTGATGTCATTGCTCTTGGCGTAAATGGGCTGAATATGCCTCGATTTTGCGTTTAAGGCGGACAAGACAGAGCCGGAGTTTAGTTTTATGCTTCCGGCGATGCCAACGGGCGTGGAGGCTACGCTGAGCTACCCCATGTGTATTAGTTTGGCTTCGGACGGGGGGCCGTCCTCCTTCTGAGTGCCCGTTGAGGTGGCAGTTAGGATTCAAGAACTCGCGGTTCTTGCTCAAACTTCTGCTAGACCCTGCATAAACGGAAACCGCTGCACAAACAAATCTTACCCGCGTCAAACATGTTTCAGGTGTCAACTGCATTACCAATAAAATGCTCCTTAACCTCGACGATCACTCAATCGAGGCAACACTCTTGCATAACTCATCGAAGACCATAAAATCGCCCAAATTCACCGCCTCTCACGCCCCAGGTATGGTCGCATTATACTTGACCGCTTACACGTATCTCCTATCAGGGATACATATCACGCAGCTCCCCTTCCTATAGGGGTCTACAGCCGCCTCACGGCTAAACCCATTCCCAAGAGTATGCTGAATGGGCGCTACGACACACGCCGTCGAATCAAGGCCGAGACGCTTGACACCACTTTACAGACCACCACGCATGCAACGTGTATGTTGGGTGGTTGGTTTGTGGTGTTTAACGTCCCAAAGCGACTCAGCCTATGAGAGACGCCGTAGTGGAGGACACCGGCAATTTCGACCACCTGGGGTTCTTTAACGTGAACTGACATCGCACAATACATGTGCGCCTTGCATTTCGCCTCCATCTAAAAGTGGCCGCCGAAGCAGGGATTCGATCTCGCATCCTTGGGAACAGTAGTCGAGCGCCGTAACTACTGCGCCACCCCTGCGGGGTGCTACGTGGATGTAGCGTGCAGCGTTCTGTGCGGGAGGGCTTACGCCTCAGCCCTCTTTTATTCTGCATTTACATCGAAACCCTTTGCTTAAATATCTTGGACAATGAGAATATTGCTGGTTTTCGTTTGCAAGCCGTGGAAGTGAAGCTGCTGGTGTACGCCGATGATGTTGCGGTTTTTACGGTTAACCAGGAGGGTATAACCGAAGTTGTTGATTCTGTAAATACCTTTAGCGAAGTTACAGGCAGTAGGGTAAACTGGTCCAAGTCTCTGGGACTCTGGCATGGTAGATGGGAAAGTGCTCCTGATAATTTTGCAAACGTGTTGTCGGGGGTGACGACACCGCCAAAGTACCTTGGCGTGCCACTAGAATGTTCTCGTGATAGAGAGAGAATTATTGCAGAGCATGCACAGATGAGATGCGGGAAAGGGCAGATAAGTGGAAAGGAACTGGCTTTTCAATTTTTGCCATAGCCACAGTGTAAAACCTCTTCTTCATTTCTAGGCTGTGTTATGTGATGCAAGTTTTACATTGTGCAAGATTGAGTGTGCAGAAGCTGCTTAGGATATTCGCGGTTTTTGTGTGGGCTTCAATATGGGAAAGATGCAGCCGGACGAATTTGTTTAGAAGTGTCAAGGACGGCGGCATGGGCTTAGGGCATCTTTTTTTTTTGCGGCAGACTGTCAGCAGATTTCTGTTCCTGCGTGACGTTCATGAGCCATTTTTTTCACTGTCAAATTAGGCTTGGATGTGTGTGCATTGCCAGATTTTGTTGTGCCAACCGAATGTTACACGGGAGGTATTTTGGGTACTTTAGAGAGGTTGTTCAAAGCGTGCGATTTCTTTCTGCAAGATTTTCAAAAGAATATTTATCAACTGTGAAAAATAAAAAGTTATACAAAGATTTCTGCGACGTTGTTCTTCCGGAGCCCATCTATAGGGCCATATACAGGGGAGGCCCTGGCAGCCATGTACTGAAGAGTGCCGGCAGCGGCTAAAACTTTATTTTTTATGTTGCATACTGGAACTTGGCCAGTAAAAGTGTTTTTGGAAGACAAAGGTTTATTTCTTCCGTGGGGTGCAGATTGCTTAATTTGTAAACAGCCAGAAACGATAGATCATGTATTTCTTCACTGTTGGGAAGGGGTTTATTTTTGGGCCGTAATTCAAAGAACCATAAAGAAAGAATTACCTATTAATCCTAACGGAATACGGTACTTACCCACACAAAATGAGAAGGGGGTTCTGTGTGATTCAATCATTCTTATTGGCCTCCACAGTATATGGCGTTCACGCATGGCAGGATATCACTGTGATTCGGATGCGCGTCCTGCACGAATTTTTTTCCACGAGGCTATCCATTGGTTTATCGAGATTGTGAAGTGTGTTGATAATTCTGAGTGGTTGGATGGATCTTGATGGGTCTAAAGGAATTTTAGAACGATGAAGCCAGCCCCTGGAAGGCTTATTACATCAATGTCTTGTGTGTGTTTGTGTTGTCTTGCAAAATTCAGGCAATGAAAAAAAAGTGCATGTAAGAGACAAAGTGAAAATCTCTATGTCGCATGAGTAGCCACGCCCCACTCCACACTTGTTACTGCTGCCATGGTTAGCGCTCCCTCTCCCACGGCGGCGTAGGAAGCTGCGTTCGCGTTGGCCATCGCCGACCAGCATACGCACACTGCCCTTACTTACTCTAAACCTGCGATTCAAAATTATTCGAAAGGCCTTATCTGCCCAACCGACGCACGCATACTCCGCGGCCGCAATCCCGATCATAAATTCCATTTAGTCTTTGTACCTGCCCACGCGGAGAGCTTGGGAACGAAGGAGTCGACCGACTAGCCCGACGTCTAACAAACCGGGCGGGCGACTCCGGAGATATAGAGGCTTTCACCGAGGCCCCCTTGACGTTTGCCGAAGTCATCAACCTACAGAGAGACGAGAAGACAGTTCCCACCTCCCCATCGTGGCCTTTATAGAGCGCAGGCCACAATGCTTTGTAAACTTAACCAAATTCTATTCTCAGCTTTTTGAGATTTGCACTGATTACGGACAGGGAATACGGCCCTGTTTGCCACAATTGCGACTGTGCAGTAAGGGCTACATTGGCACACACCCTTTGGGGATGTAAGGGAAGACCACCCCGTCGTACTTTACTGTCAGTTCCCTCCGAGGAGAGCTGGGACCAACTTCTTAAGTGCTCAGACAAGAAGAGGCAGCTGGCGCTTGTCTCGCGGGCCCAGAGCGTCGCCCCCACCTGGGGCCACGCCAGGCCGACATGCCTTAATGATTACTCTTTTGGCAATAAAAGTTGTTTCTCTCTCTCTCTCTCGCTCTCTCTACGATTATTTTCTCGTCTGAATCGGACCCACTATGTTCTCCTGCACACGTAGGTATAAAGAAAGCTCCACTCTCTGCCATTTGAATCTGGCACAGGAACATAACTAAAGAATTGCACAAATTATGACCTCGTTACTCTAATTGCGAGCGACTGTATGATAATTATTTTCCATAAAGGAGGCTGGGACGGATAAAAACCCACATTCGAAAAAAAGAACTGGCGCATTTCTATCTTGTACCAAGGAAGTTTAATAGATTACTTTCAGTAAATAAGAAGAGTCCTGTCCTTAAAAATGTACGTTTTCAGTTTTGGTCTTTTATCATCCCAGATGTCAATGTATAATGTCCAGTAAAACGTTTTCGATGCACAAAGAACCTTTAGTTAGCTCCCTTATACGTTTTATTGTTGCGCGTCGTTATCGCTAGCAATGTATATGTTTCATAACCGAGTTTCTTATGAACTTAGCACGAGTTCCTTCGAAGCCAAAGGCACCACGCAATAAACGAAGGGAGGTTAATTTCTGGAGTTCCTCTCCGGATAAGTTTTCATTAATGATTAAAGGAGATCTGCTGATTACACAGCGAAAGTTTGCCGTTGGTCGTCATGTAGAACACTGCACAATCTAGAAGGAAAAATAAAATATATTACCACCAAAACGAAGATGTACAGATCTCATACTGCC
>JAJIZL010024685.1:159021-210402 GCA_023969395.1 Amblyomma maculatum
TTATTATTATGATTATTATTATTATTATTATTATTATTATTATTATTATTATTATTATTATTATTAACGCTGACGTCACGTATCCGAACGGTCTGGGCGCACGTTGCGGCTGCGGGAGGTGGTCAGCTCAAAACCTGCCTCTGGACACCCATTGGTAAAAATGGGTACAAGCATCCTCCTGCCCGGCGGCCTGCTCTGACAGGGGTTAGCGCTTTGAAGAGGCACCGCTACAGTGCTCTAGAAATACTCTAGAGCACTGTAGCTCCGCTAACCTTGCTGCGCGCCTTCTGGGGCAAAACGTTTCGAACACTTCGACTGGCAAAAGGTCGCGAGACGGATGCAGTCGGTCTTGCGCACACTTGAGACGACCAATTAAAAATCATCTTTAAAATTATATTCGTTTTA
The DNA here is from genome assembly GCA_023969395.1 of Amblyomma maculatum. Taxonomy (NCBI): domain Eukaryota; kingdom Metazoa; phylum Arthropoda; class Arachnida; order Ixodida; family Ixodidae; genus Amblyomma; species Amblyomma maculatum. Next base: position 159,427 of record JAJIZL010024685.1, read on the forward strand.
TTCTGCTCTCATTTTCTTGGCTAACATTTAAATTTTTGGCACCTCATCTCATCATCCTTTTCCCTTAAACTACGCTGCACTGAGTCAGAAGCGAAATACAGTTTGAAATATTTATAGATGTGAACGTTCTTCCGGATTGATTTCCGTACGAAAAATTGGTCTTGCTTAGCTTATGGTTAAGCCTAGGACGCGAAACATACTAGCCTAAAAAATTAAACATTACCTAGCTATACCTGGTTAGCCATTCATAGACAAGACATTACCTGGCTATACCTGGTTAGCCATTTCATAGACAAGAACAACTCATGTGTTACTCTGCTTCTTCCGTTATTTTTCTGAAACCAATAAATACACTATGATGATCAGTAAAGTAATGGCTCTTTGTTTGAACATCGCTTATATCATATTTTCTTGACAAATTTCGATGCAGGATCCAGTCCAAGCTGCTACCCCAATGGGTTGTAGACTTCGGCTGCAATGAGAACAAGTCAAGGAATATCTGGCTTCCAGAGCTTCCAGAAATGTAGGATGTCTCTTTGGATCTTTGTTGAAATCCCCGGTGCAAATAAGCATTCCCTTGTCAGCCCGTTCAGGCAATCCATTCGCAAGTACATGTATGGAATCTTCATTGCTGGTCTGCGGTGATATATACACTCCGCCTACAACCAACTCCAGAGCCCGTATCTCTATACACAATGCCTCTCCTTGTTCCCGTGGCTGTTTGTAACTTGCGCTTTGCGGTCTGGCAAGCCGCCCTCTTCCTGGCCGACATCTCTCTGCTCAACTGACTCAACGAGTGCGTCGCCTTTTATACAATTGCGTGACGTCAGTATCTCCTAGCGGTAGGAGCGGGAGTTAGGCCGCCGGCGGATGCTGCGCGTCCGCAAGCGAGCGCGCGAGTTGAGCCCCAGCTTTCACAGCTGTTGTGACGTCATATCACGTGGTGCGCAGATGTAGGTCAAGTGGTAGCTACGCGGCCGCGCGCGGCGTAGCAAGGAAGAGCTCGGTTGTGCGGCTAGTATACTTCGCATAAAAATATACGGCTAAAGGCTTCCAGCAGAACAGAATGCATGAGATGCTGCGGCAATGAGCGAGCGCTGTAAACAAGTGGAAGCAGAAGACAATCTGTTTGCATTGCCGCCGGTTGTTACTCTGCTCTGATCTACTCTACTGCGCTTCCTCCTTTTCTCCGCAGAGGAGTTTCAAACAGGAGGCGAAACTGAAATTTCTGGAAACGATTTTTTTACCGATAAAGAAAAATGTTCTAGAATACGCTTCTCCGTTTTGATGTATTGTGCGCGGTCAGTGCACGTATAAGGTCCCCAGGTGGTCGCAATTACTCGGCAGCCCTCTACTGTTGCTCCTCTTTCTCTCTGTCCACGTTCCCTCGCCGGCTGCTCCCTTCCTGTTCGAAGTGCTCAGAGAAAACGCTGTGACAGATACTGCGCCTTTGGTTTCCTGTAAACCAATTTATTCATAAGTGTCAATCTGTGCAGGTGACCCAGACGAAATCTTATCTCGTACGGTCATCAGAACAAAGGATCCCCGTTCAAAACATGTTAGGAAAGATTGAGCCTAGTTACTTTTCACAGTAACAACATTCGAAAGAAGTGTTACTGCCGAATCCTTTATTGAGAGGTGGCGATGGTATTCCTTGTTCGCACGTATACTCACTACGTATGTGCCTTGCCTTCATACGTTGGATTGCAAACATACACAAGACCTAGAAAACCACTACCGACCATTCTGCAATAAGTCGTGCTTCCTCAACCTCCTTAACAATATAATTTTTACTTCTGTAATAATTCTCTTGTGAAGCAATATAGTACCGCTTTCCATAATCGACGCTGGGGCCTGGACACATACCGGATCGGTGCACGTTAGGAAGCCGACCAACATGTCTGTTTACCAAGGGGAAAGTTATCATGAGCCAATGATATTGAATGGTGACTCTGCATATTACTCGGCCTTTCGAAATAAAAGCTGTGAATTAAACCTTACTTTATGGTTGTTTGCCTAGAAAAGTAAATGTAACTAATCGACACAACCATTCAAAACCGCCTTTGTCAATGATACTAGATTTGGTTCAATGAGCAATAAAACGCCCGCTCTTTTACAACTGCAGGTGCGTGAAAGTAGCTAAAAATAACTAAACAGAAACAAGACACAGACTCCTACCGTGCTGTCAGTATGGGCCGCAGGCGGGCATCGTGAAACGCAGACGAGGACCGTAAATGAGGATGAACGTAGAACAACCTTCAATCCGAGTAGCACCTCTAAATTTAAGCGCTATCATATAACAAGTAATATCCAGGTGCATAGCACAAACACCCTTTGTGCCAGCTGCAATCTGGTTCACAGAGTTGAAACTGAACCTGATAGAGTTGAATATACTACAGTACCCCTGCACGTGCTTTCGAAAATGCTCTCAGCCCTTCTTGGTTCACCTGTCAGAGACGTGCAAAATGCGTGATCACAGAGATTAAAAATGAGCCGCGAGCACGCGCTTTCCTGTGTGGCCTTCCTTTTGTCCTTTTTTCGCACTGTAGCATCCACAATGCTTCCCTTAAGCGTGTTTGAACAGTTAAGAGGGGGTATACTGCTGTATACTGCTAGCTATCGGCTGAAACAACGTGCTAGTGGGCTTTACAAGCTGTTGGAGAGATGCCTTGAACATGAGTTTGTTTTTTATAGATTAAAATTTTTCCTCCCGACGAAGTCAATATCATTCATCGCCTAGGAACCATGACAAGCACAGAGACATCAGGACCACAAACTCGTGCTATTACTAAGGAGTGCCTGAAATACAGCACTTGTAGCTTCCTTACCGATTAATACATTCCTAGACTGTACTTGCGCCCACTAATTTCAGCCAGGCATTGCCCGTCATTGCAGTGAGGTTTCGTTACCTTCCCTACCTCCAGTGGAAACATCAAGTGCATGACCAAGATACATGACATGCAATTTGGTCATGTACCTATTTGTCTACCTTGATGTTTCTTAATGAAACATTAGTTTCATTAAGAAACTCTAAGGTAGACAAACATGTTGAACATTGGTCATTTCGTATGTGAGAAATGGTAAATTGGCCCTCACAAATGCGCTTCCAAGCACAAGAAGATAAAATTAGAGTTTAAGCTCTGATGACCTTTCATGAATTGAGCATATCACATCCAACAAAGAAAATACTATGTGCACTTCATTGATCGAACACATTGAATCCATGGCTGATATTAATTATAATTCAGTAACAATATTGTAGCAGATCAGTCGTCAAAAATGGTTGGCAGCAATCAGACTTGCATTTAGAAGTATAGCTTAGATTATTGGAGGTCTGAAATGACAAAATAAATTTCAAAGCGATATTTTTTATTCAAAGTAAAAAATTAATGTGTAGAAACTACATTTTGTAGTGCGGAAATGTCAGGGGTTTAAGCAGTGATTGCTACACGCCTTTTTGCGGCAGCGAGCTTTTCCTATTCTTTCACACTTGTAGCGGTAGTATGAAGAATACCTTTGTGGTCCCCGGTCATGTCAGTAACCTAAACATTTCAAAAGGCACTAAAACCAATTCTCAAATTAAAACCTTTACATCAGTAAGAAATTTAAGGCAACTTATGATTACCGTATTTAAACCTTTTTAGCAAGCTCGTGTTTGTCACATCCGGTTTGTTTCTGTACAAAAAGAGTTGATGAGGAATTTGGTTACGATTTTTCAGAACTACTGCACTTGGCTTACTAAAGTGCTTCAAGGCGAAAGCTTCCCCGCCGCACTGCGTAGGCATATACTGCGAGATAGACTGTGGTTGACTACACAAATACTGCGCCTATTTTTTTGCTGTCAACTAATTTTAAACGCTGCTGAAGCCTACTTTATTGCCTCTATTTTTATATAGGCTCTTTGGTGCGGCGTTCGAGGAAGTGCCCAATGAAAGGCGCCGCACGGACGCCTGGATCAAACTCCCAGCGGGATTAGCTTCCTATATGCGTGATGTAATAACTTTATTATTACATCAGATAAAGAGGTCCCGTAGTCCCCGCCTCCGGCACGCAAGCCTAAGGGACATCTGCTTAACTATCTGGTCGCATCAAATTTTGCGGCTGGTGACGTCACTTCTCTGTCGACCAATCAGGTGCTCCGCTCGTGAGGACACATTTGCCGACACGGCTACTAACGAGAGTACGAGCCATCAAAGGCTTTTGCCTTAATGGATGCAACGCAGCACAAACACAGCTCGGTGCTGCCTTAATCATAGTTTCGTTATCTGCTATTCGTTCAGAAACGCTGTCCTAAGCTGTCTAATATGTTGTGCCGTTTTGCCGCATACGCGGAACTAAACATTTAATTTTACAGTTGATAAATTTCAATCCGAAGCAGAGAAGGGAACGGGTAAGCTTTTTTGGTCTGTTTCACTCTCTAAAAACTATTTTGAACACATTGAATGTTCTAATTCAACGCGGGTGACACGTAAACCTAGAATAACATTGTTTTACCTTTTTTGTTTCTCTCATGTATAGTGCACAATTCCACACCATACGAAGATACGTTTGACTACTGTGTTGCGTTGTATGACACATTAACATATATATATATATATGGTTTGCATGAGGCAGACGCGACGTTCATACTGTATGTGGCTTTCTCAAGACAGCAAATTGTGAGGCCGTATCTCGCCCAATGGAAGATCGCTTTTCCTTTCAGCAGCCGATTCTTTTCGATACTCATACTCTTCATCGATTTACTGCGACTGTGCTGTTTTAGTACCAAGCATTGATTTCCCCTCTACCGGCTGGACGTCGCTTTGAGGCAATTTAGCAGCTCAGATACATGACAGCATTGTTGCTTTATTCCCCAAAGAAACGCTATTTCATTCTTTTCTTTCTTCGTGTGAAGCTGAACCACACCGAAGGAGCCGAGGTGGAGTCTTGTCTGACGGAAAATGAAGCACTCTAAATCCCTGCCTTTCTTTTGTAGCCAGAAGATAGATCACACGAAAAGACCGAGTGTTTTAGTCGAGAAGAAGCAGAACGTACTGCAGTTTCATGAAAGGGACCCTTGTACTTTTCCCTGCGCCATGTCTGAATCTTCAGACTGACGAGTATTTTTTTGTGCTCAGCTGTTTATATCAGTTGCATTGTTTGCGTCTAGAAAACTTTGTTCCGACCACAATTCACGTTCTATTGTCGCACCTGATTTTAGGCACAACACATTGTATGCCCTTTTATTTACTTCCGGTTATCGTAAATTGTTGAATGGAGGCCGTCATATTGTTGTAATCGAATATATTTGACCTAGAAGAATTTTGTTTTGTTGCACACTCTGCGTCTGTTTTGATACGCTCAAAACAGAGTTTACCCCTGTGAAATTTTGTTTCCGCAAATTATCCTTTCAAAGAGAATGCAGAAAATAAAAACGGTTCCGGTTTTGGGTTTAGGGGTAACGGTCCAAAAGCGGCTCAGGTTATGAGAGATGCCGTAGTGGGGGGCTCCAGCAATTTCGACCACCTGGGGTTCTTCAACGTGCACTGACATCTCAGAGCACACGGAAGTCTTGCTTCTCGCCTCCGTCGGAAAGCGGCTGCCGCGGCCCGGATTCGATCCCGAATGCATGGGTAAAAACGGTTCTGTCATTTGATTCTGAATGTCTATGGTCAATGCTATAGATTGTGTAGTCATGAACATAACAACTAGAAAGGGGGTGGGGGGGAAGGGGGGCGTGTACATTTCCAACATGCGCTTAACATTCGTGAACATTCCTACATCATGCGCTCTAGCTAAATTTAAAATATTCCAATAAGGAAGGAGGCGCTTCCAAAAACATTTGTGTTATTGCACTGAGCCAGCCGAAGAAATACGATTATAAAACGTTCGAGTGTATATGTTTCAAAGTAAGGACAACTTGGATTATTTTCAAAAGCGTAGTGTGACTGCAAGTGGAGCTCGCATCGTAGTCTGGCTTCCTCCCGTCGCAGGGAAAATGCGGGCGCGTTCAGGATGGAGACTCCACCTAACTCGCACGACCCTTCAGCCCATCTAGCACACGTCACTGTATTAAAGCAAAAAACGGCCGTCATCGAAGCCATGAAGTTAAAGGAAAACTGGTGGTTTTTTATTGGGAACTGCAGTCGTTTAAGCTTCAAATCGGCACGAAAAACTTGGAGCCCTCCACCTATATTATATTTTTTAAATTGACACGAAATGTTTCGCTCGATTGATTGCAATGGGTCCTGCCGGGAATTTTGCGCTGAAGCGGGACCCAGCGTATAGGAAATAATATCATTCCGCTTGAAAGCCCATGACTGGAATGTGGGACGTATTTAGGGCACTGGCGCAAGAAGTGCTGATATTTGTATTTGCGGAGCGTGGCAAGATTAGTACAAATATTGCACTCCTGTAGCTCTATAGGCAGCTTATTTTCAATGTGGCACCAGCACCGAGGGCCAAAGGTGGACGGCAGAACATTGCTTGTCTGCGCTTTAGCCATTCTCTCCATTAAAATCATACACACAATTACTAGAAACACATTGGCATAGCCGTCCTGGGAATGATATTGTGCACAAAACTGTATCATGATCAGATGAGCGATCAAGAGTATACACGCTAACGTATTTCTTTAAAAAAATAATCGCATAAAAAATGAGATCTAAAATAGAGCTTTAAGAACCCTGCATTCTAGTAGCCTTGGAAACAATTTGTTAAAGCAGACGCGTGGGAAAGATGATAATCCATTGAGAGTAGACAGCGCAAAAAACACGAGGACGAATGAACTACACAAACGAACGCTGACTTTCAACTGATGCTTTATTGCTTAGGAACATATATACACTGGGAACAATCAACAAAAGAAAACGTAATGACTCTGATATAACTAATTACGTAATATTTTCAGCTGCGGAAGGCAACCGCGGCGTCATTGCCTTGTGTTCAAAAACCTCAATTCCTTAGTTGTTAGTGCCACCGAAGCAATACTACGACAGTCATCATCTAACCTCGCCATATCAACGGCTTCGAGAATTTCTCGGGTTAGGTGACTACGGTGCTTCTTTATCACTCTCGTTTGAGCGAATTGGGGAGTGCAATTATCACAGTCCCTACAGTGAATTCCAAGGTGCTCTTTCACTGCTTCGTACACATTGTAGTAATGCTCTTTTAGGCGCTTACTGCGGCATCGTTCCGTCTGCCTGATATATTGTTTCCCAAAAGAAAGCGGAATGGAATAAACAACGACTTCCTGACAGGGCACAAATTCGTTTTTGTGTCTTACTGAGCAACGTTGCGCAACGAACGCAGCGCAGCGTTGTATGCCTTCTTGTATATCATTCCCAGCTTATTAGGTGCCGAAAGGGCGACTCTGCTATTAAATCGGCTTCTTATTTTCTTCAGTTTGTGTGAAAGGTCATGAATATATGGAACCACTGTTACTCTTTATTTTTTCTGAACGGTTGCAGGTGGAGCCACCTCCTCCTTCCTGTTCTTCAACTTTAAACCTGAAAGAATTGGTCCGCTGTTGTGACAAGCAGCTGCTTAGGATACCCGGCACACAAAGTAACAGTGGTCCCATATATTGATGCCTTTCAGAGAAATTGAAGAAAATAGGAAGCCGATTTAATATCAAAGACGCTCTTTCGGCTGCTAAGAAGCTGAGGATATGCAAGAAGGTAAACAACGTTGCGTTCGTTGCGCAACTTGCTCAGTAAGACATAAAAATCAATTTGTGCCCTGTCAGGAAGGCATTGTTTATTCCATTCAGCTTTCTTGTGGGAAACAATATATCGTGCAGACAGGGCGAGGCCTCAATGAGCACCTCAAAAAGCATCACAACAATAATTCTACGTCGGAGAGAAAGGGCGCCTCGGTATTCAGTGCAGAGACTGTGATAAATGCACGCCACAATTCGCCCAAACGAGAGTGATAAAGAAACATCGTAATCAGCTAAGCCGAAACATTCTGGAAGCCGTTGAAATTGTGAGGTTAGATGATGGTTGTGTTAGTAGTGCTATTGAGGTTTTTGAACTCAAAGCAATGACGATCCTCAGCTGAAGATATTATATAATTATGTATACCAGAGTCATTACGTTTTCTTTTCTTGATTGTTGCCAGAGTATATATTTTCCCGGGACAAGCAATAAAGCATCAGTTGAAAGTCATACATCCTCGTCTTCTTTTTTGCGCTGTCTGCCCTCAAATAATTTGTGTTAGGTTTAAACTGAACATAAAGCTTAACAGAATGTTGTTTGTTTTCGTGGATGGACTTCCAGTTTACGTCTGGAACGTTGAAACCGCATGCCATTATTATGGCGCTTCCCATCATGTGATTTTGCATGCACTGAGGATACTGCTTCAGATGGGAGACCTCTGATATAGCCAATTTTTACACTAGGCTGCTTCTACACCTTGAATGTCTGGCATTAGTGAATAGTGTAAGCCTTGCCCTAGAAGCACAGACACGCCCCCTCCTCTAGTTGTTCTATATTTCCGTACCATATGGTGCAGCCATTTGGAGTGATTTCGTGATTCTTGATGTCAGCGTGCAGTCTTGTGCAGAAAAGGAAAGTCAGTGTGGGCAATGCGGGATCGAGTTCCAGCATCGGCAACTGCTTTTCGACTGTATCCATGATGCGAACATTCGGGTTTAGAGCAATCAGAATTGTCTGTACCTTTTCTGCTTTGTTCACAAGGCTACGCGAATTTAAATTAATAACAGTTAATAGCGGCGGCAGTTTCGAGTTAATCGAATTTGAGCATCGTCCTTTATTTCGTTTTTTGTAACCTTAACAATGTCGTTGCTCTCCTTGTCCCATCTCCTCAAATGTTTATTTATTTTCATTTTATCGTATTTCAGGGAGGCTTTGTCTTTTTGATCATGGTTTATATTTGTTCGCTCCGAAAGCTCTTCTTTAACTTCACATACAGCTCGGGAAAAGTCTTCTCCAATTTGGTAGCCAGTATTTTTAGGTTTTGTGCAGTTTCCGTGTATGTTGTCTTTATCTCTGTAGTCTGGCAATTTCAAGATAACAGGCCTAGGCTTTGAATCGTCAGACTATTGCGTCCGTCCAAGACGATGGACCCTTTCGTAGTCTGCCGTTGTGATTTATAACTTATTTTATAACTTTCTCTGCAGTCTCTTGCAGGCTTTTCGGAGGGAGGAGAGGTTGGAGGGGGGCGGGGGGGGGGGGGTCTTTTGCTTTTGTTATTTAACCCCATAATAATAGTAAGATCAGACCTATGGCATCTATATCCTATCTCATCAACTGTTTTAGTAAAATACACAACCATTTTTTTTTTCAAGTTTTTTAGATCTTTTTACGCATTCCACGACCTGCTTTTCTATCTTGACTAATTTGTATCCTGTTGTTAAATCAAGTTACTCTAGAATTTGGTTTGTAATCGTTTTTTCTTGTTTTCTCCACTGTATATATTTCGCGATCGCTTTTGGTCGCTCTTCAAGCGTTTCGATTACGGCTCCCGTATTAGTCGACATATCCCGCTAGTAACAACAGGGATCGCAAAGGGACCAAGACACTGCTCAAATTAAAAAAGCGGGGTTGGGCACGGCAGCAAAACCCGGAAGAGGCTATTGCTATGGAAGGTTTTGCTGAAGAGTTTTCTCCCCCGGATCACAAACAGAAACGGGTTTTACTTCGGCGTGTCGGCAATGCTGCCGCGCCCACTGAAATGTTCCCTGCCGAAGATGTCGCTTATAAAGCGGTTCACTGGCGTCACCGTCGTCGCCGCCGCAGATGTTACCGTTGATGATAGCGTTGTGCTGTTAAGAACTTAGTGACCTCTGTCTGCGTCTAATACTTGATGAACGGGGCCAGTCATTCTCGCCGGTCACAGGCTGGAACAATTCCATGTAATCATTTGTCCTTGATAAAGGCCCAGAAGATGCTAGCAGCATTCCACGCGAAACCTAGATCACATAGAGAAATTGGTTTGACTTCTGCATCTCGGCCATGCTTCCGCGCCCACACCAAAAAAGCTAGTAACTATGAATCTGGGAGAACAGGAACGTTACTGAATGAAGGTGAGCAAACAACGCCCAGTGGATGCTATAGTATATCGGTAAAATGATGATCAGTAACGGTGGACGGACCTAAATGTAAACGGAGCTCATTTAGGGGATGCAGTGGCTAAGGTTAGGCGGCATGCGTCATTTCTCATGCCATTATGCAATCGGATCGATGTCATTTTCTCGTGTAGTATGCAGTGGAGGATGTTATTAATATCACGGTCAGCTGCGAAAATTATAGGCTATTTTCCTCTGTTGGGAAGGGGCACCTTGAAGAAGATAAAGGATGACAGCAATGACAGTCGCACTGCGGGGGATATCTCATGGTTTGGCAGTGTGAAAAGATGAAATATTATGCGGATGTAAGTAAGAGGAGCAATATTTGCGAGATTTCAAATTTGGCAAGTTCAACAGTTTTATAATTATGGCTGGACACAGTCAAAGCGCTTTAAAATGAGAACAATGTAAATTTGTTGATGATCGTTTACTTATTGAAGGATATCTTCAGTCAGTTAACACCACTGAAAGTGCTAACATAGGGAAACGTTGATTTATAATCGTTTCTAATCGGCTTTTTGAGGGTAGGGAGAGGAAATCGACAGATGAGTTGAGTTGAGTGGAGTTGTTGTATGCTACAGATAAGATTAGCCTTTCTTATTCTGCCGGCAATTGATGCACCGTAGTGTCACTTACATATATAAAAAACTCCTAATATCTGTGAAATATGCCTAACTATGCTAACAGTCACTTATGCACAAGCGCGAGCATACAACTGTTTTAATACATATCTATGGCACGGTTCTGCGCTCAGATAAAAAGAAAAACGTCAAGTTGAGTTTGGCATAACCTTAGTCCTCGAAAGCAGTGTTCAAGCGGGTAAAACTGGTTTCGTGATTAAACGTCAGGGATAAACTCGGATGTGGCTATGTGCTCCAAGAATTTGGGTGCGATATTCTTGATAGAAAATAACGAATAGTCTACCGCTTTTAATCAGTCGCTCCTTTTGTAGTTAATGATTAGATTGCGTATTTCCTAATAGGTGGGATACCTCCATTCTTAAGGACGTTTGTAAACTAACAGGCGTAGTTTTCTATATTCCAATGGTATCGTTTACGAGTTCAAAGTTAATTTCATAGAAACTAGATAAAGATGAGAGTGTAGAAACTTCTTTCTGGTATATTCTAAATTAAAGTTATTTGTATATCTTGTATTAGGGCCGTTTTGAACACAAGATCTACAATATCAGCCATAATAGACTAAACAGTGATGAAAAATATTTTAAAACCTCAGGCGTATTTTCTACCTTGACAATTTCGTTATCAATACTTGAGAATTCAATATTGCTACTAATGTTTTTGAAGCCCGAAATTACTCGACATGTTACAGTTTGGAAGCACTATTAACAGGACATATGTCGGGAGCATTGCTTTCAATAGCATATACGCACGCAACCAACGGTTATTTATGCTACTTGCGTAGGGTAGTTCAGCACCCATACTTACTGATCGCTTGCTAGACTGGAATTTCTGTTTGAGGTGTACTCCTGTTTACTTAGTCTGTGTACTCCTATTTGCTTAAATGGCGGGATTTCGTGATAGATGTGCATTGAAAAATATGGTACTATATAAATATAATTCGCGTTTGGCAAAACAAGCCAACCTAATCTAATACGATGTTCTTAAAAGTTTTCACGTTATCGATTATACGATTGAAATTCCATCCTTTGACAACTAGTGATTAGGTTTGGAGGAGGAAATATCTTTTAAATGGGCAATTATGCACATGTATACGAAGGAGATCACGATATGTGAAGTCGATTGATAGGTTTATATCTATATATTTCCATCCGGATTGTATGGTGGTGAGAGAGGCAGTCATTTGTAAATATTGTAGAAAACGTCGAATAACATATAAAACGGACTTCTCCGTCTGACCTACCGATGATTATGAAGTGCTTATTGCTGGCGCCAATTTATGGTGAGATATATTGATGTTCTGAAAAGACATGCGGGTGCGTTTGGCGCATTGCACTGTATTGATATTTATGAAAGACGAAGCAAATTTGATAATCAAGACCTATTGCCTGAGGGCTAGTAAGAGATCACAACCTCTGCTGTGGTAGGTGTGCATTGGACATCGAACGCTGTGTGTTGCTCTCGTTTCGACAAATGACCGATGGCGATACGAAGCTTTTCATGTCTAAAAGTATTGTCCTCCTTTTTCTCTTCCTATCAGATGGTGCTCGAGCAGTCATCATCATCATCACCATTATCAGCCTGACAATACCCACTGCAGGGCGAAGGCCTCTCCATATTTTTCCACTTAACCCGGTTCTGTGCTAGCTGCACCCACTTGACCCCTGCGAACTTCTTAACCTCATCCGCCCACCTAACTTTCTGCCGTCCCCTGTTACGCTTTCCTTCCCTTGGAATCCAGTTTGTTACCCTAAACGACCATCGATTATACTCTCTTCGCACAACATGTCCTGCCCATACCCATTTCGTCTTCTTAATTTCCACTAGAATGTCGGAAACTTGAGTTATTTCTCTGACCCACTCTGCACGCTTTCTATCTTTTAATGTTACCCCTACCATTTTTCGTTCCATAGCCCTCTGGGTTGTCCTCAACGTAAGTAGAACTCTCTTGGATAGCCTCCACGGTTCAGCCCCATAGGTGAGTACAGGCAAGATGCAACTGTTGTATACTTTCCTCTTGAGCGATACCGGTAAGCTGCTAGTCATAATCTGCGAGTGCTTGCCAAATGCGCTCTATCCCAATCTTATTCTTCTTGTTATTTCCTTTTCATGGTCCGGATCTGCGGTTACTACCTGCCCTAAGTAGACATATTCGCCTACTACTTCCTGTAATTCGCTACCTAATGTAAACTGCTGTTCCTTCCCGAGGCTGTTGAACATTACCTTAGTCTTCTGCATATAAATTTTCAAGCCTACCTTTCTACTTTTTCTGTCTAGATCATCAATCATTATTTGCAGTTCATCCCCCGAGTTGCCTAGCAAGGCAATGTCATCAGCAAATCGCAGATTACTAAGGTATTCTCCATCTACCCTTATCCCTAACTGCTCCTATTACAAGTCTCTGAATACTTCCTCTAAACAAGCTGTGAATAGTACTGGGGAGATTGTGTGTCCTTGCCTAACACCTTTCTTTATGGGAATTGCTTTATGCAGAACTATGGTTGCTGTGCAGCCACTATATATATCTTCCAGCACTTTCACGTACGGCTCGTCTGCCCCCTGAATTCGTAATGCCTGCATCACCGCCGAGGTTTCAACTGAGTCGAATGCTTTTTCGTGATTAATGAATGCTACATATAAGGGCTGGTTATATTCCGAGCATTTTTCTATCACCTGATCGATGGTATGGATATGATCGATAGTGGAGTACCGTTTCCGAAAACGTGCTTGATCCTTTGCTTCAATGCAGTCTAAGGTTGTCCTGATTCTATTAGCAATTACCTTAGTAAGTATTTTATACGTAACAGACAGTAAGCTGATTGGTCTATAATTTTTAAGGTCCTTAGAGTCCCCATTATTATGAATGATGATAATTTTTGCATTCTTCCATGCTTCCGGTACCGTCGACGACACCAGGCACTGCGTATACAGAATGGCCAGTTTTTTTTAACACTATATCCCCGCCGTCCTTCAGCAAATCTCTACTTATCTGATCCTATCCAGCTGATTTCCCCTTTTCATAGTTTTTAGTGCTTTCTTGACCTCGTCCTTCGTCACTGGTGGAACGTCTGACTATTTTTCTCTACCGCCAATCTCATTACGGTCCTGACTACTTTGGCTACTGTAGAGATTTGTATAGAACTCCGCGGCTACTTTGACTATCATACACATATTCGTGACGACGTTGCCCGCCTTGTCCCTTATCGCATACATCTGGTTTTTGCCTATGCCCAATTTCTTCTTTACCGCTTTAAGGCTTCCCCCGTTCTTTACAGCATGCTCAATTTTCTCCATGTTATACTTCCTTGTATCGGCCACCTGGGGCTTATTGATCAGCTTTGATATCTCGGCGAGTTCAATCTGGTCTGTTGGATTTGAAGCTTTCTTAATCTGGCGTTTCTTAATCAAATCTTTCTTCTGCTTAAACAGTTTATCGGTATCCTCTCTAACTATCCTGCCGCCTACTTCTACCGCACATTCAGTAATGATATCTCTGGAATTATTGTTCATTGCTTCTAGGGTAATGTCGCCATCCTTGTTTGGAGCTGAATATCTATTCTGTAGCGAGATCCTGCAGAACAGTGTGCTCGAGCAGTGTGTGCCTTTAAACACGTCATTTTTTTTTCTTGAACACCGTTGTTTTTATGATTTTTGAATATTCATCATCATCATCATCATCATCATCATCATCATCCTGAGAATACCCACTGCAGGGCGAAGGCCTCTGCCACATTTCTCCACTTAACCCAGTTCTGTGCTAGCTGCATCCACTTGACCTCTGCGAACTTCTTAAGCTGATCCACCCACCTTACTTTCTGCCGCCCCCTGCTACGCTTTCCTTCCCTTGGAATACAATCTGTTACCATAAGCGACCATTGGTAATCCTCTCTTCGCACTACATGTCCTGCCCATGCCCATTTCTTTATCTTAATTTCCGCTGAAATGTCGGCAACGTAAGTTATTTTTCTGACCCACTCCGCACGCTTCCTATCTCTTAATGTTACCCCTACCATTTTTCGTTCCGATAGCCCTCTGGGTTGTCCTCAACTTAAGTAGAATTATCTTGGTTTTGAAAATTAATGATAACTCAACCGCACACCTTACGAGCCGTTATAAGTTATCAATTCATATAATTTGGGTCAAAGTCTGCGGCTTCTTTTCATTAGTTAACAATACCATGCAGCCCTTCTTTGCAAACTAGCTATATTATTTGAAGGCGTCAACAAAACTCTCGACGGCTGCCGTGGTAGCAGCTTGAAAACAAAAGAATCGTTTGCATAATTTGCTTCACTGTATTGTCTGATTATCCTTAAAGTGAATGTGTTGCAGCGGCTGATTTTTCTCTTTGTAATTCGCGCATCCAGAGTTTAAAAAGACGAAAAAGCGTTATTCACGTTATGAGGACATCACTTCACCAGAATAAAAAACAAAAACAAAAGGTAAATGCATGCCTTTATTCATCGGTGGCGCGAGAGAATACAATCCCACCAAGATCTCAAAAAGAATAATTAGGCCCGTCAGATATGAAGCATTATATTTAATTGATTTATTGATTGAAACACGTGCTTACTGAAAGCCCTGAGTCACTGTGCTTTTTAGCTCCTACATCAATATATTTATTTATTTATTTAGTTATTTTAGTACACCGCAGGCCTTCGCTCGGCGCAAGCAGAAGTGAGCTCATATTATTCCCTAATTGAAAAGAATAAAATTATAAAATATTAGCAGGTAAATAGACGTTGTAATGCATCAGAAACATTTTGTAAGGATAAAACAAATGCCCGTAACAAATTACAATCATGCACTATTCTAGGGAAAAAACTGAACTTAAAACTGTTAGTTCTGTCAAAAATGGGAGTAAGTAAATGCTCATTAACACTACTAGTCCTTTTAACTAGAGGACTCTTAATGCACTTTAGAAGTTGAGTTTGTGTTAAGCTACAAAAGAGGAATGTCAATCGGGTAATCTTTCAGCGGGGTTTCTGCATATGATTGTTATATAAATTCTTTAACTGTGTACGGGAGTCGTCCCTTCTATATTTTCCGAATATAAACATAACAGCCTTCCTGTTGACGTTTCCAGAAGCATTATTTCTTTTTTTGTGTACGGGCACCAAACTACTGAAGCGTATTCAAGTGACGATCGTAAGCATGTTTCATAAGCTAATTTTTTCATATGTGCCGGGGCAGGTTTTAGTTTTCTTTGTGAAACCCACAGCTTTCGTAATGCAGAAATATTATAATATGTGCTGTCCATTTTAACTTATTTTGAAGTGATACACCCAAATATTTATATTTTTCAACTTCCAAAATCGTACTCCAGTGAATAAGATAAGGAAGCAAATTGGAACAATTTTTTTTTATATTCGTAAGAGAATAGAATAGAGAGAATAGATAGTTTCGCCATAGCAATGGCGAAAATTGCTTTTCTTACAAAGCTGTGGTCATTTCCGGATAAAATTTGTTTAACCACAACGCAGTCGTCTGCGAATAACGTAACAGGTAAATCGATAGGTGCAGCACTAATTAAATCATTTACATATATTAGGAACAACAACAGTCCAAACACACTTCCGTCCGGGACTTCTGATTGAACACTGAGGAGGCTAGAAGGGGCCTTCATAATTTATACATATTGACGTCTGTCTCTACAATAGGCTTGAATCCATTGCATGATAAAAAAGGCACACCCATGCATTCCATCTTATTCAGAAGTTTTCCATGTAGCACCTTATCAAACGCCTTGCAGAAGTCAAAGAAACCAACATCCGTTTTCCCGGACATATCAAGCACACGCCAAATTCGTGCACACCTAGAACAGTGTGAGTAACTGTCAATACCCCTGCCTAAACCTGTGCTGATTATAAGACAAGAGATTATGATCACGCAGGAACTTTCGCAGGCAGCCGGCAACAATATGCTCCAACATTTTACAGCAACTGCTTGTTATAGAAACAGGTTAATGATTTGCAAATGACAATCGATCACCTTTTTTATATACACGAACCACACGGGCTATTTTTCAATCTGAAAGAATTATCCGCTTAATATAAAGACGTTTGTGCGAAACCCTGTTATTTGTTCAGGATATCGCCTCCAAATTACGTTCGGAAGACCATCGGGTCCAGCGGTTTCTTTAGGGTGTATTTTCAAGAGCATCTCCAGGACATCCTCACGAGTTATTTCCATGCCATTCGCAGCCATTGCTTTTGTTTCATACTCATCTAATTCTGAAAACACGCAACAAAAAAACTTGGTAAAATTCCCAGCTTTTTTCGCAGCGTCCGTAATAATCGTGTCACTAACTTTCAATTTGTTAAGTTCAGCTTTAGGTTTACTCAAGTGCCGCCAAAATGTCTGTGAATCGGTCTTTAAAACTCCGCTAAAGTGCGCGAAAAAAACTTAGTCCTGGCTCTACTAACGTTTGATAATAGGTCTTGTTTGATTTCAATAAACACTGGCGTTAAAGCCCCGTACTTTTTACATCTCTTTAATCAGCGCTTAGTGTGTATAATATTACGAGTAATCAATGGATGTTTCTGCCTTTTAATTAATTTTTGTCGGCACCAAAATTTGAATACGATGCCTGAGTGCATTAGCGAACCGTTTCCGGTAGCTTTCAACATAATTACTTATAATCGCAAGATTTGCATCAGTATAATCAATAATGGCAACATCGTCAGCTCATATATGTTCGTTAACAGTATCGACATTTAACGCATGCAGTTTACCGTTTTCAACCTTCCAGGAAAAAGAAATTAACTTGTGGTCAGATATGCCGGGCTGACTTGTAACAGTTCCTTCTCTAAACGCTTCAGCAATGAACAGAAGGTCTAGAATTGATCTTTCGCGGGTACATTCAGTAACTATTTGATCAAGACAAAGAGCAATAATAATGTCATGAATATTATCACTCGTATGAGATAATCCAAAATTAGGCTTGCTCCAATTTAATAAAGGCAAATTAATGTCACCAGTTTCAATCACATTTTTATTGCGTAACAACAACAATCATACAGTTTATTCAAGAAGCTTTCATCTGTATCCGGAGCGCGATAGACTGCACACAAGTAAATTGTAGCATCCTTCGCTTTGATTTTCAAGAAAAGGCTCTCATGTTCAGCAGTCTGGCTTTCGACGTCAACATCGACACAGGATTCAACAACAACAACAACACAATCCCTTCTAGATCCGCTTTCTCGCCGATATAACCGATAACCTGGCGGAACGGTCTCATCGTCATTGATTTGTTCGTGTAGCCAGGTTTCAGTTATGACACACAGGCGTGGATTCAATGAGTGCGAGCATTCTTCTAGTTTCTCTGTTTTGTTCAGAATGCTTCTTGCTATAAAAGAAACTAACCGCACTTCGGACGTTTCTGACCATTAACTTTCCGATGAAGATGTGGTGCTTCGTTCTATCAATATTCGAGAGTTTAAAACAGCATCCCATTTATAATACCGCCCTACAATTTTGAGCTTGTCATAAATCAAGAAAACCTTACTTCCAGCCTTTTCTTCTAGTCCTGAAACTACATAATGTCAAGGCGATTTGAAGAATTGTTGCCCCGTATATGAATTCAAGCTACAGATGAACACTGCACTCCTAAGTTTGCAGAAAACAGATCATTGATAACTTTATTGCCCAAATCCGACTCCGATTCGGTAGGATTTTCTTGTATGCCAAAAATATTGAAATTTGACCTCCGACTTCCATCTTCTAAATATTTAAGCCTCGTTTGATGCCTTGTAATTGCATTCTTCACACCTTTAAAGGCTATAATTACGCTTTCAATTTCATCTGTTTTCATCTGCAGCTGTTTTATATTTGTCTCTGTGTTATTTAAGGAATCCCCAATGGTCCCCAGTGCCCTTTCTGTTGCTTCTAGACGGAACATAATGTTTTTCTGCCCCTCAATGAGTGTCTGGAACATTCCTTCAACTGTAGAGCCTTGAATAATCTCTATCCTCACAAATAAGCAGCATACAAGAGCAATAGCAGATATATGCACAGTTCAAAAATGCACGTGGGCACGGCAAGATTACAAGAAACCTATCGTCAGCTCGTAAAGTGCAAACATAACTACTCTGTGCTTCTGTGGTGGTCTAAAATTTTGAGTAAAATGTGTCAAGAAAAAAATAATGGGCTTTGCATATAGAACACACCTCACATATTTTGTTGTACAGTCATATCCTAGACGGCATGCTGTCGGCAGTATCCTCCTCGGTAAAGCTGCCAGCTTTGCCTCAGAATTCAAGGATCTAATGTGCGTTGATTGAAAAAAGCAAGAAAACGAATAAGTGACCTTACAAAACGTCATATAACCCGCCTTCACCCCCCCCCCCCCCCCCCACCCAAAAAAAAAGGTACACATCAAGACGGGTTTATTCACAGTAATTCCCTGGCACATACTGATGGTTGTTGTATTTCTTTGCGGCTAATATGTTTGCGAACCACTGAGTTGAAGAATTCACTTATCTATTAAGTAAAGGCATTGCTTACGATAAAAGTATGTCGCACTTGACTGCAGTGGTCTGACAGGCGTCCCGAACGGCGCTTTTATTCACTAGCGGCAGCCACTAGGCTCGAGAATGCTAGGTAAAAAAGCCACGAGCGTGGATGCACCGCCATTATGGCCAACCACGAAACATGGCAGCAAGTTTTGCGGCTCGCGAGCGAGAAAACAGTGGCAATAAATATTAAGCCACGAACACACCTTACAGATCACGCACGCATGTCACTGGCGTTCATTATCTTACACGGTAGTGTCTTTCTGACTGACAGGATCGATTATTATCCATGAACTTCCATGCATCTTTAGTTTTTCTTCGTATAGTTTTGTGCACTAAAGAAACTCAGGCTATGAGGGACGCGATAATAAAATTTTCTAAAAATTGCGACCACCAAATGTTGTTTAACGTGCAAGTAACATCGTGTGCACAGAATAGGAGAGCTTTGTTTTTCGCCGCCATCGAAAACGATCACGAGATCGGGATTTTAACCTACGTCCTCCGCCTGATAATTTGAGAACCTGCCTGAAGAGACCCTGACGGAAGCCTCTAACACTATGGCTTTATGGCCCTAAAGCGAATTGCAGATTTTCCAATATACGTTTCCTTTTTCCAGTTTCTGAACATGGTTTCGAGCAAGATTAATTTGCAACGCTTCACTTGCTTTTTATCTTATGCATTCCTTCTTTATGCCACTATTCCTTTAGCCCTGCAAGGGAATATTTTGTGTATTTAATGCAAGCACACATTAAACGCCCAGAACTGCAGCGCGACGAAGACATGCATTCAACGCTTGTTTTGCATAGGAGGACATTTACAAACGCGCCTCTCGTATACCGTAAAGCACGCCATTCTCTTAATTGACTGGCTAAAACGGTATACATTTTGCGCGTTTCACATTGCAGCTTGCTATGAATGCTGGCCACCAAAACCAAAAGAGAGGTTTAATGGAGGAGTAGGAAACAACTTTAATTTAACACACTAAGAGGCGTCGAAAATGTCCGGGGCGAGGATCAACAAGGCTAACTAGACTTTCAGCTGGGAAGGTTGGGGAGAAGGATGTAGGAAGTAAGGTGACTGAATTGAAGTTTGGCAGGAGACCATGCAGTGGTCTAAGCCAGCATTGTGTTCAGGGCAACTCGGGAATGCGGGAGAATGTTTAATTCAGTAGAGAAGACGATCGGGGGGGAGTAAGGAATATATTTAGGTTTGGGCTTCGAATAATGCATATTTGCGTGGTAGTGAGGGATTTATCAGGAAGAGGAAGTGTACGAAGAATGTTGATTTCTTTTTTGTGGTGGAAGAGTAGCGTCTTACGCGGGTTTATAAGGTCAGGTTATTCCAGGCGCCCATCGGTGAAGTTCGCGGGTGAGGTGATGCACTACCTCGTTACCTGAGATTCCAGCGTGACCAGGAATCTACCTCGGTGTGCCTGTGTGGGGACGTAGTTTGGTAAGAGCGCTGTGTAAATGATCCTTCAGTTCTTTAGGAATGCGACCCGTATAATGGCACGTATAGCCTGAATTGAATCGATATATATTCTATATTCAGGAGAGGTAGGGGTGCTAGTGAGAGGTCTTGTATACAGTGGAGCATATTCAGCGAATGTATAGTCGCTGCAGGAGGCGGATCTAAGTAAGGGGCGAGAATGTGGGTCACTGCCTCGCTGCTGCTGTCAATTGAGTAAGCAGCAGCTTCGACGTCATTTATTGATCCATCTGTGTGGAAGATCGTCCAGCCAATAGGATGAGTATGACTGGAAGCGTGAGCGGAACGTCTGCCTATGTTCCAACGTTCTTTTGAACGGTGGTTACTTTGAGGTTATCTGTTAGTGGAGAAGGGGTAATTGTAGGACGGTCAGTATGTTTAAGTGCAACTTGCTGAAGTATGTAACGAAATCCCTTTTTCCAAAAACCACATTACGGCAATTGAGTGAGACCCTCCGCGATTGCGTTGTAGTTAAGATACCCGACTACTGTGCCGGTTGAGGTGATTTCAAGCCGACCGGCTGCGTTTCGATGGTGGTGAAAATGAAAGCCGTCCGTACACGGGCTGTGCAATGTTGGGGCACGTATGATCGAAATTATTCTATAGTTTTGCACTATGGCACCCCTTTGTTTTTCTTCTTTCATTGCTGACTTCCTCCCTTCCTTTAAACGCCGTTCAGGTGGGCACAAAAAAGTTTGACAGATAAAGCGACTTTAAATTTGTGTAAACCAATTACTACTATTAACATTTTACACCTTTCGCAGTACAGCTCTAAAATAGATACTCGAAAAATACTTTGCCCGTACCTGCCTTTGATACTCATATATTTCCTACATTTGAGCACCGATTGCAGTAATGCGCTGAACTAGAGAATGCAGTTTCTTTGTCCGGAGGTTATGTGATAGTATTAACACACCTTGTTCATTAATGACAGCTCGTATATGCAGTGCCCACAAGCTGGCTAAAATACAGGTGTGGAAAAACTTCGAATGCAGGGCGCCTCCCGCAATTATAGTTTCTCTGCAGCGGTAAAGCACATTAGACGGGGCAGAACAATTCGACTTTCACCTATCACTTTGTGAATATTTGCAAAAGAAGAAGAAATAGAAGGAAGAGCTCCTTTAACGCCCCACTGTATTCGAGGAAAATGGTTAATTGTCGACGCCGGAATAATGCTTTTTTTTTTTCGAATGAATACTCCAGTATTATTTTCATTTGCCTTTTGTTTTTGATTTTTTTCCCGAGCCTTTGTGGAGAAGGTGGTAGAATGCACTTTTCGCAGACACTTCTGCTTGATTCTGGTAAATTGGGCCCCTTATATCCACCCTTTCGTGCTCTTCTTGCCGGTAGTGGGATTTGGCAATAAAACTTGGAAGCCGTTAAATGAAACGGGTCTACGAGATGAAAAACGGTGATGACGACCTTCCCTATTCTTAGGCAGAGGCTCGAGACGATGGAGCGTTCCAAATGCTAGGCATTTATCGCCCTTTTTCCTAAGACGTTGTCGACTACGCCCATCGGAGCAGACTTAAATGAGAGAGGTGAAAGCTATAGCTGCACTTCTAAGCGTTACATTGCTTGTTTTTTCCTCTGCAACAGTTGGCAAAGGAGGCGGTCATTTATGGTTGAGTGAGTTGAGTGTTATCATCCGTATGCTTTTTTTCTTCAGAGGGCTATTTCCACCAAGAATGGTTGCTTGTTGATTAAAGGCTGCACTTCAGAAAGAAGTAAAATTCCATATAGTCATATAAAGACCATGCATCGCCAAGTGGAGTAGCAGATTCGATTACATACACCTTCTTCTTCCAGCCGTCAGGACGGCAGGATACCCTGGGTAGCACAAATGAGTTAGCCTATATTTGTGGAAGCACATATACAGTATTGCAAAATCTCAATAAGTCGCGGGAAGTAAATATTGCAGTAATATATGCGCCATGAGCTTTTTGGGTGTCTCACAGTGTTCCGTTTGGCACTGTGTGGGCATGCATAGCCGTTATACATTAATTCCGATCGTGCCTCGAGCGCAAAGAAGGCTCTATGGCAGTACCCGTCCCGTTGTGAACACGGGAAATAAAAGGTCAAATGGCTGGGGAACACTGTTTACTCGTAATAAAGCAAACATTTCTCATTGCTTGAGTTTATTTCTGCTCTACACCTCTTCTAACCTACCAAATATAAAAGTGCTTGCTCAGATTTCCAGGTATTGAACACCACCCTTTACGAGGATCGTTCAAAATGCATCATCCCTTCTACACGCTGAAGAGCTAACAGGTATTGCTGTTTTGTCTATGTAAACAGGGTTTTAAGAAATTACATTTGTGGGCGATTCCGCAACCTAATAAATATTGCTATTCACCGAATTGAGTGGGTTAATAAAGCCAGGTTCAAAGGCACTAGCATAAACAATGTAAACGTTCGTATGTCAATATTTTCACTTCAAACAAAAGTATCAGCATGTTGCCTTTTTTTATATTCTGAAAGCACTTTTTTTTTAACATCAGAGAAAGGACTCCGCTTTAGTTATTCGATCCTTTATTCGAGAATGTTGGAATGCAAGAACAATAAAACGGTCGCGAAATCCATTGTCCCCAGGCACGGTGTGAACACATAGCAGCGGGGTAACACGTTATCTGAAACCTGCGGATGCCTGCATCGCGCATAGTGATATTGTTATTGTCAGGCTCAGTGGGCCCCGGCAACCGCACACGGCCCGCCCAGTGAGAACTATTTTTGACTCTGAAGCGGCGCCAGCGATTTCGCGAGGCGGACAATCACGCTCTGTTTTGGCTTACATCGCGCAAAGAAGCTAGCATAGCCGATATGCTTCGTGGAACTCCATTGTCTCTTTCACCAGAAATCAGCGCCGCATGTCGGGAAGGGTGGTCGGTGGCCTGCATACTGGCTGATTCATTTACACATTAGTCGCAAATAACAATGTTTGTTTCGAGCGCGACCCGGGGTTGCGGCCGCGTCCAGAACACAAGTGAGCTTCTTTCAGGATATTCCGCTGTGACGCGCATATTGATTGCCTCAAACTGGATAATTAATGATCACTGGCCCTTGTTTCCAGAGAGGGCAGTAAAAGAACGCCGGGGACCGTGAGAAGGAGGTATAGGGAAGGGGTGCGCACTGCTGAAGTTATCCACAAACTCAGATTCATCAAGCATTTCTTGAATTTTCGCCGACCTCGTGTAGCGAGATAAAAAAAAGTAGAAAAACCGTAGTGCGTCAGGGTTTTATCTCTGTGCTTGAAAGGAAATGAGTCGGAGCCTGTAATGAGCGGCCGCAACATTAAGCTCGGCACATGTCTGTGGGGAGCGTCCGGCTTGGGACGGATCTCATTTGAGGATGCATATAGAGACGAAGTTGAGGTACAATATTTCCAGATTTGGTTTAGGATTTTATACTTACGGGGGGGGGGGGGGGATATTTAAATTAGAACGCGAATAACAGTGGCTCTAAATATCATCATGCTACTTGCAATTGCATTGCATCCCTACTTTTGCTATCACTATTTTAGTCTAGAATGTTAGATTCTAAGGTGTTTAGAACTACATTTAACTTATGCAAACCACTGGCTCGCATTTTGAACTAACGACTGGCGAAAATAGTCTTCTCTAATGGCACATAATGCCGATTGCATCTTGAGAATGGCGAATGCTACTTGCAATTGCATTGCATCCCTACTTTTGCTATTACTATTTTAGTCTAGAATGTTAGATTCTAAGGTGTTTAGAACTACATTTAACTTATGCAAACCACTGGCTCGCATTTTGAACTAACGACTGGCGAAAATAGTCTTCTCTAATGGCACATAATGCCGATTGCATCTTAAGAATGGCGAATGTTTGCAGCTGTAAAATAGCCGTACATGCTCGTAAGACAAGCACATTAGCGTATATGTATGCCAGAACATCCACAAAGCAATTGTTGCTAATTGGTTAGTATCGTGATTGGCTTATAGTATGTTTTGCAAGCCTCACTGCCTTTAGGAAGTGTGGCTTAAATTCTCGGTACTTTAAGTCTGTTATCTGCAGTATTCAAAGATAGAGCACAATTTTATTGTTACTACAACTGTTCTGCATAAAAATCTTCTACCGCAAAACGCCGCACTCGACTCCAGATGGTTCTTCTCACAGCAGCTTAAGCCTAATTGTTTACAAAAGAGGCAGAGGAGGCCCACTAAAAAGCGACGTATAGCATTATCTTGATACCCCTGTATGCATCTTTTGGAGCATGGGTTTTGTTTGTGCTACGGAACAATTATTCTCGCCATTCCCTTGCATCAACTGCCACATATATGTGAACAAAAAGGCTAAATTCCGTGATATTTAGCAAGAATACTTCCTTGCAAGTTGTCTAGCTCAGATTGCGCTTCTTGCAACTTTATCTACTTTGCATTGATTCAAATACACAAATTCCCAGAGACACGCTGTGACTGCTCAGGGGTTATATAGGACTTTCGGTTACTTACCCCGAAGGACCGGGATTGATCCCTGCCACGGCAGCTTCGTTTTTTTAGCGACTTACGTATTGCGTGCTGCCGGTTCGCAAAAAAAGCACCACTTGGTGGATATTTATTCGAATCCGTTTACAACGATGTTCCAAATCATCCGGGTTGCTTTTCTGACAGCTCTTCGGAATCAGTTTGGAGTCCAATTTTATCACTTACGAGGTCACGTTCTGCGCGGAAACAGAAAGATTGGGTGGTGCGACAACAGCCAGTCTTGGCGGGCGTTGAAAATCAATTAGTCAAGGAGGAATTGAACACGTGCGAGAACTGCTTGGTAGCGGCATCAATTTTACAGTGTGATCCTTAGGACGCTAAAATATAGGTATCACTCCATCCAGTTTATAGTAAAACAAAGTATTATGTAGTAAGAATTATCAACTGAAATTAGCATTGTGCGCGAAATTTAGATACTTAGTTTTTTTTTGGTTTATGGGAAAGGACACTAACTATTATGCCTACCAAACAAACTATTTTGCGTGCATCATTGTTTGGTTTCGTTAATGGATTGTAGCAACTCAACCTAACCTGGGCTGTGAGAGACAACGTAGTAGACGGCTCCGAAAATTTAGAGTACATGTAATTCTTTACCGTACACTGCCATCTTAAAGCTCACGGGCGCCTTGCTTTTCGCCTCCATCACAAAGCAGGTTCCGTGGTTAGGATTCGATTCCGGGCCCTTGGGGACAGAAGTCGAGCGCCCTAACCAACCGTTGGGTCATCCAATGGTAACGTGCAATAGCCGTTAGATTAACGCAGTGTTGATGTCACAGGCTGTGACGTCATTCAATCATTGTTTTGAACTACTGCTCAACACTAAACACTCATAAGAAGAAACAAAATACGTATTGGAGCGGAAAATGAATTGATGGCTTTTTTTTTATAGCCGGAAGTGCAGCATGGGATCCAATAGCGAGAATTCAACCCATAAGACAGCTTAGAGGAGACATTTAGGACTGTCTCATACCTAGGGAGACAGTGAGCTGAAAAAGTTGTCAATTTCGACCCCAAGTTACCCCTACTAAATTATACCACCAGGTCGCAGAACTAAATAGCAATATTACATGCAAAAAAATAATTATCTCTACTAGTTAACAACATTTCTCAGCAACCACGCATAATGCCCGTACTGTAATGTCATCTCTCTAAACTTGAGGTACACTTAAGCCGGTGCAATAATTTCTCACTTCGTTTTGTTGGTGAAGCTCGTAGTGGCAGCAAAGGCAGCCTTTGAACGCAGGTTGACAACTGCAATTGAGGCGGCATGCGTACCATCTTTGGATGTCGTAAGATCCTTCGTGCGGGCGTCGCCATCCTCCATGATGGTGGAAACAGCGCCAAAATAACACAGACCAGAAAGAGACGAGACACAGAGACCAGCGCTGGGTTGTGTGTCTCCTCTCTTTCTTGGTCTGTGTCTATTGAGCGCTGTTTCCATCATAATGAAGTAACACCAACCAGCCTGATCGGCAGATCTTCCATGAGATTTGGCTGCGTAATCTGTGTAAAAGATGAGCCTTTATTCCTTACATGATGTTTATTGCAGTACGTAAAGACTTCCGCTTTTGCCTTAGTTGCGCGCTTGGGTTCCTGCGTCGCTTATCACTAATCAGCAGTTGCTGAGTACCCTCAAACATTTCTTGGAAATGGATTCTTGGGTGAGCGGTCGATAATTTTGAGCTGCTAAATATTAAATCTGCTCGAACTGTGGATTGTCTGATAGGGCAGTTTTGAAGGAGCCGGCTGCTGACGAAAATACATTTATCTGTTCGATCTCTATGAATGACTTCACCTCAAAAGAGAGGAGGTCCGGATGGGGAAAATTAACAACAATACATTATAACTTTTGTTGTCGTGAACATCTGCAAAAGCCTTTTCCGGCAAAAGTATTTACTCCACGGGATTTGCTTTTCATCGGCCTGTTCTACCACTAAATGAGCTCATGGAGCTACCCTATCGTTTTGAGGTGAGACTACACGACAGGTATTTTGGGCATCAGGGTTGCTGCAAGCATCCTACTACAAGGTTTGAAAGCAGGCCCTGTGGCCGGATAACTTTTGACGGAGGGGGAGAGACGGAGTACAGGGTATACCTGGGCTAGGGTGTACCTGGGAGTACAGAGTGTACCTGGGACGGTGTACCTGGGCCAAAAGCCGCCTTACAGCAGTTTGAAAATGCTTAAAGTCCAAATTTAGGGATCGCAAACAGTACTGACCATACAACAGTCAACATTATTTAAATTAGTAGAGGGTAAAGAAAGCCAAATCAATTATAATCAATAGAGGCTATAAATTAAAAAAAAAACAAATTTACAAGCTACTCATTCAAGCAGTGTATTTTTTAACATACAGGTGCCAAGAAAATGCGGGAAAACAAAAACGAAACATACGAGAGGATGTCCGAAAATAGTAGCGTGTAATCACTTTTTCTTTGGAGCATTTAGATTTCGGTTTACAGGGTTTAGTCGGTTTATAGCCAGGTGCCCCTCACTGGCTGTTCTGCACAGTGTCATTTATATCTTTATTTAGTATCATAAAGGGACGCGATCTGAGCCCCCGTAATGCAACTCCGTCCTGGACGCAGTCACGACGAGTAAGCCCCGTCTTCGCTAAATGAGGAGGGAGGAGGGAAGGAATGCGGCTTCGTTATGCCTGCGCACTCTAATTTTTGTTAGCTACGCGACCAGTGGACCCCCGCCCATAGTGACAAGCTGTGCAATGCTGTTACAATCGCGGGCAGGCGTCGGTCTCTTATACTGACTCTTTTGTTAGCGTACCCCTAACCTGTCTTCTCTTCCCATCCCTCCTCTCTCTAATTACGGTCTGTGTTTCTGCCACTGCAGTTCAGGTGCCACCGAGCGCGATGGCAGATGCCGTGGCCGACCTTAATTCCTTCATTAATTTAAATATTATCAATAAGCAATCTTGACGATGACGTCCAGAATCGGCAGAATAACGCCATGCGGCCGGACGCCATAGTGAAAGAGTGCGACACTTTTAGCATCCCAGGTTTATTAAGATTGGCTGACATCGCACAGTACCCAGGCGCCTTGCTTTTCGACGGCATCGAAAAGCGGCTGCCGCGGCCAAAATTGAAAACGTGTCTTGAGTTTCAGCACTCGACGATATAATCACTCAGCCAACGCGGTAGAGTTTTTCATTAAAATTATGCCAGGATATCTTGTTGCAAAAGCCGATACCAAAATTGATGCTTGATTTGAAAAATAAAGTTCAATATGTTTTTCAGTGTCAGCAGTCTGTATGCCGTTCTAAGTGTATTTAGTTTCCAAGGAATTTTTATTAGTTTCCCATGTCATTGTTTATGTACATCGTTGTGATTGCTTAAGAAAATGTACTTTTAGGCATGTTTTGCTCGTACGAAAAGTGGGTTGCTTAGTCTTAAAGCCTTATTACTTGAAAGATTTAATAATTTATTTACAAATGGACTGCTGTGCACGTGATGAATGCGTGGTGCATTTTAACTTAAAGACCTTTCTTTTAGTTCTGGGTTTTCTCGGTTCAGCCCCAACTAAAAATGTGTAATGTATGATTTGACGCAGTATCCATCAATATATTGTAATCTTTACATTAGTTATGAGGACTTGCCGAATCATTCTGACTCCTTTCTTTATTTGATTTTTTTTTCTACGATGAAAGCGGAGCAGGAGCACATGGCACTTAGAGGTTACCAATAACTTCGATGAATTATTTATTCAAATCAACGACGTGATCACCCCGACTCATCCTCTCAATCAAACTAACTTATACTGTATGAAATGCCCATAAAATCTCTGAAGAAGCGAAAGATCTGAAACCTATGTCCTTTGTTTCTTGCTTTTTCATAGCCCCGAAAGCAGCAACTTCCGTTTTGTTATCGATTGTATCAAATTGAATCTTTTATAAACCGATTACAAATTTGGTGCCCATGAGAAAACTTGTGGCTAGACTGGAATAAAACCTAGCACCAGAAGAATGCGAGGCAGGTGCTTTGCCACAAGCATTACACTGCGGCTGTCATGCGCTAAAGTGACGTATTCTCGCCGTCATAGATGGCATTCGTACCTGACATTTCGTCGTTCAAACGCCCATTAAAACCGGTGTTCTGCAAATTGTGCACATTTAGCCTCTAGTGACTTGTCTGCGATAGCAGACGGCGGTCTGTATCAGGTGCAATCTGAGAATTGTGCAATATGAACACGGAGAGGGAAGCGTGTCTGAGGAGTCTGTACATCGAGAGCAATTTCTCACCTTCCGCTGCACTTTCTTTCTGTAACACTTTTGCGGTTACTTAACCGGGTAATATTCTCAGCCGCGATCTTGATCAAATAGCTGTGGCGGCTGCTTAAGCAGGCCTAGCAGGTTCATGTATGCTTGAAGCACAGTGGCCTAAAAAAAGAAAGAGGCCGAGTGGTCGTGTTGACGACGTGCTTCGTCGCTGACAAATTCATGTGATTTGCTCATGATGTGCGACATCCGGTGAGAGGTTGGACGATCGAAGATTATTCATCTTTTATTTAAGTAAAGTACAAAAGAAAATCTGAATCGTCTAGCGGTCAGCTCGTGATATACAGCCTGTAGAATTGTGTACGGAAGTCTGACACTTTACTAGGTTTGCTGGTG
The DNA here is from genome assembly GCA_023969395.1 of Amblyomma maculatum. NCBI lineage: Eukaryota > Metazoa > Arthropoda > Arachnida > Ixodida > Ixodidae > Amblyomma > Amblyomma maculatum. Next base: position 189,261 of record JAJIZL010024685.1, read on the forward strand.
TTTCAGAAGAGTGAGGACATTGTTCTGTACTCAGAAATGTAGTGATAAAGCCTTTTTTTTTTTAGTAATGAGTATGGTGCTATAGAGACCGATGTTGGGGTGTTGCTGCGTAAATGTGCCGGCGCTCTAGGAAAGGCTCTAGGAAAGGCCCCATCATTGTCATCGGGCTTATCTGCATCTGAGGCGGTTCGTGACAGAATATCGACGTGTACTGTTTGCGAGTAAGCTTGAGAAAAAAACGATAACTTTAACACTTCAAGTCGGGTAATTCTTTGAGCAAAGTGAGCTGACAGGTCTTGGAATTTGGCAAGTCAGCATAAGACGCGATGGTACCGAAGAACAACAGTGTGGCTAACGCAATGAACAGCGCAAGAAACACGAATAGCAATAATACTTCCTTTTTGTTGCTTCATTTGTTACAAAGTGTGCGCACTAACAAACTCACGATCTTGCAGTTTAAGAAATAATTACTCTCATGCACAGGTAAGGATGGATTAGCAGCCTAATTATTGTCGTCCTTGTATTTACGTTTTTTAATTGTCGGTTTTGACCTTTGGCGGTAAGCGGCTCGCATAGGTGATGACGTGATCTAGTTCGGTTGTTTTCTGAGGCGGCCATGGTGTTATTGGCAGACTACTTGGTAGGTGTGAACCTCGACTGGTGCTTATTTTCCAAAGTCTGCGAAGACTAGTTTGGTTCTCGAAAACAATTTCATATCTTTGGAAGTTTCGATCTCGGCGCACCCATTCTAAAGAAATGACTGTCTCCCTTACTTTTTCCCCATTTCGCTCAAAGGCTCTAAAACACGCGTAAAGTATTAAAAAAATCGTCAGTAATATACGGAGAAATCGCCCGACGACTTTAATGCGTATGCAAAAAAGGAATATTTAGGCGCGGCTGAACCACTAGTAGTGAGAAAGTGGTAGAACGTTCCTGTTTACCAGCGCGTTTAAGACATTTTAGGTTAGGTTCAGCCCCTAAGCTCGTAGCCCGTTATTCTGGCATTGTAGCCTCTCCTATTAAATTCTGCCCCTCACTTTTTCACTTAAGTTCGTTTTTTATCTTAGCCATATCTTCAGGATCCATAGACGCTTCTTGGCAGTTTTGCTTGGCGGTTTAGCAATGAGAGGCTGGCACAGTTTGGCATAGCATTAAGCCTCTTTATTTCATGGCATATTATAGAGGTACATGCATAGCTGCGTCGCGGGTTTGATAAGAAAGGGGGGAAACAGAGCCCCACATGAAGGAGACAGAGATAAGCTTTTTAAAGAAAAACAGAATTTAACCGGCGCTAAGAATTCCCTGGCATGCTAGTCTGTGTGGGAAGGGGGATTAGAAACTTAAAAACTGGAAAAGGGGCGTGGAAACTTTGACTAATGCACGGAGAGAAAAAAACTGGGACACTAAATGGGGACTAGAATGTTTCACCAAGTAACGTCATGACGTGAAAGATAAAATGCGCGTCAGGCAAATGTGCTGACAGATTTAGCAGCGCGAAAAAATACAGAGGTTAAAATGAAAAGTGAAATTAGAGCTTCACGAGATGTTCAATTCCATTTAAATGTGTAATTAGAACTTCATTCCATGTCGCTGTTGACTAGGGCTGGTAACGGTTCTAAAAACTGTGCATTGTTAGAGGCACAGGGGAGAACTTCTCCATGCAACCTTCACAGCGCGTACGCTTGTCAGCATACACAGGACACTCAAGCAACATACGTTATATAGCCTCAATGGAGTCGCGTTTCTCACAATTTGAACAGCTTTTCTTACTCAAACGGAAGAAACGTTAAGACTTGAAGGCGCTTTGAAATGCTAGAATAACGAGCTGCGCGACATATCAGTTTTAAATGCAGATTAGAGGCGAATTTACTAATAAAGGGTGTCCAACTGGTGGGGAAATCTAGGAAGAATCCTTCGTCTTAGACGTGGGTCGACTACGTAAAGCCTTGGTAATGATGTGTCGGCAAGAGCCACACAGACGACAAAAACTACAGGAGAGTGCTTAAAATACGAAAAGATATCCTTTAGTTTTGTCGCAAATGTAAGATTTTACGGTAGTTCTCCAGTTTTTCCCGTAGTAGCTTTCTGTTTTCTGTTGTTCCGTAGCACGTTTCTGTTGTAACTACTAAAAAGTCTGATGTTACTACAGAAATTCCTGTTGTCACGACGTGTTTTCTGTCAAAAACCGCCAGACATTTTGTCCTAACATCACAAAATCTTCTGTAGTGTTTTCTGAGTGGGAAGAGCCGATACTTTGTTTCGGAAGCAAATTTTGTAGCCAGATTGAGTCAAAATTTGTGATAAAAGTCGGAATGTTATTTAGTTGTTAGTGCCATTTACGTGCCGCCTCATCCGCTTTTTCATTGGTCGGAATGCCAAAGTGAACTAGTATGCATTCAAATGTTATGCAGTTGCTGGTGGCTATAGAAGAATGATGTAGATAACCGATATCAAGGCAAACAGGTTGAAGATTGCTTTTCTTAGCCGGTTTGTTAGTGATGCCGAACGAGCAAATGGCACGCTCTACTGTCATTTCGGTTTCTCGACTGCAGTTAACGTTACAGGTGCTATTACAATTAGCCATGGAGGCATCACACGAACTTGAGAAAGCTAGACAAGTGCTTTCGAACTAAAACGTGTGATTGTGTCTGCCTTGTCTTAATATGTGTGTATACTGAAATTAGTCATAGCATTAGTGAGAAAGCACCTCCTCTTCTTCACTCCTGCGTTGATTTAACCACCAATCAGATAACATCGGTTGCTTCCCGCTTGAAGTCTTAAGTCTGTTTTTTTTTTCCACTGTGCTTAAACCTCAATAATTTAAAGACTTTCGAAAAATATATAAGGCTTTGAATCGGGTGACGGTTGGCGCCATCTGTTTCTTCAGCGCCGTGCGATCCAATGATTTTTCTAGTGAGCGGTGCATCGCAGGTAAGCAATGTGGAAATGTTCTTTGCCACTTGCTTTCTAATGACGCCCTAAGCATTAGCTGACAGTCATAAGGCAAAGAGTCGACATGTAGGCCAATTTGTGCATGCAGTTGGAAAGGTAAAAATTGCAGCATTAAAAACCTCCCTCTGTTCTGTGCCTGCTGCGGTTTTTACTTTTCTGAATCATAACGCAATGTATACATTACGTCCACCTTCATTCAGAGAGAAGCAATGCGGTTCTGTGGCAGAGTGGTTCCGTGCTTACCTCACACTGCGAAGGAACCGTGTTAGATTGAGCAGGTTTCCGCAGAACATTTATTATTTCTTTACTTTCTTCAACAATATTTAAGGCTAACAGCTCGTTTTCGTGAGTCACCAATAACTGGGATGGGCATACATCTCTCGTTAAAGTATACGCATGAACGAAAGCTTGTCAACTTCAGTCTTCAAGCCAAAACGTCACGCCAATAGTCTTCAACAAAAGAACAGATGACGCCTATAGTGCATTTGAAGATTAGATGACGTCCTCCACCAACATTTTCTCGACTTAATGTCGGCTAGCTTCGATTTGTCGCGCTGACGTTCGCCAAGAAATTCGAAGGGTCGTTTGCGTTGTTTGGGCGACGAAAACTGTAGTTCCTATACTATCTGCGTAACGTGTGCTTTAATATATCCTGTGAGTTCAGTGGCGGCGCACGTTTAATATGGAACCTAATTTTTAGCGCTCGAGCTATGGGCATTGCCAATGAATTTGGCTCCACCCGGCAACTTAGTCTAGTAACACGATGGTTGTCTCCTGTTTTCAGGTGACAGCATTAATATTGTAACTAATATTCGACAACCGAGATCTGAGCTATCTCATTCTGTTCCGAGAGTAGGGGCTGTTTTATCGCAGCCTCAGCTGTTGGGCGCCAGTTTGATGGTTTTTGAAGATAAGTAATAGTGCTTACTAATAGGTGGTAGCCAGGGCAATAATAAGAAAATTGTCTCGATGAAAACAAGAGAGGAAGAAAGGAACAGTGCAATGAAGAAATTATGAGCGAGAGCAGAAGAATGAATATTTGAGGAGTAGTAGTCGTCGGAATTTTATTGAAGTGTGATATCTCTTAGGCGCCGGATCCCTAGCTTTTGCGTCATTGTTCTAAAAGAAGTGATAATAAAAGTAAAGTTGCGAAACGTTTTAACGAGTGGTCGATGTTTATAGCCTTACATGTTTTATTCTGGCTCACTATTTCCTGCGCGTCAGCTAGTCGACAGGCGGCACAAACTCGGTCGTCGATATTAAGATGAAAGGGTGAGACCAGATTCCCGCCTTTCCGGATCCTTGCATCAGGCGCTGGAAATGATGTCCCTAGCTATGCCCCGCCGGCAAGTTCATGCGGCAAGTTTGAAGCGGGACTTTAGAGGCTATGTCGGTCCGGTCATTCTAGTTAGAATGTATTACGGTCCTCTTTATGAGTGGACCGTAACACAACGTCCACCTGCAATCATGAACTATGTCACACCAGGGTTTCGCATGGTATATTAGGTATGGTAACGTTAAAACCCTTCAATTTGCTTTGAAGTAGCTCAAAGCACTAGGAGAAGCAGCGTCTTCTCGCATATGATATGTTTTTGTCACTCAGTACACCTACGAATATCACATGCCTTACCAGGGTTGAAGGATTAGCGGTCACCAGATCCTTTACAGTTAAAGGTCAAGAGAAAAGCACTCATAAAGGAAGACAGCAGGACATGAGCCTATACTAAATAACTAGCTCAGTTTCAGATCGGCCTTTACAGTTGCCCTTACACTGGCGGCAGCTTCTACTACCCGGGTCGTAGTTAGATGTATGGCTTCAACTATCCAGCATGCGATCACCCTAAACTCTCTTAGTTGCAAACTCATAACGAAAAACGCATTTTGTGTCCTTACATCGAGCTGGTCATGTGATGTAACTCCTCTGCTACACTGCACGCAGCGCGAGGAATGAGGTGCCGCGTCCCGCATCTAAAGCATATCGGTGAACTACTAACCGCAATTACAGCTGTGTGCAAGAGGTGAGGAATGCTTTTAAATAAATGTTGGGCGTTTAGGTTTTGGTGGTGCTGAGAACTGAGAACCAAGACGGGACAAATTTAGGCACTCTAACATACTTCGTTGTCCTTAGATTGGAGAAGTGGTAAGAATAGCCTTATTTTTAGTTAGCTACCAATGCCACCGCCCATTCTTTAGCCATTATGTCTCACGTTTCTTGTTCTATTATGTTTATGAGCATGTTGTGTCCCCCGCCACCTCACTATTTGGCAGCGGCTCATGGGAGTACAAGCCGCTCTGGCCAGCCGGTTTCCGGGATGCTACAAACAATTGATGCGCAATTTCGCCTTCATTACTACCTTGGATATGTCAACTACGGGAGACGAGCCTTTCTAAAGAGCACCATTTTATTTTCCTCCTCACCATATATGGACAATAATCCCCGTAATTGTCTTAATTTCACCCGCGGAAATAATCATTTGCAGCCACTGGTTGGGCTTGCCTTCATTACGTCCAAAAACTATTCTTTATCTCCTCTCGCAGTGAGCGCCCTATATTTTGAAATTTCTTCTTCTTAATTCATGCCAGCCAGACATATTTTCTGTGTTTGTCATCTTACTCTATGCTCTCTTCCTATCTTTGAACACAGAGCGCTCCATGTTCCTTTTAGTAGTTCACTGAGCTTTCAACTTCCACTTTTGTTGTTAGTGATGCATCTGCCCAATAAGAAAGTAGTGGCGAGATATAGCGATTCTTCCCTTTACTGAAACGGGGTACTGGTAAATTGCTGTTTGTAATCTGAGAGCGCCTGTCAAGTGAACTTTGCGTAATTTTCATTTTATTTATTTTTCTACTCTTCCGTTTACGTACGAAACATTTCGCACAAATCTTTTTGTGAATGCGCCAATGCTGTTTCTTTCGTCGCGCTTTTTTATCCACGTGCCAACTTCCTATGCGTAAAGCAGGTGTTGATACAATGCTTGCATGATATAAAAATTGAAGTTGGGTAGGAATCGCGCTGTCGGGTTTGTATCTCCCGCACTTTCAACGAAGCCTTGTCATTCGGCTCTTCTCCCACCAGAGGTCGTGCCCGCGCAGGCGCGGTTCGACGTGGGGAGAGGCCCGAGCATCGGCTCACCGCGTTAGGCACCCGTGGATGGAGGGAAAAGCGAGCGAAGAAAGAGAACGACAGAAAGGAAGAGAGTGACCGCGGAGGGAAGTTGGGAGCGCGCCTGGGGAGAAAAAACTTCTCGAGCGCTTCGTGCGCCAGAGCATGCGCTGAGCTCGCTCGGGACGGTCGGCGTTGCGGCTCCGGTGAGTTCCGTCGTTCGCGTGCGCGCAACCTTTAATCCGGTGGCGAAAAAAGAAAAACCGGGACAGCTCCCTCAGCTTTGAATATCCGCGTTGGAATTCCTTTCCGACCAAACACTGGCGTGTGCTCGACGATTCCCAAGCCGACATCTGCCCCTGATGTTTTCTATGCGCTCTACTTGACTTTGTCGAGAGGCACAATGGGACATTTATCTCCCTGCATACCTTCAATAAGCTCTGCAAGCGCACGACAGTGGTGGTAAATTCGACTATACCTGCGCTATTTCGTGCCGTTTCTTGCCTCATAGTGGTGGTGTAGTTTTATTAAGTAGGTCAAAACTTTGGGCGTCACTTCTTATATCTGAAACAAGAAGCATCAGGGAATGACAGCGTCCTTTGCCAAGGAAGGCGGGCAGCGTCGACAATGTCTGGTTAAGTTCTTCAAGGCAAAAAGGTAAGTAGAAGATTGGTTTGCGTTTTATATAAGTTGCTTCGTGGGTGCCGTGCTCAATTTTTCTCAGCCAGGGATAATGAAGTTTTTTCCAGTCATTGGGATCCATTGTGAAAAAAAAAAAGAATATGTTGTACTAACAGTATGTGTACGAAGAGAGCATTTCTGTTGCAATCGTGTTGTCAGCGGCACAACAAAAAAATCCACTTTTTAAATTGCAGCAGATATATGTATAAACTTCCTCTTCTATTATTGAAAATAATACCAAGAACAAGCAAAGGGAAAGTTTTCAGGACCGATTAAGCCGCGGCAGGAGCAATGTGACAAATGTAAAGCTCCACTACAAACCTCTCGCATCATGATTTGTCGTCAAACGTAGTGCCTAACATATTGCTTCTTGCGCTCGGTAATTCTAAAAAAAAAAAGAATCCCTCGAGAGCTGGGACGAGGGGTTCAAACTCGAGAACGAACAAGAAGAGTAAAAAATATGGCACGTGTGCTTCTTGCCGCCTATTCGGCCGGAACATTGGACAGTTTGAGGCATTTCACTTTGGTTCAGACTAATTGCGAGCATGAAAAGCCGCTGACGCCGCTTTCAAGCGGATTTTTCTACATCTTTTAGCAGCTATAACATCGTTCCCTTTTTCAAAAGGTTTCCAAATGAAGGTTTAGTACACTGTCTCTAGCGTCTGTGATCAAGCGCGCCAAAGAAGACGTCTTCAGAGTGGAGTTCGGAATGTTGGAATTTTGTTAGATGTCTTTTCTTTCTACGCTACATATTAGGAACTTAATATGAGAGCTTCCTGGATTTTTTTCGAGGCTTGCTATACCTGTAAATTCTATGCCGGGTTCGAATTCTTTTGCTTTTATGCTTTATTTTATATGCCTGCATAGGACGATTTCCTAAATGTTTGTTTCTTCCCCGTGAAGTAAAGACGGAGTTGATGTGTGATTTTCTTGTATCTTCGTTTTATTTGGTGGCCGCATACCGAAAAAAAAATGCTTTTGTGAAGGCTTTCACAACAATTTTGTTCAAGTTTTACTGCCGCCACTTGATCCGGCTTTCTAAACATTAGTACATTCAATTAAAAAAGAGGCTATTTTTTTACAACCATGCGTACTTTACAGGTGCAATGCAAAAGTGGTTGCAATTGAATGACCTTGGTCGCTAGAGCAAAACTGCATATCTCTCCTCGAGCTTTGTTCGTGCCTCTGGATGCGCATTTTCCCAGTTTAGTTTGGCGCCTCATTTATTAAGCAGCACTGCTCGCTTTTTTGCAGGCGGGATCTGGCGTCTTCACCTTCATCTTGTTTACTAATACTCGAATATGTACTTTTTTTATCCTAACAGCCACTGTGGAGGTAGCAACTCTGTGTCTTGCATCTACAATCACGGACATCACCAAGGAGGCCGTTGAGTTTTGAGCCCAGGATACTTACTGTTCTTCTCGCAAACTGTAGCCCCTGTGACGACCATGTCTGCGAGCTTTCGCTTTGTGCGCAACCTGTGCTGTGTCCTGTGCTGTGTCCTGCATCTACAGATGACAAACTTTGCTGTGGCTCTACCGGAAACGATCTACATTGGTGAGTGTGCTATATATCTTGGATTCATTCGATCGTGTTCGATACGCTCCTCTTTACTGCCTTGAATGAAATTAATTCGACCTTGGACTTTTGTATGCGCGTTTTTTCTATGTTGTAATATAATAAATACTGTGAATGTTTCAAGGGGCGTCAATTTGAGCTAGCTGAGTTCATGTCAATTTGAGCTGAGTTCATGTCTGATAGAGGAAATTACAGCGCGTTCACAAAGGCATACACGGAAAGAATCGACACAGGACAGGCGCTGACTTCATCAACCTTTTTTCGCTGACCAGCCAGGAAATATAGAGCAAATAAGGCATGCAATGTAAAAACGGTGAACCGCGACTTCGAGAGATAAGGATTTTGTGAAAGAGCGGAAATACTAACGCGTAGGACTTCTTGGAAGCTCTCTATATAAAACAATGAGGAAATAATTTTGTCAATAATATTTCTGTGACTATGTCGGAGACCGAGATGTCTTATATTGGACATTTTAGCTGACAGATCATTATCCCTCTTTCTGCGCATGTCTTGGTTGCTATATATTTGCCGGCTGCTTAAAGAATAAAGTTGAAATAGGTTAGCTCCTGTCCTGCATCGATTCTTTCTTTGCATAGGTTTGTAAACTCGCAATAATGTCTTCTCCCAAACTCTTTCAAATGTTCGCCCCTTGATATCAGTGATATCAAAATTCCGCCATCATTAAAAAAAAGTAATGTGAGCGGCGGAATCTAGTGCTGTTCAGGAATTATTCCTCGTTGTCACTGTAAACGTTTGCAGTGCAATAGAAACGGAGGGCTACAAGCCATCCTTTGTCTTTTTATGTAAACATCATCATTTTTTGTCTTCCTTATTGCTATTAAAGACGCCAAATAGGTGTGCGATATTCGGAGTATTGCATCCCGTATGTAGGCGGAAATTGGTGGCCTAAAGATTTTCGCATCTTGTTTACAAGTAAGATAATATGAAGCTCCTCGAATTCGTACACACCATGTATGACGGAATTGAAAAAGCTAATATCCCACAGAATTAACCATACAGTAGCTTGGCGAGGGAGTGAAAGGACTATTTTATTACACAAGATGGCCATAAGGCACATTATGAAAACCCGTGCAAATTATTTTCTGTAAGGAACCGGAGAAGGCTCCTGCTCTTATTGCTGTCGGTCAGCCATTTGGAGAAGTCCTCTTCCCTTGTTGCGGTTAGTTTCACTTCCTGCAGAATCTTTATCCTTGATTGCGTGAAAGGCTTACTTTCAGTGTGTTCATATGAGCAAATAGTATTTTTCGCTTTTGTCTTCGAGTGTTGACGAGGCTCGTGGTTAGATGATTCGCAGAAATACGTGGTTAGATGATTCGCAACATAAATAAAAAAGATAAGAACTCAACAATGCTATATCCATCACTAACGGCTTTGTGCAATGCGAAGCATGTTATGGTTGCAATAGTAATTATTAGATTGTAGTTAACCGCATTCGCAGTCGGCTGTCGCTCGGTTCGCCCTCTTTGCTGTAGATGGCCAACCAACCTCAAAAAAATCAATTGGGTAACATCGAGGACTATATTTTGAATGACGACAAATTGTTTAGGTAATAGACGCGCCAGCTGCAGGCTATGAACTTCTAGAATTAAAGTTTTTGCAGTATTCACTCTAACAAAATGACATCACTTAAGCATTTAAATAATTTCCATATATAATAGTGGCCTCATAAAAGCTTCTTCAGGCTATTGTGTATATGGACCGCTTGAAGCGGCAGAACTACTCTCACAGAGCGAAGTGTGACTGTTTATGTGTAGTAAACTTCTAAATACCAGCTAAATATGATAAGGTGATTAGAAATTATTGTTTGGTCTTGCCTATTAGAATAAATAATATATTATAAAATGATATAATTATCTCAAAATTATAATAAAAATACCTGAAGCGTTTGACATCCTGACCCGTTTAAAAATATATCAGGTAATGCTGTTTTCAGAAAAAGGAAATTAAATTCCGATAGCATTGTGGAATCTACACTACAGAAATGCGAAAGCCGGAGCATTTCTGCTGCATATGGTGCATCATATTTGCTCTGATTATCACTATAAACTAAATGCACCGTCAATATTGCTAATGTTATCATTGTCATTATCAGTGATACAGTACACTGTCAGCGCTACTATTATCCTCAAGGTATAAAAGGAGAATTATGATGTGTGTTTAACGAGCCCGGCGAAAAAAAAAAAAAGCCTGGGCATGACATAGTTAGTTAAAGCTCTCGGCTTGTGACCCTTGTGATAGGTGTTTGATTCCTGGTAGAGAGGGGATTTTTTTATGACGTCATCAGGATCATCGACAGGTGACGCATCAGCACACAGATTCCATGCACAGGTCCGACGCACAGATCTCGGGTACAACTGTTCCATGAGCCTAAAAAGGCTTTCGCCTTAAAAAAGCAAAAAAAAAAATTAATGTACTCTTGCAACCTGTAGCCCAAACGATAAACATTTTAAAAGCGTGAGAGACGGATATCAAAAGATTAATAGAAAGGGGTTTAGATTAGGTAGTTGCTTTCTTTAACAACAAAAAAATAGTATTTACTAATAAGACAGGAGAGAAGGAAGGGGATATTCAGCTTCGATAAAATAGTCTCGAATATTGCTTTCGAAGTTATGCTGGTCGTCAGCTTCATTGATTTAAGTACGTCGAAAGATGACCGCGAAATTAGGTGCAATTCCAATTTGCTGCTTTCAAGTGAAATGAGGCAAGCTAAGAGGAGCTAGAAAAACAATTTACTTGCTCGAGTCAACAAACGTGCAGTTCACATATGATTTATTTCCTCTGTTATTGCATATTGCTTAACTGGTAAAAGCTTTGTGTATCGTTATACACCGCAGCTATAGTTTCGTCGCAATTAAGGCGGCGCGCATTTTTTAAGTGGAAGAGTTTTGGGTCCAGACTGATTTTAACGTCGACCTTGTCCATTTGGTGGCATGCCTGAACATATACATCCTTTCCGGAATATTTAGCTTTACCACTGTGACAAAGACAAGTCTATAAGATCAGCTCTTTTTTATATATCACGGGACTAAAAAGAACACGTAACTAACGCATTGGTGCCCCGCGATTGTGGTGCTCTCAATCGTAGTTTGAGTGAATGAAATTAGCTGCGGCCGTGACTCGACAGCACAGTCCCAGTGGCAGGCTGATATGTTGGCGATGGTTACAGCCAGCGCGGTGAGCTCGTTGCGACTTGCATCGTCACGTGCGCCGACTACCTGAAGCAGGCAAAGAAACCATCGCAGACGTATCGGCCTGCCGCTCAAACGGTGTCGTGGAGCCAAGACCGCCGCTGATTTGTTCACTTAAACTTAGTTTCAGAGCAGCACAATCGTGGCGCGCGAATGCGCTAGACACGTGATACTTTGAGTCTTTCTTTATCGGAAATAAATGGAATGGTAGTTTTACGTGGTGCTCCAACTTTGCAATTCGCATGTGTTGTCTGAAGAAAATAGTCAGTAAATTAGAAACATTATCTTAATTACTAATTATATAATTGGAAAATAAAAAATTCTCTGTGGTGCGCCTGATGACTGACAGCTACATAGAAGTGGTTTCTCCGGCCTATCTCAAATGTTTCATTTTTTAACCCTTGGCTAAAGTTAGCTTGAACACCCTGTATATATAGTCATGACGTCGTGTTCACTTTTACTGTGTGCCGCCCATCTCCTTTCACGTCTTTCCTCGTTTAAAGAGGGCTAAATCTGAACGTTTTTATTTATCCGCAACCACTATGCAGGGACATATATTTGCGAAATCCGAATTTTAGCATTTGTATGTACCTCATCCCGCGGTACAGTTATTAAAGCTTCCAATTTAACAATAAACTGCACCAATGAATCTCAAGCCATTGGCGCTGGGGGCTTAATTCGTGCTTATAATTTCTTTGCCGTTTTCTCCAGTTTGTAGGCCTACCACATGAAGTTATTGTGGACAAAACAAAATTTTGCCGTCACTTTTGTGTTTACAGTGAATATCATTTTTCAGCCTGACCACGCATTGGGTTGCAAGAAAGCGACAGTTAAAACAAGTTCCGTTCATTAATAACCTAATTTTATCTCCTTTAATTAACAGGTTTTGTGAAGTTGAAGATTAGTGTATGCGTTAATTATTGAAAGTGCGAAATTGAAAGCCTGCATTTTAGTTTAAATTCATTAAGCAAAAGGTAAAAAAAATATTAAAATCTCAGTATTACACATTATGTGCTTTGTAAAAACGTTCCTATCCTCTCAGTTATTCTCGTGTAGTATGCAATCACTCCTGTTTCTATCCATGTAAAGATATTATGTTCCTTCAAGGATAAAACCATTAAGCTTGTCGTTGTGAACGTGGCACCTCTCGCTGCAGAACTGCGCATTTACTTTGCATTACCTACACTGAGCCTGCCGAGCAACACGCCATTATGGCAATAATCGATGTAGGCGCCATATCAAAAATTTAAATTGACATTAAGAATTAACCTAATACCATCCAGGTCTTTTTATATGCATGCCACAAGTGCGATTAGTTGCACGTATGTATCTTATCATTTTCAAAAGAAGCGAAAAGAAAGCGAAACAATGCATGGACTTGGAGAACGTTCACACCCTTCGACTGTCAATCCTTCAGTGTTGCATAATTACTGCCGTTCTCACTGAACACACGTTCCCTGCCGAAAATTTTAAACGTGCTCATTTATGATTTCTCAACGTATAATAATACCGATATAAATGTCCTTTTTTTCTTCTTGGGCAGTTCGTTGACTTTTTATAACACTGTGCAAAACGTAAACATTTATTCTACTGCGTCGTGATACGTTGGCAAAAATAAATAAGCCCCAGCTGCCCGCTTGCATATATTTTCAGAGCTTCCCAATAACTCTGCTTGCTTCAACGGCAAGTTAATGGAAGCAGTTGCTGGAATAGGTGTCCAGTATATACATGGTTAAGACAAAAGAAATCATATGATCACCCAGGTTGACCCTAGCTTGTGCGCAGAAAATATATCGACTCGGTAAAAAACTGCCCTACGTACAACAGTGAAATAACATGTTGCATTCTTCAGCTGTTTTCAAGGTTTCCACAACTTGATGCTTAATAGAAGCCCGGTTGAACGGTATTTTTTGGAATCGAAAGTTGTTTCTGCCTTCTGTGACCAGCAGAAAAAGAAAAGCGCCTTAAACATTTTTGCCCCCATGTGCGTTTACAAAAACGTGTAAAGAGGCGCAACGCCATCTACTAAAGCTCAATCATGTGAAACATATTCGTTATTTTACGTCTCATAGGCCCTGCGGGCGTGTGGTTCCGAGTCGCCACGCTGGCCCAGCAAAGAAAAGCAATAATGAATGATTCATGGTTAATACCGCGAGCTAGGAATTACAGCAGAGAACCGGACAATCCGCCACAGGTGAAGCCATATCTCCTGTGTAACGAAAATGCAGCTTGTGGTAAGGCAAGCATGCATTTAGCGCAGTCTTTATATATCTGCACTACAATGGCCCCCTTTGTTCGCAAATAATAACTCGTCTTGCGATGAGCAAAATTTCATCCATGGGCAGCAACTGTGGCCCTGATAAACGTCGCTTGGTAACCAATTTGGTCGGGCGTGTGAACTGAGTTAGCAAAGTTAGGAAAGCAGCGCCATTTTCGCTCATACGCAGTTCCCCCAAAATCTTTATGCCGTCACAGGAGTTTGCCGCTAAAATGGTGTAAATATCCTGTCAGAATGGGTGCTTGCTTACATCCTTTTATAAATTGGGAATAGCAAATAACTGCAATTGGGGATTTTAATCTACTCCGCAACACATTTGCCAAACACGCCATAAATTAGTTTTTAGTTACACTACTCCCGCCGTGTTCCTAAAAGACACTTGCATCGATTTTAACCAGCCGTTCATACATAACGCGAAACTAGCACTCAGCTGTATTCTCTTGCGCCAAACAAAAACCCTCTTCGCAATCAACGGAGTGACGAAGAGAAAATAAACAGGATTCGTTTTCTCTCAAATAACAGTGGTTGCTTTGAAAGGTTTCGAAAGCTTTATATGTTATTATTAGCGTTTCCTTTTAATGCATTATTTCATTCTTTTACTTAAACCCGCCGGGGAGGCGCAGTGGTTACAAGCGCGGGATCGAATCCCGGCCTCGGCGGCCGCTTTTCGATGGAGGCGAAAAGCTTGGCGCCCGCGTGCTGTGCGATATCAGTGCACGTTAAAGAAACCCAGGTGGTCGAAATTTCCAGAGTCCGCCATTACGGCGTCTCTCGTAGCCTGAGTCGCTTTGGGACGTTAAACCGCACAAACCAAGCCAAACCATCTTTTTAGGCCTTAGTCTTACCGCCTGACCACTTTTACAACTCTTACATTTACTGCTACCTGTTTTTGTCACGCGACAATTTTGTATTAGAACCCAAATCAATAAATTGCTTCTTAACTTTTTGCAATAAACGTTTTATCCATCTTTCGTTCTGCTCAGGGAATACCTAGCCTTACCACTCAAACCGGATATTAGGTATTCAATTCACTGTATGAGAGCGGGGGGTATTATTTTACAACGTTCCAGTTATTCCCGTAATATTCGGCGGTGAAGGGAGCAATGTAAAGCGCTTAGCAGCCCGCTGAAATCCGGCGAAGTGGTAGCTACTGGGAACATGAGAACATAATGCAATATGCCATCATGTATGATCTACATAATGATGTCATCGTACATGGGAACATGATGACATCATCTGTGTACAGGCCTCACGTCGAAATGAGTACTACCTCGAAATAGATATTGTCAGGCATGCGAACAGAGGAGAACAAGGAAGTGCAAAAAGAGGCTCTCCGGAATGGAAGTGAAAGAAGAGGAAGCTCACCATATCTTGGTTAGCACACCAGGCTAAGAGGCAGAACCACTCTGTAAATAAACCTTAACAGTGTGGTGGAGGTGCGGGGTAACTCATCAAAAACACATTGGAAGGTAAAGGATTAATCCAGCATGCCCCAGGAGCTTAGTAGTCAGACGTTTAACCTCCTACTGGACACATTTTATGCTGCATTATTGAAGAAAGTTAGGAGGCCGTATGTTCTCATTGTCACTAGTATTATTATGTCCACAAAACTTCTGAAAACATCGAAACTCTCCAAAAACGTTAGACCACGTATAACCCTAATTTTGCATTGGTTTACCCCTCCAGTTACGATACGCTGATATAGGATCCTTTTCTGAGTCGGTCAATATTTTCATTGACCGACTCAGAAAGGGATCCTATATCAGCGTATCGTAACTGCTAGCAACGCTGTATTCCTGAAGGCGCCTTCAGCCGTAATCGCTTCTCTTGCCATGTGTTTGGGCTCATAACCTTGGTCGAAGAGATATTTTCTTTCATCAAAGAGGATAGTAAAATTTCAGCTATCCTAACAACTGTTCAGATACTTAATATCAAAAATATTCTTAAACGCGCGCATAATTTCGCTCTCTTCAGATAAAAGTAGTGAAAGTATTAGACTCGATTTTAAAGTGAAAATAACGGTGTGTGTTATTTATTATGAGCAGAAAACATCTATTCCTCTCAGTTCTTGATGCAAACGCAATTAAGGCAGACTTCTCGGATTGCTATCAGCACGTCACTCCCCATGAAAGAACAAGAGAGCTGACGCAACAAGCAAACTAATCGATAGAGGAAGGGGAGAGTTCGTTTTTATACAACGCGTGATGTGCCGACCGCGTGCTGGTGTGCAAACGCAAGCAATCAGCAGAGTCGACAAGCAGGAGAGAGGTCGAGGAAAAAACAGCAAAACTTAATCTGCCGTTCGTCTTTTGCCTGCAGCCTGTCCGTCGGTTCTCATTCTTGTCAACCCTAATTTCAGCCGGGCTACTTGTGCTGTTGTTGCAGTAGACGACGCATTCAAGTGCTCCTGCTTCTCTCCGATGCGGATGCCATCAAAGATGTTTGCGAAAGCACGCAGAAAGGCTTTTAGTTCTCTTGCTTCCGGTCCTGTGTTTACCTTGCGAACTGAAGTGCCCTCATCCGATTTTCATAGTCCAGATCTCTGCTGCCTATCGGAGCTGCCTCTGGGAAGCATATTTTGGAGGCTATTTCGAAACGGCAGCATGGTGGCTACTGTTTAATTGTGTTCAATTTGTTTAATCGATTTTAATCTGTTTAATTTATGTCATGTTTGCATTTTGAGCACACCTCCACTTTTCGTGCGATGGTTAGAAAGCCGAAAAAGCTTCCGTTTTCCCGGTTCACATTCATTTTCGTACCATATTTTGCTCCCTGTATCAGCATTACGGTAGTAGTGATCGATTGCAGAGCAAACTATACCAGCTAGGGTGTCTTTAAGTAATGTTCGGATAGTTATTCGCTTCTTCCCTGTTCCTAGGTGTCTGGCTGAAGATCTACCACTCACCCCGATGCGTTGCTACTCGAACTGACAACAAGGCAGTCGGATTTGTTACGCGCTGTAGCTGTCGACATTGGTGGCCCGGGTCCGCATTGCAGCTACTGTCGAAAATGTCGCAGTATTGAATTACATAAATATGCAGCTGCGTTCTAAGCAAATAACAAACACATGAACAGAGCGCGACAACAATTTGGTTTTCATCTACCGAAGTGAAGTGATTCTTGTGTCAATATCTATAAATTACGTTTAGCACATTCAGTTTTGTCTTACTTAAACAAGGGGACGAGCAGGGACACCTGATTCCTGCCAATGAATGCGCTGGTTTCGCAGTCAGACCAAATGGTATCCACATTAGAGGCCACGAGATAACGCTGAAGATTTCAACTCCTTGTTAAGGCTTTTACGCTAAAAAACCTCGTTACTGTAACGCCGAAGTGGCAAGTAGTTTGCCGTAATTATTTATTATAGGCCATAGAGATCGGTAACATCAACCTATCATTTAAAACCTGCTAATTCAGATTTCACGTACAGCAAGGGTTACTGAAAATGCTGATGCCAGTTGCATTGTCTAATTACTCTTAGCAGAGCATGAAGCATATTCATGTCCACTAACTAGCAATTCAATTGAGTATCAGCGCAGTAGTATAAAAGGGGAAACGTCATGTATGATGTTAGATTCTTTGTGGGGATTAGAGGTGCAGTGGCTGGGGATTTGAGGCGTTGATAAGTAGTGTTTAGCAGTAATCAAGCATTGGTTGGTAGAGCATAGTTGGCTGATAGTACTTTGTTGTAGAACATTTAGTCTGCTTTAAATAAGAAGAAATGAGCAATGATCTGAACTATATCAAATACAGTTGTCGTAGCCAATAAATGTTGACATTATGCAATTATCATGAGATATACAGTACTGCACTGTAACACTCGACGGTTAACGAAAGCTGACGTGACGAGACGCGTGACAGATGCAAACGGTGAGCGCAGAAAGCGAGGAAAAGACGGGAAAGACACGTACGAGACAGTACTATATAAACTAACCCCGCTGTTTAAAACGTGGTTTGTGACCTGAAGCGAACAGATAACTTCGACAAGAGTCGACATCTACCTCATTTTATAAATTTAATTAGGCAAGAATTGAAAGCCTTGACCACAATTTCGTTGCGAGAAGATTTCGTTTGGTCTTTAATAAAGTGATCGACATTTCAATCTAAACGACCTTAAACTTTATTCAAGCAAATATTAGTATAGCTACTGGATAATACTCCTGGCAACAATATCCGTACCATCCACCTCGCAGTAGAGCCATTCGTCCTATATAAATAACCCTTATTCATAACTATCATAGATTTTGGTAATTGATTTAATTTAGTGAGGGTGTAGATAGGTTTATATGGAAACGTACTTGGAACTGCAGTGGCTTAGTGGCCACCGTAACCTTTAATATAGAAAGCAATAAAATTGCAATGAAGAGGTGTTTGAGGTAGTTAGACAGCGTTTCTCCACTACTTTCTCTCATATTTACAGGTAGGTTAGGAGCAGATGGGATATAACTTTATTGGGAATACCATAATAGACCGCGATTTCCTGCTGACATTGGACTCGGAGGCCGAATCATAAAGTATGGTCGAAGATGTCCTGAAGCCAGGAATGATGGTTAGTCTAAAGCTAATGTGAAAATTCAGGAGAGACACTTCAAGGGCGACTCCGGAGGTTTTTTGACATTTGAATATTGTAGTAAAACTTTTACTGTAGGTTGGCCTCTCCGCCCAGACGCATCGTACCAAATTTGGGCTCCATGCGATAATTCATTCGCGCACAACACTATTTTAAAATGTGCAGTTTTCGTGCCTTCAGTTGAGATTATTTCTGCGGGCAACACTGCGTTTCTGATGTCACAAACAGTACACCCACGTTTCTGGCCACTCCCCACGTTATCATGAAATTTTGAATCTTGTATTTGGTTATCTCAGACATTTTATGTGCTCTGTCATAATTTCCATACTTTATTTCCACTATCCAACGCGCGTACAAGTGTTTTTCTAATACTGAGTGTGACGTCACCATTTCGTCAACTGGAGCGTCGTTGTTTCAGCTGTGAAATCAGTTTCGATTTCGATTTGCTGTTTTTTCTTTTTAAAAATACTTCTAATTGGAATTTCGAAAAACGGCTTTTGTGTTGGAGCCAGGACATGCCGAGAAATTTAATTCAATCAAAAGCACAAAATGATAAAAACACGGGAGGTGCCCTTTAAGACTGCTTGGGGTGATTGGGAAAGCATGTACAAGACTTCAAAGGCCATGGGAACGTCTTCACAATGCACAAAGCGCCTCCATGACCGTTATTTTCGTGCTTATGCAAGCCTTCACATGCTGCAATCTCTAATAACACACATGTTTCTTAAGCCATCTCACATGTCGGTCCGGCATTGTGACTGTATGGGACGCGCCGCCGAGCGCGTGAGAAACACCACAGCTTGCCATTCGACTCCGCCCATCTGCGCGCCGGTCACTCGTCGGACACCAGAGACTGCACGTCCTCACGCTTATTGTTCAAAGGGTCGGATATCATGCTTTCTACCTATTCGTTATGGATAACGTTGCATGACGTCGACGGGTCTTTTCATTAATAGGACACGCAAAACTTCCGCCTTAAAAATAAGAAAATGCGACCAGCGGTAGTGATTAGTAGTCTCGGAAGAAAACAGCAGTTGAGGACAAGCAATGAAGGGCTCAACGGTGAAAGCAAATACATCCACCTAAAAGGCTAGGAAAGCCTTACCGGATGACGGGAGTGAACGTTTTAGGCAAAATAAGAATCGCATGAAATCCGTTACCTGAGTACTCCTAGTTCATGAATTTTATTTTGACAGAAAGAGAGAAAGCACGTCCTTTTGCAGTATCCACATGGATGAAAGTGTAAAAGCTGTACCCTGCTGGCACTCACCCACGAGATAGGAAATTGGCGGCTAACGAAGAGGACAACCGAGGAACAACGCCGTTAGGAATAAAAAGGAAACAATATACTCTGCACCAATTGCGCACAATTTTGCTTGGGTGCGGCACAGGCAGGCAGGGGTCCACGGTACAACAAACACACAAGAGTTGTGGTACATAACAAAACATGTACTTACGTGTTCGAACACTACTTGCATTTGAAAATTAATACAACCATATATTTATACAGTGGACTATAGGAAAACTATAAAAACATTACAAATATTAAAAGACCGACCAACAAAGCCAGCAAATGAATTTCGTCGAACACAGCGAAGTAAAAACTTTTCAAAACACACTATATTATCTCATCTTTGGCGTTTTTTTAGAGAGTTTATTTCAAGCGCGTCCTCGCTTAGGTGATTAAACAATAACGGGACATAATACTCTCGGTACCTATTTCGATAGTTCATGTAAATTCATGGTGTAAAAAAAAAAAAAATATTCTTGTTTTTCGTAAGTCAAATTTACTTTTCGTTTTTTTTTTTCTTTTTTAAATCTAGGTTCATAATAGCGCTTAAAATGTATTACATAGTCACGTGACTATTTGACACTCATAATATTTATGATTTCTGAAACAGCACCTTTTGCAGTGTGAAGTTGCAACACCCCATAACCAACAATGTCTGCATATTTCATTATTAGCCCGTTAATTTGTTTCTTTCGAGTTTCGAAACAATAAACAAACAGAGTATTCCCATATTTTAACGGCCCCGCCGGGGTGGCGCAGTGGTTACGGCGCTCGACTACTGTTCCCAAGGACGCGGGATCGAATCCCGGCCTCGGCGGCCGCTTTTCGATGGAGGCGAAAAGCAAGGTGCCCGTGTGCTGTGCGATGTCAGTGCACGTTAAAGAACCCCAGGTGGTCGAAATTTCCGGAGGCCTCCACTACGGCGTCTCTCATAGCCTGAGTCGCTTTGGGACGTTAAACCCCACAAACCAAACCATATTTTAACACGGTTCGCTCATTGCTCTAAAAACAATTTGCCTTAGTTTAACAGTCATACGTATGGTACAGCTGTGCAACCTCTGACCTCAGCTTTTTACAGACCACTTCAACATGTTTGCACCAAGAGAGCGTGCTTTCAAATTCAATTTCCAAATATTTAACCAATGTAGAGTAAGGAAGTGAATACATGAGCAGTTAGAGCAGCTCTTTGCGTGCATCAGTACCATGGGTATTGACAAATCTAATTTTTGGGGTGGATTGAAATAGCACAGACAGACAGACAGACAGACAGACAGACAGACAGACAGACAGACAGACAGACAGACAGACAGACAGACAGACAGACAGACGGACGGACGGACGGACAGGCAGACGGACGGACGGACAGACAGACAGACAGACACAGACAGACACGGACGGACGGACGGACGGACAGACAGACAGACAGACAGATAGACAGACAGACAGACAGACAGACAGACGGACGGACGGACGGACGGAC
>JAJIZL010024685.1:211052-229445 GCA_023969395.1 Amblyomma maculatum
GATAGATAGATAGATAGATAGATAGATAGATAGATAGATAGATAGATAGATAGATAGATAGATAGATAGATAGATAGATAGATAGATAGATAGATAGATAGATAGATAGATAGATAGATAGATAGATAGATAGATAGATAGATAGATAGATAGATAGATAGATAGATAGATAGATAGATAGATAGATAGATAGATAGATAGATAGATAATGTTTATTTATCATATCAGGTTTGTTTTTGAACTATTAACACATATAAAGTTATCTTGGAATCTTTGCATAATACTTTGAATATCTTCCTCCATCTTGTTATCTGCTACCTCCAATTTTGGATGTGTCAGAACAAGCGTTTGGTCGCAAACCGATACAGATTTGAACTGAATTTCACCATGGTTATGTCATTGACATGCAATATAAACAACAATGGTCCTAGAGATAACCCTTGCTTAACTCCTTACCTGGTTTTCTGTATTTCGCTGTATTTCCCATTTATATTTACTGCTTGTTGGCGGTTGTTGGAGTAGCTGCGTAGCCATGAATTGAAAGGTCCCCGAAATCCCATTCTTTCAAGTTTTAATATGAACTTATCTCGATATATTTCTTTAAACGCCTTAGTGAGGTCAAAAAACAGGATTAACGCAATTTAATTTTGATATATTTTTCCGATAATACATTGCAGAAATCTTCCAGGAAAGTGATAGTACTGCAGCCTTTCTTGAATCCATATCGGTTATTGAAGAATAAGGAGTTTGTTTCACAAAAACTGTCATCACTGCATGGACATGTTTTTTTCATAATATGTGATAGCAACGGGACAATTGCTGTCGGCCCATAATTGTTGACCTGATCTTTCTTAATCTTCGCATATATTGGCTTAATAACAGAAATTTTTAGTTTTTCAGGTATTATTCCTGTGCTAAACGTTCCATTTATAAGGCTTGAAGAAATCCAGCAAATGAGGAAATTCACACGAATAGTCGGGAAATTTTATGCCATCTATGCCAGGAGGTTTTCCAAGTGCCATTTTGCTGATTGTACGCGAAGTTCGTCTTCTGTCACAGGCGGCAGAAAAGCCGAGTTGACACATTCTGCTCCACTAAACCTTGAACACGTCATTTTAGGCATCGTGTCTATCAACATATCCACGCACTTTATAAATAATATAAAAACGTCAGACAGTTAACCGTCGTCAGACTTCTTGAAATAGATCGCAATAGTTTCGTCTATTGTAGATTTGTTCTTTTTCCTCATTAGTTCGCTCAGATGCTGCCATGAGGTTTACACATTTCCCTTCCTACTTAAAAATTTCTACGAAGAGTAGTGCTTTTTCTCCACACGATGTTTACCAGTTATCTCATTCCTTAGTTTTTGTACTCGTTTTTCAAGTCGATTTTTACTTTCTCTTTCTTGCAACGCTTCAAAAGGTCATCCTTTTCCTTCCAAAGTTTAAATATTTTCATGTTTATCAAATTTTAAGCATAATGTTTTTGTTTTAAGACAACTGGTTTGGAGGAATTTGAATAAATTATGGTCATTATCTCCATAAATCTGTCGTAAAGTTTAACGTGTTGTAAATGCATTTTTCAACTCCAATAATAAACTCTGATTTGTATGTCCACCATTGCAGTGTTGACAGTCGTCGCCATATCCTTCGGTCTCTGAGCCTGTTTTTTGTTGCAAGTACGTAAAGCCTATAAACTAATGAAGAGCCATTTTCTGCTAAATAACGGCAGGCAGATTTTCATTTAACGTCAGTACTACAATGTAGTCAATAGAAGCTTGCGTGAAACTTGGACTTCTAAAATTCCTCACTGGTAAAGCCTTCGATCACATTTCCTAGTCCGTTTCCAGCAAATATTTCAAGATATTTTTGTGCACCTGTTCGTATTTTTTTGTAGCATGAGTATTGAAATCAGCCAAAGTTATGGGATTCTTATTATTTAGCACTTCATCAAATTCGTCCAAAAAATCTTCAACACTATTATTTGGAGGTCTGTATATTCCAAGAAGTACATAATTCAGTATTTTCCGTCACAGCAAGTAGCTCAGCAAACATCGTTTTGTAGGTTAAACACTCAGAAAGATGCCCAGTTTTTACGAATATCATTAACCCCTAACCGTTTTATCTGATCTACACAGAGAGTACTGATCACATCTTTTTACACAATATAGTTCACATTCTGTATCTTTAAGAATAATTTCACTTCAAACAACCAAATCCGATGTCATTGAGAGTGTTCATAATTAAGATTGTAGCTCATCCCAGTATTTATTTATGCTTCTTATAATGATGTGTATTACAGTGCGTTCTCTAAGGTCTGTTCATTTTAAACTCTATACGCATTTCCCATTCACAAAAACAACTGAATGTTCTTGCCATTACGCCAGTCTCGTGAGCTCTGCCTCACTCTCCACTTTAATCACAGTTTCTCCGGCCTTCTTTCTCATCAGAACATTTCATTCCCTGTTCAGGTACAGGTACTCTTTTCTTTTACTACAGTTTTGGCTTTCCAAAACGATTTCTTCACTCTTATCGTTTCTTTTTTATTAATGAAAACTTTGCCCTTTTTGAGGAAGTACCTCTTTGCTAACCACATACCTCTAGGCCTTCTGTGTGTA
This sequence comes from Amblyomma maculatum, assembly GCA_023969395.1. Taxonomy (NCBI): domain Eukaryota; kingdom Metazoa; phylum Arthropoda; class Arachnida; order Ixodida; family Ixodidae; genus Amblyomma; species Amblyomma maculatum. The sequence continues at coordinate 213,670 of JAJIZL010024685.1, forward strand.
CATTTTACAATGATAGGGGCTGTGTGTTCATCTCTTGCGGGCAGCATGTGAACTGCTTCAATGTCTTCTTCGTCTGGCACTGCAAGTTCCAACTTTTCAGCCAAGCGCTGCACAACTTCAACTAGACATTCATTGTCCTTTTCGACAATATCGTCTATTTCTATGTGACTCCTTCTGGAATACTGCTCAGCCATGTTCACCGCTATCTGAAGTTCTCTAATTTCATTTTCCTTTTCAGTCATCCTAGACTCCAGTGAGTCAATTAGTTTTTCTTGCCCCTCCAATGACTGTCTGAGAGTCCCGATGCTCGACAGAAGCTCAGCGTACTTTTCCGAGAGGAGTGTAACCGATTTTTCCACATCCGGCGTGGTCCTGATCGAGACATTCAACTTGGCCTCCAGCGATTCTCCTTTCATGTTTTGCTTGTTCACGACCGCTTCAATTGATTCCATTTTAAATTTATTGCCCAAACGGCGTCGCCAAGCTCTTTTATCTCCACCAGGACTTTGCTACAGACGTGTACACCGGATTCTTCGCAAATGCTCTCACGTTCATGGAAAACTTGGGTCTCATTCCTTCTTCTTTAGGGCGTAGGTTGCGGACTTCTAATTTAAGATATCCTGGGATTTTATTGCCTTAGTTGCATGTTTTTTTACGCCAGAACACTTTTCAAAGGGATACCTATTTTCACATGCTGCAGACTTCATACTGGCTTGTTCATTCGCCACAGCCTTGATACACAATTAGCAGTCTAACGCTGACATTTTCGCGACGGATTGGCAGTTCAGCAGTAGACACAAATGACATGCAAAGTAAGAAAACTTTTAAAATAATCGCTCGTCTCTTACCTAGCGGAAATGACAAGCACGACCAGTTTCACTGCCGTGTACCGCTGGACTGCGTCTTGATGTTGCTGCTTGCGGCTTATGAGCACTGCGAAGCCGTGATGTATACGATAAGCTTGCTCTTCATTGGCTGAATCCTCCCTCCCAAAGTAAAACACGTGCAAGCTGGTCCGCGATGAATTCACATATCAGCACGGCCCCTGGATGCAGCCGATATTCGGTTGGAAGGCTCTGTTCTGCAGATTCTAGCGGAAAAGTGAAGCACGATCAGTTTCACTGCCGTGTACCGCTGGACAGGTGATTACAGTCGGCTGGACATAGGTGTCATCTGCATGGCTAAGGCAAGATAAGCGATGGTCGTAAAGGTTAGCGAGTGAATTCAAAGATGAAGAAATTGACCTTGGCTGGTGTGATTACGATGTTTCCAGCGATAATCTGGATGCAGCCTGTACAGCACAGGGTTAATTGGGGAAGATTTTGTCATGCAATGGGTACAAGTTGGCTGATGTTAATTATTACCGTGGCCGCGCTATAGAAACATTCATCTGGTAGAGATTAGTCTTTTTGCGTTGACAGCAATGGACCCGCAAACTGCATTGAGCTGTCGTGAGTTGGAAAATTCGTGATACAACGATGAATGCATAAACTACATAGGCATCAAAAGTGACGCCACCGCCTGTCTGAATGAGAGTCAATGAGCTGTGACTGCAAAAGTAACCAGGGTATCCCCACCTCATGACGTGCAGGAGAATAAATAAAAGCTGCACAAGATTATCTTACCTTTTTTTTTCCAAATTGTGGACTCCCAGTGCCGTCTTAATTATTCTCTGGGATCTCGTGGCATTTTGCTTTATTCCAAGAGACCAACTCTACCCAACTTCTACACAATCTTTTGAACTATTCTGCACACCTCCAGCATGTCCTTTTTGAACGCTTCCAGTTTTATTCGATGGGGCCTTACTGCATTCCTAACTACGAAGAGTATACTCCCAGATTAGCCTTTGCCTAGGGTAATCATATGTCACTGCGGTTCCTCCGCTCGCTGATTGAACACGCCAGTAGGGCAGCAAAGGCCGCGGGAGTCCTGGACTGAGGACCCAACCACGGTAGCTCTACATTATTATTTTTATTTTTTGCATTATATAAAGTTTTTTATCTCTCTCTCTCTCTCTTTCTCTACACTTGCTAGGCTTCCTGCATCGGTTTGTATAATACATTTGCTCCATTCATTCGAAATATACCCTCCCCATTCCCGCCCAAAACATTCTTTATTGTTCTCTGGGATTACTACATCGCTTGGAAACGTCTAGGCAGTTGTTCTTCTGTGTAGCTCTCCCTAATAATCCTATATCCGTGAAGAAAGTAAATGCTTTCGACCTATTTTCTCGTCGAGAGCAAGTGTACGCAACTAACGCATGGAACGAAATACGAACCAGGCATTCTATGCCACAAAAATTGTACTCTATCTAACGGCACTTAGTACTAGATCGCTTTCTTATTGGGTCTGACTCGGTCACTTGGCTGAGGTGCGGTCCACCATCTTCGCATGTGCGATTTCTTGGAGCTGTGTATAGAGCTTTGTTTCATATCTTTCGTGCTCTATGGCACCACCTCCATTATTCGCTTCCTTCTTTGAGCGAAAGCTTCACAGTACACTTGGCGTCCCTTGCAGTGTTTGATGACTGTGAGCCGCCATCGTCTCGGCTTTGCGTTACTTTCATTGGTCGATGTGCATGAGAATTGCCCCAATTTCCTGGGGCCTTTAGAATGCTCTTGACCGCACTGTCATCGTCGTCCGTGTGCGTACAAAACCCCCATTGTAGGCGGGGAGACCCACCTCATCTTCCATGAATTTTATCTGCGTTATTTGCTCGATTAGAGCGCCAATGCCACCGAGAGGTTTGAAGCTTATACCTAAAGGGTGGAAAAACGCAGATTGTGCCCTCTAGTGTCATTGCGGCCATCTGAAATTCATACAATTCAGAAAATTCATATTGCTGGCCGCAATACCAGCATTGCTGCTTATTAGGCGGGAGTGAACTACATTTGTACTATAGCATGATCTATATGATGCAGTTCGAGGAGAAAAGCTGGGACCCACCTTACTGATAACTTGTAAAATTCTTTTGGCCAGGTTAAGAAAGCGTGCCAGACTAGAAAAGCTTTGCGTCGTTTTGTATTGCGTCGTGTTGTCCTACTATTACTACTGGTTGTTGTTGGGATACTGGAGCAAACTAAGTGGTCATTTCCGTGTGGTCTAAGCTTCGAGAATAGTGAGGCGAATTTGAGTCGCTAACGGAACGTTTTTTACTCTGTACGCTGTAACGGAAAAGTTTTATTATGGTTGGTACCATAACGAATAATAATGCTCTACCTTGTGCCTCTCGTTATGTTGTGCGCCAGTCCGCACATCAAGTTCAATGTGGTGTTGGTGTTATGTCGTCGTAATGTTTAACGATCACAGATAAATGCATTCTATACCGATTAGGCTAGTCGTACGCTTCATGTGCTAAGGCAAGATTGTCAACTGCGGTCTGCAAGACAAAAAATACGTGATACCCTCGATATTTTTTAGACTATCAATAAATTACCTTGGGAATTAAAGTTTTGCCAATTGTACATTGTGTTTACCATTTTTTTTAATTCAGAGCATAACTGATTCATGCGCATGCTTCGGATTTTACGCTAGGCGGATAGTGGCATTTCTGCTAATTTTGAAGCGATACCAGCAGCAAATCTAAAATATAGCTGGGCTGAGACTTGAGCGAGTTGGTATGCGAACATACAGGATTCAGGCGCTCGTAAGCGCTTTTCATGTGCAAGCGGCGCCTTTGTTTTGCTTCCCCACTATGAATGCAAATCCACAATGTTCCTCTTGCGTCTCTTGATTAGATTCTTCGCTCAAAATGACCCGCCGCTCTAGATGAGCTGTTAGGAACTCGGATTGGGAGCACGGGGACGATGATTTGGCCGTGACGACAGCACTTCGATGTAGGCGAAATACAACAAGTCCTTGTACTACTCGACGCGATGTCTGTGGGGTTTACATAGGCTCGAGAGGTCGAAATTAAAGGGAGCTATTCACAGCAGCGTCACTGATAGCCGATGACGCATTAGAAGCAAGGTTTCCTTGTAAATGACTGCTTTAAAAATTTTAACTCTATATATGCCACACTGTGCCAATAAAAATTTATTTACCTTCTGAAATATTTCGTTTCTAAAATACTTTTGTTTTATAAATTCTGAAGGAGAGCGAATAAAGTTCAGGAACTGGTACTTGCAAAAGATATATGGTGATATAATAGCAAATAAATGATTGTTAACCTGGACTTACGCCGCGTTTTTAGCGCTCTCAGATAAGTAGTCCATTAGGACTACCATCCTAAACTGAACCCAAAAAATTGTGTTCAAGCAAATAAAACCGCCAGTGAGCAATGCAGCATGCCGTATCGAATTCTCGCGAGTTCTCAGTTGCGCATTTCTCTTTTGCGTTTTGCATAAATAGCCTCTTTACTGCTCTTTTATGGCGAAAGCCTTAATTGGTTCGTGCTTGTCCGTCTGCGAGAAGTGTCACACTTCGCGAGATTCTGTGGGATATCGTGAGGTTGTGACGTCATCAATTGGCGACATTATCGGCTATGACCGCATGTGAAGTTATCTTGAGGTCACATCCGGTCGCGGCTAATAACTGGAGCTGACCTTATTGTGACGTCATGTCCGGTCACAACAGATGACATCACCAGGCGATTAACGCATATACGAAGCTGACCAGGGCGGGCGTCCGATCCACGAGTCCGTAGTGCCCCCTTCATTTGGCGCTTCCTCGAACTGCGTCCCACACAGCGTACAAAAGCAGACGCCGTAATGCAGGAATTAGTCGCGTTTCAAACGAAGGTTTTCGCCTCATCGAACTTAAGTGCTCCAAAGTGCCACGCACAATTTTATTCCGCCTACAAACGCGGCAAACATTGCGGCGGATCTTTACGGTTCTATTGAAAGTATCCTTTTTGTTAAATATTTCCTGGGCACAAAAGTTTGTAGTAAAGTGGTAGCCGTATGATGTTCCTACAGAAGTGAGAAAATAGGAATATATAAATTTGCAAAAAATTGTTCTTTTAATTCATGCTGCTATTTATTTTTCAGCAGTATATAGGATGAAGAATATGTAAGAATAAATATTATATAAGAAGAACATATAATGTGTAGACGGTACTCACACATTATGACTAACAGCTTACCGGTATCACTCAAATGGAAAGTTTATACCACTTGCATCCTACCAGTACTAATCTATGGGATGTAACATGGAGTTCACCGAAAAGGGTTCTACTTATGTTGAGGACAACGCAGATGGCTACGAGACTGAAGATGGTAGGTGTAACATTAAGAGACAGGAAGCGCGAGGAATGAGTCAGAGGAATACTCAAGTTACTGACATTCTAGAGGAAATCAAGAAGTGTGCATGAGCAGTTCTTGTAGTGCGAAGAAAGAATAAGCGATGGTTTCTAAGGGTAACCAATTGGGTTCCAAGGGAAAGAAAGCGCAGCAGGGGGCATCATATAATTAGAAGGGCTGCTGGGGTTAAGAAATTCGCAGGGGTCAAGTGGATGCAGCTATCACAGGACAGGTATAATTGAAAAAAAAAAAATGGGAGCAGCCGAACCATACAGGGTGTATAGTCCGGCTTATCATGACGATGAATATATCAGCATGGGGCTTTATTGTCGGGAGGCAAATTGTTCGGTTAAAATAAGTTATTTCGTATACGTAGTTAAGATTCAAAATACAGGTTTTTAATATTATAAAATATTTAGGCGACATTCGAAAGTGTTTTGGGATATTTCATTTGCTCTACAAGACGCGTATTCCGTAACAGAAAACATTTAACTAGAATCGTAAACCCAATTCAGGAGAAAAAATCTAATTTCAATTTGCAAACGAGTAGGATTTTCCGCCTGTTTAGCCTTCGTTCTGCACTGTGGTGTCCCAAAATAAGCACTAAAAGTGGCTCGTAAAATATGTCTAAAATGATTAGTTACGCTCAGAAACTTTTACCCGACTCTATTTCTTTAGGCAAAGCAAAATGTATCCGGTTCGATGCTGTCAGCACCGGTGACTGCTCTCTATTCAGTTAGACTTCACATCCCCCTTTAGCCAGTTCATGAATGATAGACTCAGTTTTTTAGATCGTCTGCATTTTACCACTGGGAAACAAATTCCTTTCTTCCTAATTAATCAGCAGAAGATTCAATTTTAATGTCAGTATACGCTTTCTTTGTTTCATTGTTGCTTTTCTCAGCACTTTCAAATGCTGGTACCGCCTCTTCGTGTTTTGGTGAGTAACACTACTAGCCGCAATTCCGGATTTCGCCGATGTCTGTCCGAAGCCGCTCACTTTCTCTCTCTTCGTGAACTTGAAGTGGCGAAAGAGAAGGTGGCGACGCGCGTGTCGCGCGGCTCAACTTTGAGGAGGCGGAGAGGCCTCACATCTGCAGCACAAGCCGCTCTCTCTCTCTCTCTCTGTACATTCGTCTCTGCTTAACCTTGAAGAGGAGGAAGGGGAAGTGGCGACGCCCGCATCACGCAATTTAACACTGATGGGGCGGAGCAGCCGCATAGATGCACCCTATGAGAGAGTAAAGCGGTGAGAGAGGGGGGGGGGGGTGTCAGTTGTGGTAAAGCCCCTCGATAATTTGCGGACGTGGCGGCTGTCCCTGGGCAGCGTTGCACAAGAGTGTGTTACTACTGACTGAGCAGTCGTGTGTCGCTCGCGCTTCCTCAACTTCGGCATCTCTCCCCTCGCGTCAGTTACTCCTCAGCCTTCACGGACAGCAGACGTGCACGCGCGGTGCTCCCTGGACCTCGGCTGCGAGCCGCTCGCCGTGTCATGAAGTAGCTTGTGCTTACCTCAGCGCCTAAGCAGTGGTACGCACCTATTTCGCATTTGCTTAACTATTCAAATCGGCTGAATTTTTTTCTGATGGCCGATCATTGTGTTCTGCCTCGGCTACATACATCCAGATGTTTCTTCTCCTGGGAATAATTTCTGAGAATGAATGCGCTTCATTGATAAGTAGATAATAACTCTCCGCGAGCTTTGTTAGAAAGCTTTTTAGTAACCTTTTTTGTTCAATAGAAACACAAATATGCCCAGTTTAACCTGTCTAGAGCAATGATGCAGTGCGAAAACAGTGTTCGAATTATCCATAACAGGACACGTGACCTTGACGTCACGATCTGGTAGGTCAATCAGCGAAGAGCACAACACAACACTGTTTACAAGATTCGGGCTCGGCTGTGGCGTCCGTATGAGTGCTTTCCCACTAATATCAGTCGGTTACCCTGAACCGTGTCTAAGGAAGTAATGGTTCAATCGCACCAGCCGAGCAGAATGGTCACAGCAGTAATGAACAAGGTTTATTGGCACCGAAATTCTTTGTCTGTATAGTGCTGGTGTTGGTATAGTGCGGGATGACAAGCCGTTAGGTAGCTTCGAAACATCATTCTCATAGTTCCAGCGAAGTGTGCCTATCCTAATTCAGAAATTTTGGCTATTTTTGAAAATAATGCAGTTAGAGTTAAAGATTTTGCAGTGTGTAGGGTATGGAATGCTTTTATTTCTATTTTCGGTTTAAGTTCCAACGCCGGCTTTCAGGCGGCTTCATTGTTGCGCCTTAGCTCGCTTAGAGTGGGAGCTACAGGTATTTCGCGCATTATAGTAGCTTCGGAATGAAACAAGGACTTCCCTCTTCAGTCCGTTTAAAACAAGTCTGACATACGGAATGGTTGATCATCATCGTCATTAGCCAGACTATACCCACTGCAGCTAGACTAAGGTCTTCCATTTTCCTCCAGTTAACCCGATCCACTTGACCCTGGGAACTTTTTAAACTACCACCAACTTGATTCCCTACCGCTCAATGCTAGACTTTCCTGCCCTAGAAATCCAATTCTTTAATTTTAGCTGCCATCGGTTATCCTCTCTTTGCACTATATTTCCTCTACGTGTGCCCATTTTGTCTTCTTGATTTTGGCTAATATACCAGTAATTCGTATTATTTCCCTGACCCACCTAGCACACTTCCTATCTCTTAACGTTAACCATACCATCTGCTCTTCCAAGCTCTCCTATTTGTTCTCAACTTAAGTCGAACGATTTTCGTTTGCCTCCACGTTTCAGCCCCATAGATGAGTACCGGTAGGATGCAACTGTTATAATTTTCCTCTTGAGCGATACCGGCAAGCTGCTAGCCATAATGCGCGAGTACATTTCAAATGAGCTCCATCCCATTCTTATGCTCCCAGTTATTTCCTTTTCGTGGTTCTGGTCTGTGGTTACTACATGTCCTAAGTAGACACGTTTGATTACAATTCCAGCGCTTCAGCACCTATTCTACACTTCGGTTAGGATCACCGAAGCATATAACTTTACTGCTATTACATAAACTTTAAAGCACACCGCTTAGTATAAGCTCTCCATAAATAGTGCCTTACATGCATAAGCGCAGTACAGATAATAAGAACGCAAAAAGAGATAAATGGGTATAAAACGGGGGTCAAAGAAAACAGTAGACATGCATGCCCTGCTGTGGGGGTCATTCCCCGGAAAGGTCGAAAATGTGACCACACTATATAAAATACTACCCAGGACGCACGAAAAGGTACTCATTTAGCAGCGCCGGAACGGTCGCTTATCTGGAGGATGGATGGTCTTGCAAGAAACATCAGCAGAGGGCGCGGTTGCATGGCAATAAAATAACGACGAATAGCAGCGAGGCGCTGGGTGGGTTGGCTTCCAGAGCGGCAGCATATATTGTGTGTCGCTCGGTAGGGGGGTATCGACTTCCGCAGAGAGCATCATGGATCTCCCGCTGGCTGTCCGGTTAGCTTTGGTTTGAGACGAACCTGTACCGGGACGCATGTCTTGCTTGTCTCCGCCAGCATGTTGCGCGGTGTTCCTTTTGCAGCATGAAAGAGTGCTATTGTTCATCCTTGTGCTGCAGTCGTCTCATCCCGGTGGTAAGTTACTCTTGTAGTAAATACCAAGAACCGGAGAACACGTCTCTCGCATTAACGCCAAATGTGAAGACTCCTGTGGCCTTTTTCCAGCGAGAGGCAATGTTCAAAGAACTTCTGCTCAGTCTTGTTCTACCACATCCGACATTCTACCTGTAATTATGCGTGCCATGTTTTGGGCATTCTGAAGATGTGAAAACTAAGTATGCGGGTTATTTGAGAAGTAATTTTACTCTTTCTGTATTCAACGATAAAACTCATGGCGGCTCCATCAGTGCCGCTAATGCGGGCTGTTTGAGAACTAAATTTGCTGTTTCTTTGTGATGCAAAAAAACTCATGGAGGCTCCATCAGTGCCGCGTGAGCGTAAGGTAAAGTCAATAGAAAAGAAAATTTTCATGGGTCTTGTGGATGACTCTGTTGACAAAGAGAATGTTTTCGAGTGAGGTTTTAGAGTGGCTGCAGATATCGGAGCGGAGCACACATAAAAAGAAACAAGCAGGTGACGACTCGTTGAACCAATTCCGAACACCGCGGTAGTGAAGTCTAGGAATCTCGACGGTGCGGTGATTACAGTGATCCTCCACGTTGCTGAGACAGACCCGCAAAAGCTTTAGATGCTAACAACGTAGTACGCATTGGCGGCTTGGGAACAGGTGGTCCTGGCAGCACTGATCTCTGCAGAAAGAGTTAACTTCAGCCCTTAAAAGAGGTCACTTGCAGCGCCAATAATACCGAACTCGACGATGCTCACGCATTCCTTAAAGCTGACATAAGGTAAGATGGAGTCCAAAGTCAGACTCCGCCCGCACCACTAATGTATCGCGGGGAGAGAAAGTTCCGCAATTCGCAAAATAAATGAACAGGTCAATGAGACACAAGTTTTTGATTTGAAGTTATTAAATAAAAGGGGGGATGTGCTACTAAAGCGACCCACAGCCGAGGAGCGGGCCCGGGGAGACCCCACTTATCTCTCCTGGGAAGTAGCGGAAGGGATGGGTTGTAGGGTAATGGGAAATAGGAATTAGGATAGGTTTATGAGAAGTTTGGAGAGGAATGTGGGCAGCGTAGGATTTGACTGTCAGACAATTCGAGTCGAGCTCCCATATGGGCGTCCGCAGAGGGCGAGCACTCGCTCTTAGCCGAATATGCGGCCCTCGGCCCTTGGATCATTCCACCACCGCAATGCGTTTGCCGGGTCTCCGGCTTCTGAGCCAGGTTCCCTACTTGAAGCTGCTTTTGAGGTTCCCCCCCCCCCCCCCCCCCCAAGCTCAGTTCCCCCACCCCGACTCTAGTTGAAGTACTGAGAGATAGATTTTGCAACGTTTATGCCTACTTCAAGGTACTCCGCAAGTGGCCAGACTTTAATCTGGCGCACACTGATGGATACTCTTTCACGGTTTTCGCTCGGCGTTAACAGGTGTTTAAAAGACCAGGGAGTGATCGAAATCAGGAGAAGTGGGACCAGTAACAACGTTAAAACTCCAGATTATAATCGCGATTTTTCCGGTGCTCTGATCCTCGCCGACGCATCCCCCATGGTGAGCATCGACCGTGACGAACACAAACGCCTCCAAGAGTGGTGAATGCGACCACTGAAAGTAGAATCTTCTGGTACGCGCGGAAAAATCTTGTTTCGCAGTGCTGGAACGATCGCCTATCTGAAGGATGGAACCTCATGCGAGAAAAATCCGTAGATGGCTCAGTAGCCGTTCAACGGCATTGACTCACCGTAGCGGAAAAGGGACCAGGAAACTAACGAATAAGTATGTAGGAATGCAGGAAAGAAAAATAAGGAACTTTAAACAGCAGGTAAATAACATAGAGGCTAAAAGTTGGAATAATTCAATGTAAAAGAAGCTGATCCTAGACATATATATAAAATGGAAAACTTGTCATAGAAGGTTTTCTTCTTAATCCAACTCTAGAGGCAGCGGCATTCATTTTGTAGCTAAATCAGGATATCTTAGAACCCGAAGTATCAGAAGAATGTTTAAACAAGAAGATGAGACTCGTGCTACGTGTGGTGGATGCCGAGAAACAATTCAACATCCTATACTGGAGTGTGCAGTATCCTTCGAGATGTCGATGAAGACAGTCAATCTAGCCTAGGCCCTGTGGTTTAGAGGTAACAAAGGAAGCGCGAACAAATAAACGGAATAGTTAAGCAAGAGACGTTTGGAAGGGAGGGGACGCATAGAAGCTAATTCGAAATTAAACACGGGTAATTAAAGATAGCCCGGGACTAAAGAGAAAGTCATTAAAGTTGACGGATTACCTAAGTTAAAAAACATACAAAAGAAAGGTTGAGCGTGGCTATGAATATCATCACCGCGTTTCAAAAGGGACGATCCTAAAATCCATCCATCCATCCGACAGCAGTATGACTGGCCCAGCCAGGTGGCATTGAACCGGCGCTAAAGATGCGGCTGTATCGTGTGGTGTAGGTCATCTTGCGCTGGGAGCAACATGTGTGTCGTGTGCCGGCGGACTCGTTAGCATCGGATTAAGCTGTACCTGTGCGCTTTTTTTTGTAGCTACCAGCTTGTTCGTGATGTTGGGTTTTCTGCATGAGATCTTGAAATTTTACGCGTAGAGTACTGTTCTCGTTGCGCTGAAACATCGTCACCATACTCATGTTTGATACGATCAAGCGCTCAAAAACGAGCAAAATTTCTGCCTGCGCACCGTCTGAATTGCGTCGTCATGTGACGCGGCAGCCACCGGAACTACTAACCTAATTCGTGTTCGTCAAGGCAGATTGCACCTCTGGGTTCTAATACATCGTCATCAAACTGAGCCTCTACGTCAAGGTAGTCGAGAGAGATGTCTAAAAAATGTTAGACGCCTTGTGAAGACAATCTATCATACACTTAGCGTCGATTTATCGATTGTAGGCGATTTATAGAGTAAATGGTTGACTGAGATTCATGAGTTGTGATCGGTGGTTAGTTAATGAAACAACCTTGGTCCTCATAAATTATCTCGTGTGTGTGTGTGGCTGAATTTCAGGACGTGCGATTACCTGTGGCTGGTACTAGCGCAACAACACTGTCTGACATTCTACCAGAGGCGTGTAATAGTGCGGGGGCTTCGTTTGAGGAACTGTCTTGTCAGTGATGGTGCTCCTCGATGACCAGAGAAAAGTCATAAGACGGATGCCGAGAAGGTATGGACGAATGTTCGGCATGAGGCCGCTATATATGTAGAGGATTGAGGCGAAGGTGGGATGTCGAGGTACCAATGTTAGAAACGGAAGCGAAGTGATGTATGTGGGCAGAGGAAGACGAGCTGGAACATCAGCAAGCTGCGGAGGATCATAACGGCAGTGCTGAAGCAGAGTTGGTCATTAAAGCCAAAGATGGCTATCTGAAACGTCAACATTGTTTAATAATAGGCAAAGAAGCCCGTGTGATCCAACCAGCATCAGAGTAGCAACCAATGAGGAAATCAGCGCGCTGGGTATCGTGTCTACTCTTAGGGCAATACTTGGAGGTCCTCCTATTTTTCTATTAATAACGCCTCAAAGATTATTCCGCTTTCACGGGCAGTCGTGAAGGCGGGATAACCTATTTTAGGCCTTCAAAAAATGCCGTGCCGTCACGTGACCAGTTGTTATTTTAAACCATTCGTAAAGTGCGTAAAACCACCTTCATCGTAGAGATCACGGCCCAGAAAGGTGGATTTTGTTATCCCGGACGCGTCTCGAGACTTTTACCTGACGCCACAGTCACGAGGAAGTTTTTTTTTATGCTTGGGCACCGTTTCAGTTGGCAAAAATATTACTTTACGTAAAGGCTAGTTTGATGAAAACAACGTAGATAGTCGTTTTTCGACATCTTTTTCTCTGAAGTCATTAAAGAAAAAAACTAATTAGCATTTCCTAAATAATCAACTTTAGTGAACGAAAAAATACGGGGGGTTAGCTTAGACGACTCTGAACAGCTCTGAATGAGTTTCACTGAGCTGGATAATGGTATTTTTTAAAACCTTCGTCCAAGTTAGCTCGATCGTGACGGTTTTAAGCCGTTGCTTTATTTGCCGAAGTGGGCTCGCCTCAGTGAAGAGTAAGTACTTCAATGTGTCTCCCCTCTGCCCCCCCCCCCCCCGTCACTCCAAACTCATTGACTTTGTATGAGCGATTTCGAATTATCCCTGCCTGACCTTCCTCAAATTATCAAGGCTCACCTTTAACGTTTGGACATCCGTTTCTTTGCTGTCACTTTGTTCCAGCAGCTAAGTATAATGTGCTAGTCTTGGATCCCCTCAAACGTTTTGCGCGCATTTGATAAAAAATATGTGATCTCGGAGCTTTTCATTACGCGCTCTTTCTGGCAGCCAATTTCTGAAAACATTTTAGTGATTTCAATACCACGTATATTAACAAAAAACAAATTTATCAAAAATAGGATCTTTACTTCGAAAAAGTTTACTTCGAAAACGCCCCTTCCTGCTTAAAGTCCGCCGTCGACGACCTCGTTGTGGATGTCGTCAGCTGAAAACTCACGCAAAGGCTACTGGCAACTGGTAGACGGCAGGGGACATGGCTGGCTACTGACTTGTTAGCGGGAGCTGACAGTTTGCGTATACACCTCCTGTGGGAGATAAATCGCAATCCGGGAACCCTTGAATATCGAGTCACGCACGCTGTCGCTTTGCCGTGCAGGCCCTTTCATGTGGCCTGGTTAAAACAAGGCTTTATATTGGTGTCGGAGGGACTTTGCACATATCGTGGTAGCTTACGACTGTATGTTAATTAGTATGTACAATTATTAATGGTAATTCTGGTGGGTAAGATAACTGAGACACAAATTAAGAGGTAATTAAAAGAGCAGGAAAAGGCTCATGCGCAAACGACCATCCGCAAGAAGTGCAGCAGATGGGAGTAAAAATACAGTTACTTTGCAAATTTTATTTATATTAGTTTTATTAGCTATGAGAATCTTTAAAGAGAATTAAACTAGTCTACGGAACCCATTTTGCAAAAGCGACAAAAGTAGTGTTGTGGGCTCACCAATTTTTTGCATAGAATTAAGTGAATGTGTAGTACCATGGTAGCAACGTTCCAGAATATCTTCAGGACAAAACATCGTGTAATGAAAGGACAGCCGTATGCATTTTCCTAAGCATGAAAAATTCGATGCCATGAAGTGTGTACAATTTGTTTTTCTTCCTTTGATGGATTAATTAAGGTAAAGGTCTTACTTGGCTACTAGGCTCACGAGCGACGTGGATAAAAAGTGACCGCAGTAACGTGAAAAATAAAAAAAATATCTTGTGCCTCATTCGCATCACTCTGACGCCAACCGCTATCGAGCCACCGAATTGGCGAGTATGTACGACGGCATGTACAATAGGTTTAAAGAAACTGTTGAGACAATGCTAGTATTTCTACACAATCACAATTGCCTCGGGTATGGGTAAGCATAATACAGACAATACGCGGGACTGCGTTACCAATATACATGCGACCATGGGATTGCTTTACTGGTTTGGCAAGCGCGCCATGTTAAAATGCGGGTGATATGCAGTATAGCGTTGCACCAAATAACAACGTCCTCAATAGCGAGGTCCATCCCCCCCCCCCTTCTCTTTTCTTGTCACCTTCTTGCCTGTCATTTGGTCATAAGGCATCACTAATGGACCTCCAAGTGGAAAGAAATTTCGCCACTTTAATATCAAAAATTTGACGCACCCGTTACTTGTTGAGCCTTCCAGGTGACGTCATACAATTTCGCTGCCTACTTTTGATGCATCTGCTAGTATAATGCGCGACCGGGATTTGAACAGACATACGTACGTATGGGAGAAAGGGCAGACGAAAACAGACGAACACAAGACAGGTAGACTGGACAACAGGAAGGTAGCATAGCAACACGTTTTACTTCAGACATATGTACCTCTATTTGCACGCCCTAATCACCTCATTAAGCCGTGTTACCTGGCTGAGAGGATGTTATGAGAGGAGAAGAATGTCAGTAGGTGTTGTCCAGAGTAGGAGGAGGAGTGGAGAAGGCGCCGTCAGAGAAGTAGGGAAAATACAGAGGGCCGCCAAAAGAGGAAGAGTGGGAATCAAGCGTCACTGCACTTACAGGCTCCCGCCTGCGTGCATGATGGCGGTCCTAAGCGTATATGCTGAATTTAAAAAAAGCTCTTGCTTTAAAGTTTTGCTCATTCTTGTGGAACGCTGCAGCCACGTGCAATGCGCAGTAAACCTAATCAGCTTTCTGTTTAGTTGGAAAGAATCCTGAGCCTGAAAAACATATGCTTATAAAAGAAAAAGCCATCGAAAAGGATTAGCAATCGCTGCCAAACTCGGGACAAGGGGAAGGGAATCAGTATTCGAGGAAAAAAAACCTTGAGATAAAAAGCATTCCTGAGGACGAAAACGACAATTTGATTGATGTTCTTGGCAGGCTTGGTGACGCACTTGGCGAATCTATAACACAAGATGTTGAAATCTGTCACCAGGTTCCTGTGCGAAACACTGCTGCTGACCAGAGAGATGGCGACGACGATACTGTCGAAGTAAGGCCGCAGCAAAAAAAAAACAAATAGTCACAGCAACATTGTAGTAGAATTCAACAACCGCGCTAAGCTCGATGCCATTCTTCAGAAAGACGGAGAAGTCGGTTCGGTGCAGATGAACTAGGTTTCTCAGAGAAACAGTCTGTCTTTGTAAATGAGCATCTGTGCGCAAAAATGAAAAAGTTGCTTGGCATGACAATTGGCAAGAAACGGGAGGTGGGCTGGCGTTACGCATTGGTCAGGAATGGCAGGGTTTACGCAAGGAAAACGGAAATGTCCCAAGTTATCCGAATTGATTTTGAGTACGACCTGGATAACATACGCAATGCAACCGTCTTTCTCTAAGGGTCTATGGCCTGCTCTTTTGTACTTGTCTGTTTTTTTTTTT
>JAJIZL010024687.1:0-20908 GCA_023969395.1 Amblyomma maculatum
GAGGTTGACGTCATTTAATGCAATTTACACACACTGGCAGATAAAGTGAACCGACATTTCTATTTACTCATAAGTCGATATTGAATGACTAGCAGACCAAATAAAAAAGCCTGTGACACCATTTCTTGGCGAAGGAACGAAGAACCAGAATATCGTACGGTACAATCATAAGAAGCACTAGACGTAATCCAGGCCACAAAATCTATGGTCAAAAAATTAGAATGAAGTGACAACGCCCTGGTCTAATGCAGGGCCCGATGTTGCCAGCAGAATGCCAATATTTGAGCATCGTTTGTGCTGCCCGGGACAACAACTGTATTCATGTGAGTCCTAGAAAATCCTGCTACCTTCATCGAGCCGGCGATTTCCGTCAAAACCTCCGATGACGTAGAACCTCCCGCGGTACTCCAGCATGCGATGGCCGCAGCGTGGGCCGGGCAAGGAATGGACGAGGATCCAGGAGTCTAGGGAGGGCGTGTACATCTCGACTGTGGCAAGGAAGTGAGCCCCGGTGAAGCCGCCGCTGACGAATACGCGACCTGCGCAGAGGATGATGGTTCCAGACGACCGCACCTATTTCCTTCCTCTAATGTGTGCTCTAATAAATGAATGCTTAGTCGATAGTATGCGGGAACGCTTTCCAGACATTCGTGGGGGCAAAATGGACAGGAGAGGCAGATATGATAAAAACACTCGGGTAGGGCTTCGCTGGGTTGTAACTTCAGAGCGCTTTTATACTGATCATGCAGAGGACAAGATGGAACGGTTCCAGTTTCTCAATTGCTAACCGCTGCATGTCGCTTTGAAACATGCCGCCAGGCGATGGCAGGATCTAGTGGTTCTGTGGAGGGTTCTAAAGTAGGGTAAATGGCGTAATAATACAGGCTCGAGAGAGGGACTGGAATGTAAAGAAAAAGGTTGATTCAGACATTATAAAAACCATCGCATCATTGGCGGGCGTGCATTTGGATGCGTCGTGACAAGCTCGCGTCGGTCTGTTTTCCAATGCTGCAATCGAACGTTTTCATGAGCGCTCACCTTGCTAGAACTGAATATCTATTGCGTGACCGGGACAGTAACAGCGGCATATAACATTCATATTGTGATCAGACAAATGAAATGAAAAGCATAAGCACACGTTTAACGAAACACATCCTATGCTAGCCATCCAAGAAAACAAAAGAGACGCGCAACATTTCCTCATCATTGCTAGTATAGCTCGCCACTACGTCGATGTTACGAGAACATTTTTCCTGTCGTAGACATGTTCGCTTTTTCGCCTTTGATTATCTGTTTTCATTTTCGTGCCATAGATAGGTAGAATGAGTCGTCAATTTCATTTGCGCTACTGTTTGGTCATAGAACCCTCGCTTGCTATACTTAACGGCTTCTGTATTTACATTCCATGATGTAGTCTATAAAGCACCCGAAGAAAATTGGCTCAGGTATCCAAATCAAATCTCATTTATTTCCCATCCGTACATAGTACAGGTTGCACATCCGAAATCAAAGAAATGATTGACGGGTATCAGGGCCTCTTTCGAACCCTGCATAAAAATAATGAAGCTAAATTTGTCCACACGTCGCGACTGCTCACCATTGAAGGCGCAGGCCGATGCGTCGCTGCGCCGACGGCTCATGGATGACACCATGTTCCATTGGTTGTGGAGTGGCTCGTAGCGCTCCACCGTTCGAGTCCTCTCAATGCCTGCGGCAGCAAATAAAAATACTCTTCACGGATGCATGCTTCTTCTTCAACTACAGATTGCGGAAAGCACATTCAATTTAGCGTTGCACCCCAGCTAGACTCAGAGGTGTTACAGCCTTGCCCGACTATACTAACCGCCCGCTGAGGGGAAAATAGTTTACAGGCGAGGCTTCAACATCTGTATGAACGGGTCAGACCAGACTCAACCTCCATATACTATCATTTGGTTCGGGACGTTGAACTCCATAAACCAAACTATACCATTCTCTACCGATCCTCTCCACTTCCCAAATTCAGAACGGGATCAAAATACAAACACCTCTGAAACCACATTGCATCTCCAATGCTTCAACTCGGAGTTATCTTAGGCGACCCTTGAACGTTTTGTCGCTATAGACTCCATTATCTATTCTTTCTCTGCCAGCGCACTCTTCAAATGAATCATTTGTCTCTGGTCGGATCACCACGAAGCCTAGACCGTCCAGGCTGCCCTACGATATCAACATCCGAGGCTTATGCATAATATAGAAATACGATTTCGTACTCTCGGAAGCCTGTATAAGTTGGATCGACAAACAATATATTGGAATAGAAAATGACGTTTATGGCATTTCGCATCGTTATTTACCGTTGACAGGTTAATGAGACAAAGCAGAGGAGTTCATGCTTAGTGAAAAGAAGCAGGCACTGTTAGGGACATAAGGTAAGATGGAGTCCAAAGTCATACTCCGCCCGCACCACTAATGTATCGCGGGGAAAGAAAGTTCCGCAATTCGAAAAATAAATGAATGGGTCAATGAACAAAAGTTTTTGGTTGGAAGTTATTAAATAAAAGGGGGACGTCCTACTAAAGCGACCCACAGCCGAGGAAGCGGGCCCGGGAAGACCCCACGTATCTCCCCTGGGAAGTAGCAGAAGGGATTGGTTGTAGGGTAATGGGAAATAGGAATTAGGATAGGGTCATGGGAAGTTGGAGGGGAATGTGGGCAGCGTAGGATTTGACTGTCAGACAATTCGAGTCGAGCTCCCATATAGGCCTCCGTAGAGGGCGAGCACTCGCTCTTAGCCGAATATGCGGCCCTCGGCCCTTGGATCATTCCACCACCGCAATGCGTTTGCCGGGTCTCCGGCGTCTGAGACAGGCTCCTTACATGAAGCCGCTTTTGAGGTTTCCCGTCCCCCCAGCTCGGTTCCCCCACCCCGACTCTAGTTGAAGTACTGAGAGACAGATTTTGTAACGTTCATGCCTACTTCAAGGTACTCCGCAAGTGGCCAGACTTTAATCTGGCGCACACTGATGGACACTCTTTCACGGTTTTCGCTCGGCAATGCATGTTGGAAGGTACATTTCATCGGCGTTCTGGGAACAGAGGAAATGCTTTAATCTCATCCAATGCTTATGTCCGCTCTAGTGCTGGACAGTGAGAATGCCTAATCTGTAGAACGCGCATATGAGCCAGTACGGGGAAACAGCGTGCAGATCTAGCGTTATGATGTCGGCTGTTCGCCTCCTCCTGTATCGCACGCGCACTTTAAGCTAAGCGAGGCCTTCTCGAAGCGGTGTGTGCATGTCAGCTTTGTTCATGCCATTATCACTGAAATTCCCGCTTTGTATATGGGGCTAAAATGGGAACGAATGGTTTTGCATCGCTTCTGTATCAGATGAAATCAAGAAGAATTCAAGGAACGACCAAATTGATAATGAAAGTAGAGTGTGTTGCTTCACCAAGATGATGATGATGATGATGATGATGATGATGAAAAGGTTTATTATTAGCCACCACAACTTAGGCAAAGGGAAAGCTGGTCGAGCCCCTACTCCAGCACACCGTTGATAAAAACCGTGGTCCCCCCTCTTTCGACGAGGCCTCGTGCATCAACGCCAGATCTTGATTGGGCCGCCTTCAGGCCATCCAACGTCGGCTGATTTATTACGTCAATACTGCTATTTTTCTGGCATGCCCATACCATGTAAAATAAATTTGCCTTGTCGCCACAAAATTTTCAACGCTCGGAAAAGGATAACTCGTATGAAACACCACCTTAGCCGTCTTATTCGTGCTTATTTTTCTCACAGGCGTGGCCTATAGTGACGTTACTTGGTTTAACTATCCTGGTAGGAGGCGCCGGCCACAGTCGTGGATGACTGGCGAGTCAGCATGATATGTACTGATACCGAAAGAACAAAAAAGGACGTTCTGTAACAATTTTTCCGCGGTGTCATTTCTCACCTAATCATGATTAGAGAACGCTCTCGAATTCGCGTCTCGCGACGGCCTGTTTTTTTGTAATTCTTTCATCTGTAATGGCTGCCACTGTCCCGTCAGTGCAGTATGAAATTCCAAGCGCATTTTTTTTTTCGTCATCACAAGGCAGGCTGCGGACATTTATTTTCATCAAATAAGCGACGTACATCACCCAAATTTGGTAACAATATTACCCCTCAACGTCACCAAGTTTGTGATACTTGAGCGTGAACATTGGCATCTATTTAGTCAGCAACATTTTCCCCGGCTTTTGCAGAACGATACCACGTTGAAGGACTTCAAACCCGCAAAATGCCGTAATATAAACATAGAACTGATGAAAATATAGTGGAGGGTAGAACACCCAGCGTGAGAATATAACTATACAACTAGTCATCAAGATCTGGTTGGAGCGTTCACTCCGCAGATGCTCATCAACATATGTCGAAACGACTCATAACCAACTTGAGTATTCTCTTTCTCGAGTCTTCTCACAACCAAAACTGTTTGACAAATTTTCAGAAAAACGTTTTGCAGCCACACACAAACAATCAATAAATTCTCAAAGGAGCCCTCCTCGAGATTCTTGCTTTTTCAGCGATTCATCGTTAAAAAGCATCGCAATGTTTTACTATGGTAATCTTGGCTGCTGTGAACGCAGCTCAAAATAGAGACGTAAAAGCTTGGTACGAACCGGCAGATTGGACCTTTACCATCAAAAGCTGTTTACCAGTACCTTACAAAATTACACAGTTTCGCCACAAATATTCTCAAAAACGCAGCCAATCGGTTTCTTCTGGTAGTTTTCCTACTTGAGGCGAATTCGGAAAAATCTTTGAAAGCAAATAGTTCCTACTCAGGGAAGGAATGTTACACCATTCCCATAAACATGAGTATAACACTGTCTTACGATAGCGCACTGCTGCCTCACAAATAAAAACGATACTCGATAGTGGTAAGGAATATCCCAAACACCATTATTTCCATAATCATTATACAACCTCCCTTTTTCTTCTTTTTCTTTTTCTTTTTCACGAGGTGGGTTTACACTTCGACGTTTTGCAATAAATTTATACTACTGAAAATAATTCGCTTGTGGCGTCTCACTTCCTTTCGTCCTAGCTTTTAGCGTGGCCTTCATGATTTGAAAAAGAAACTAGACAACATTTCCTAGTCATGCTAATAGGTATAGCCATCATAGGAGAACAAAGTCTCTTCTTGCTGTCCTCTGACGGCTTCTAAATAAATTAACCTAGTGCTGGATAACAATTCCCAATCATGGTAAGAGATATAGACATAACAGGAGAACAATCTGTTCTTGTGGTCCTCTGACGGCTTCGACAGTAATCATTCCTTACCGGTGTGGCCCCCGATGGCGTAGATATGCTCGCCAAGGGCGGCGGCGGCGACGTATGCGCGATCCAAATGCATCGGGGAGTGGTTGCTCCACTCGCAAGCGTCCAAGTCGAAGCTGACAACTGACCGCAGGTAAGAGTGCAGTGTCGTCCCTCCCAGCACGTACAGGCGGCGACGCCACTGCACGACCGCGTGGTACGCCCTGCACAAGTACGGTACGTTCGCTGATTACACAATATGCAGGCATCGAACTCCTCTAAGTAGCTACAGCATTCTCCTGAAAGCACGCGTTTATGCTATCCCGCTCGACATTGGGCATTGAATATCGACTGATTAAGGAATATTTATAGTATGTAATTATTTTGTGCTCCGTATAATGCTGCTGGATAATAAAATGACCAATAAAAGTAACTCCATAATAAAAACATTTAGCTTTGTAGCGCTAGCAGTAGAAGAGTTGTCGGATTATTTCACTAAATTGGCATGAAGTCAAGTACAACCTAATCAAACGTTCGCAGTAAGCGTAGATAGACCACCGACCTACATAGCAAGGATCATGGGCCGCACTTAAAGGTACTATTGCATGGCGCGCATTCCGCAGGCCTCTCTAGAAAGCTACACAAACTCCAGGTTGTGCCAGCCTGTTTTCGCAGCAAAACGCAGTTCTTTTGCTCCCTTCGGTTCGCTACTCTTTGTCAAACAGCGCCGATTTAATGAACGCACAGACCGAGTTATTGAGCTAATGGCCTCCCCTATAATTGATTAATCAAATGATGTCGTCCAGATTGTTCGCTGCTAATAACACAGCTAATAAGATCATACATGGGAGCAGCGAGATATAACTGTGTCCCAGGATCTACATCACCATAAAGACGGTGACATAGTATTCACCGAATTAACGTTTCTAACTGTGCCCGCAAGCTGCAAATCCTTGTTCAATTTCAAGACAATCTATGTCTTGAACTGGCATCTGCGATAGCACATTCGCAATAGCCATGGGCGAAGCTACACACATTACGCGATTCAACTCCTTGGGCTCAAGACCAGTCGTGAACCTGAGCATATACTTCTCTAAAGAAGGATTGACAGGGCGCCGAAGCATGAGCATAACTCGCCCAAATGCGGAACACAGGACTCAAGACTCCAGGAGCCATTCCAATAAAGAAACACAATCTTGTTACTGGCATTACTAAAAGAAAACTTAGTGACTCTGGTAGTGAGAAAGCGCTTGCGCTATCTAGAGCAGGCAACTCGCCTGGGAGTAAACTTCTCGCTCTTGAATTGGTACCAGCGATTGACCTTGACGTCGAAAGCCTCGATGGTGGGCTGTGGTTTTCCTTTGCTCCAGCCGCCGACCAGAAAGATCATCTCAGTCGGTAGGCGCGGAAGCCAACGCTCCGGATTTGCCAGCCCACAGCTTGCACAAAGGGCTTGCGTCAGAGGCATGGAGGCTGTGAAACAGGAGAGAACACTCGGTGAAGCACGGTAATGAAAGCAGCTTATTCCGTTGCGAGACTCCACCTCAATACGGGATCTCATTGAACCTTCCCGAAGCAGAGGAAGAGTGCGCCTGAACGATGTGTGTGGCTTCACGTATGGAAAGCAAATTCTTGGCCTATAAAAGAAACAAGAAATCATGGTGCTGCTGACTAAAGTGATCGCTTTTAAGAATGTCACCTTTCGGATTTGAGTAGCACTTGATGGATAAAAGCGCGGAACTATAAGTGAAATCTTAATGGTTGAAGAGGAAAAATATGGATATAAATTTATAGAGTAACTGACATTGCGCAGTACTGTAGCGTCGATGGAGTGTATGTCTGTGTTCGTTTATTACCTGCGCCGTAACCACTGCACCACACCATGTCGGTGCTGTGATTAGGGCGCTCGACTACTGTGCCCAAGGATGCAGGAAGAAATTCCAGCTGCGGCCACTGCTTTTCGATGGAGGCGAAAAGCAAGGCGCCCCTGTGCTTGCGACGTCAGTGTAAGTTAAACCTACGTGGTAGAAATGTCTGGAGCCCTCCACTTCGGGTTCTCTCATAATTTTAGCCGCTACGAGACATTAAACCTCACAAGCCAAAGCGAACCAACATTTTATTACCTGATGAATATACTTAAGGTGACATAGCATCCTTCTAGAGATGCCGCCAAATCACCCTTCTCTGTTCCCCAAAATAGCAACGGCTTGCCCTCCAGAAAAGGGAGTCCCGACTTCTGCAGACTAAAAGCGCAGTTAAGAAACTGTAAAATCGGATGTAAATGCAAAACATTCCTTGAAGCAATGCATTTAGGCTGGTTGATAGTTGCTTGTGGAAGAACATTAACACCTCGCCTTGGACGGGAACGCGAAAGAATCGGCATTACGGTCTCATAATGTCCTAAAAAGCGAACAAAACCTATTGGTTTAGTGGCCGCTGCTGGTCCAGCGACGTTGGATTTGCGAATACGCCAAAATATCAAACAATAATAGAATTAACCTTTCAAATACTGCACTCAATGGCATGGTCTACGAGTTCCCGACCTTGGTTCCCAGCGGCCGGGCCTTCAGTTTCTGAAGTTGGAGCCAGAGCAAGTGTCGCTGCATTTGCGGCTGCGGTAGCGGCGTCCACTAGAGCCGCGGCTGCCGCTGCGACCGCACTGAGAGCAAAATACGCCTGCCCTGCCTGGTTTAGGTCGGTACCAGTCATGAAGACAGCCGAATTCTGGATTAAGTTCGCTGGAGGCACTACCCGCGGTGGCTTCTCCGGCTCGCGCAGTTTCAGCAGCAGGGGATCTGGCGAGCACGTGCAAGGGCCAAGTTCGAACGCCTTAGTAACCTCCTCCTCGAACTCGGACCTCTCTGCCAACGAAGGCCAACGCTGCCGGAATATGTCGATGGATCTGCGTTTCATGTCGAGAATAAACGAGTAGCCCAAACAATGTGAAATAATAAAGCGATACACACGCGAAAGGGCGCAATGCTACTAACGGCAACCATTTCCAGACGGTTCTAATTGCATCAGCCTTGTTTTTGGAGACATAAAAGGGATCGGAGAGAACAGATGTGAGAACAGAGAGAACAGGAATCAGCACAAAACACATTTCGCTGAAGGAACGTCAGTCGAGGAACATCACGTCATTGATACTTGTTGGTATACATCCCTGGGAGGGAACGCGGAGCACAAATAAGTATCACGGATAACTTTGAAAATCTGTATTGGGCATCCCCACGCTGTGGTATGAAAGGTTTTGGGCGTGGCAGTACACTGGAAAATACGCATTTTTCTCTCACTGTTACTATTGCAACATTAGAGAAACTATTCGTACACGTCGTCTTCCTGATAAATCTCTCACTACCACGCAAATACGCATTCTTAAAAAAGGTACTTCAAAAGGGTGGAAATTTGGGCTGGTTGGTGCATGATCTAAGACTAAGAACAGCGCTAACAGCCCTGTTAGCGCTGCTTTTAGCCTTAGACGCATTCTTAGACGCATACAACTAAATACACTGCTTACTCCTGCCAGATCGTTTCTATACCGAATCACACATTCCCCCGCATGCCCAAATTGTTCCGAACACTATGCAAACTTAGAACATTGCATGTGTTTATGCCCTGTCGCAATTCAATCAACCCCCTTTCCAAACCCTCCTCCCTAACGTGGCAGGCTTGGTTAGCATCTGACCAGCTGAAAGATCAATTGGCCTTGGTGACCTTGGCTCAGGACATTCTTGATACTTAGTAATTCGTTAAATAAAGTTGTTTCCTCCTCGTTTCCTCCTCCTCCTCCTCCAGGCGCTTACCGCCTACTAACACGTAAATTACACGGAGCAGGCTATAGAGAGGGCTTT
The DNA here is from genome assembly GCA_023969395.1 of Amblyomma maculatum. Classification (NCBI taxonomy): domain Eukaryota; kingdom Metazoa; phylum Arthropoda; class Arachnida; order Ixodida; family Ixodidae; genus Amblyomma; species Amblyomma maculatum. Next base: position 9,140 of record JAJIZL010024687.1, read on the forward strand.
AAACTGAGTGTGAATTCCTGAGGTTATTAACACACGTTAATATCTGAGCACACAATCAACTTCTATTATTTTTGATGTCATCGAAACAAGGTCGTCGCTGCTAAGACGATACGCAATGATTTGGACACTCCAGTAGAACACATTAGCCGCTCAAGCGTTGAATCAGGCGCGAGCATCGTAATTCCACGGCCTGCTTCTTTTTTTGCCCATATATCCTGTCCAAGAATTTTGTCAACTCTGTGTTCGATATTCTTGCCTTCCTTTATCAGGCATGTGTTATATTTAAGTGTGCTATTGGGCCTTCTACTCTAATATCTTGCCGCCGGTAGTTTGAATTTTGCCGGTGGTATGAGGTTTTTTCTTCTACTTTGATTTGCATTCTTCGTAGCAAACACGGTTCAAAATATGTACTGTCAACAATGTAAGCGATAACAGAAAAAGAGTGACACACTTTCCAAGCTATTGCACATTTGTTTTCTCTTCTTTTCACCTGATAGCAGAGGGAATGGAGGATTTGCAGTGGTGACTGTGAAGACAGGGTGTCAGGTATCTTTCCGATTTGGGAGAATAGCCAGAAGAGGGGGGGCCGCTAAACTGGATGTGGTCCCCCAATTGGTCCGAACTGCTTGCCCTGCTACTAGAAGATAGAGGCTCTGATTGTGCGTCCATAATATGTTAACCGCAGTCACGAACTGGGTTTTGAGATTGGGCTCCAGCACGACGTATTACCACTCAATGTCATAGGTTAACGTGAGATTCGATTTACAGCAGTGTCCGAAAGGGTACAAGTAGTTGCATTCAATATTTCTCAAGTGGTGACGTTTCGTCCCTACACTGGGCTCGGCAAATATTCTTGCCTTTTTAAGGTTGAGAAGTATTTACAGTATACGGAAAACTGAAATACTTGGAGAGCAGCGCTTCAATTTGTCAATGTCAAGTATCATAATCTCCTGACATTTTTGTTTCTCCCTCCGAGGTTTATAATTATTGCAAGTTAGCGCTCGTGGGTATCCCTTCCTTGTCTCCTGTCTTCGTCTGACAGTGCGCTTAATATTTCATGTCTTGTAAGGAACGTTCTACTGATGGGTCTGCTTTCTCAGTAACAAAAGCATTTAGCTCGTATTACATATTTGGGAGGAGGGAAAGCAAACTGGTAACTTATAAACTGTTAGACACTTAATCTTTGCAAACAACAGTTCATCACGGTAAAGAAATAAGGTGCACGAAAAAACGAAACAGGGTATGAGTAAACTATATCAACACCTGATCAATTTTCGAGGCGGCAATATGTTTCAAGAGTGCAAACGAGGGAACAGCAATAAACATTTGTAGCGACCTTTTGTAGCACAAGCTATTCCATTTGGTAATAACCAGACGGAGCAGCAGCTATTTATTGCTATTAGTGCAAGCACAGGTAGCGTTAGTGTCGGAATGGTAATCTAAGCCTACTGGCTGTGCGCCGTGAAGTTTCGCCGAAGTAATAGTAAGAAATTGTACCAGGCAACGATACATTCAGTTTTCTGGTGCAGAAAGTAACAAATGTAAGCAGCGTTTGAAGCTGGTTGCACTTTAGGCAAGCATGGATAATCAAGTTTAAAAGCAGTACAGCGGAGACTAAGGGCATTAGTACTGAGATGCTAGTTGCCATAGCTGCGAGTGCATGAAACTCACCCTGGATCGCAGCGGCCTATGCGTACGCAGCGCAGGAGCTCCGGAAGCTTAGGAGTGTCTTCGGCTGAAGCGGAGGAATACCATCGTGCTATGACCTCCACCGCGTCTTCTTCACGGAAGAGGTTCAACTGAGGAGAGGCCAACAACTCGTAAACCAGCCATGACGGTATGTCCCCCAGGTCCTCGCTATTGTGCCATATCTGCATCGCAGTGGAAAATCCTTTTATGTTTTCTACAAGGTAGGTAAATAATCCGGAAGACCTTGTTTTCTTTACTGAGTTCCATTGTGAAGACGAAAAAGAGGTCCTTCTTGTTATCCTCAGGGTTAGTGGCTGTTTATTTTTACAGATGATTGTACATTCCCTTTGTTTTAGCACTTGGTAGCAAATACAGCTATTTTTTGAAAGCTTGTTATATGTTTAGCGAGAGTTTTTATTTTAGAAAACCTAAGTGCACTTCGAGATTTGACTGCTCACAGAAAATTTAGTTCCCAACACCTTTAGCACGGAATAAACTAGATCGCTGACAGATTGCCCCATTTAAAAATTAGGGATTGCACACCTGTACATAGACCGCAGCCTCGCTTGCGTACAAAGCCAAAATCTGGGAAATTAGCACGAATGGAAAGCATACCTTGAACAGCATTTTCGCCGTTCCTCTTCAGCTGCGTGCAATAACCTTTCCCATAAAAAACGTGTTGCACATCTATGCATGAAGTGATTACAGTTTGTGGGTCGAAACATTTTCACAGGTTGATGAGATTTGTGAAGGGTATATGACTGATACTATACCTCCGCCAATTAGAATGCATGCGGAATTTTAGTGGAAGGCGCCAACATAGGTGCTGTAGTGCGCGAAGTTGGTTTCTTACCCACAGCAAGCCTCCCCTTTCAGGAGGCCTTGCAGTTTAGCTACGAAGCGAGTGACCACGGAATCGCTGTCGTCATTCTTTGAATTTTGTGCCACAGAAGCAAGGCGAGGCTACTGCTCCTCTGGCACTGTACTGCTTCTAGTACACTGGCTACTACGACAGTCGCGTGAAACCTAGAAGCGCGTGCTTAACAGCTGTCGGCAAAAAATGAAGGAAAGAGAAACTCGACAAATTGAGAAACTGTTACTTCCTTCCAAACACGCATTTTTTCGCTTTCTCTATACACTCCTAATTGCATGTCGACCCTCTTCCTTCCTTCCCCTTCTCTCTGATAGCAAGGCCTTCGAACGGATCTGCAACTGTCATTAAATCAACGCGGAATCCTGGAAAGAGGCAATCAAAAGAGAATTAATCGCCCAACTGTCCATCCTACTTCAAGAATTAATCGGGCGTAGAATGTGATTGGCTCCTCACCTCGTCGAAGTTTTCCAGTGTGTAAGCCATCACGGCATCAGAAAATTTTGGGTAGCGGTAGCGGCGAGTCAGCGTCGCCAGGCTCAGGCAGTTCTCAAGTGCCATAGACCGCAGCAGGAGCTCCAGGCATCGATCCCGTGGCTCGTCCAGCAGCAGCATGTCAGCAGCTTTAAGGACTTCGAAGACGTTCTAGAAGCTCACGAAGAGCTGCACGAGATATATAAAGCTATAGAGGTACATGAAAGCAAACAAATGATGCTGTATTTTGACTTTTGGGTCGCATACTCGATTCCAGAGTATGCGACTAGCGAGTACTAATATTGGGAGGCGTTCCTGCAAGTGCGGATGCGTACTTCTCATAACGCAACAGAAGTTTATTTTTTATATATCTCCGCCATGGCTTTTTGAGCAATTCTAAGCGCAGAAACTCTGTGCTACTTGCTTCTGTATTTCAGTTTTGCACCCGAAATTTCGTTCTGTTGCACTCCGTCGTGAGAATCAGACTCGGCGCCTTTAAGCCGCGATCACTTTTAACGGAAGTGCCACAAGTTAGCATTACTGTGCGGCTCGTTACTGAAGCTATATGTAGTTTGCTAAGGGTTAGCCACTAGTTTTCAGTGGAATCCTGTAAACTGGAATATCGGCAGAAGGAGCCTTCAAAGATGGCTGTTGGGTATGTGCGGCGCGTGTGTGGTGCCTCCTAGAAATCATTCGATGTTGATGCACTTGAGTGGAGTCTAGGACTAAGTGGGTTGGGGCGAGGGGTGTTCACACTTGAAGCTCCGGCTTATCATGCGTGTTATTCTACATACGATCACTTTATAAGCCGCCCTACTGATCCCAAAGGGCTGCTAAATCATCGGTTACAAAATTGGGCATCATTAACCATTATTAAAGCATTGGTCGTGCGTAAGAGGCCCGACGTTCCGGTGGAATAGCGCGTTTAGCATTCCTTCGGTTACGGTCAGCTCCGCAGCCTGTTCTTCAGCTGTTGCAGTAGCTCGTACCATCATCTGCCGCTGACTTTAGGATGCCGTTCGTTAGTGGTAAGGTGCGAGCAAATGGCTGGCAAGAGGACAGAAATGGCCTCTTTGGCGGCTCGGCAACGGCTTGCGCTGCAATTGCCATGGGAACCAGGGAGGCGGCTGGCGTCACAGTTGCTATGACAACGGTTGCTATGACTGATGTAAAGAAATTATAAAAGCACAAACTAAAAGACTGTGCAACAAATTAAGAATAAATATATATATATATATCTTCTTTTATGAAAGCGGTAAGCTATTTTAATAAAATACGTTTTTAATTTTGCAACACTCTTGTTGCGTCCCCTTTTAATGTTGCCACGGCATTGGTGAGACATTTCAGGCCTTGCTGGGTACTTGCGAAAGAAGAAACGAAGCAGTTTCTTATCGCTACTGTCATGCTGTCGGCGATGGTGCTCCCAGGAATGGCACGAAGTTAACTAGCGTGTGTAGAAATGTGCCTATTACAAAGTTTTCGTCCTGCATGTAAGTTCTTACTTAGTCATAATTCTTAGGTAAGATATATCGCAGTTTTGTAAGTCCGTCGTTTTTTCGCGCTACGTGCCGCCAGCGCTAAGTCTGCTTGGGCCTTTGTCGCATGCCCTTCGTTTCTTTCAAAGCGCTTGGAGTCTATAAAACTGAGTTCGCGGCATGCGAAGGACTGACGCACCGCACAACAGTGAGGACACTGTACTGTCGGTGTCACACTACATTTTTCCCGTTACACTTTCACAGGTGAGCTCCCTACGTCGTGAATCTGTCTTACGCTTGATATTGGTAACTTACGTATGTTGTTCAGTGCTGGCTTTGTTGAACATTTTGCTGGCACGTTTATATCACTGTATTTGTGGGCCTTATATAATAAAGCGCGAATATTTTCGAGATATACTTGTTCGATACTGTATTGGAAATTGTGCGGTTACGCCAACGCTTTACAGGTCATGCTGCACAAGCATGCTGGGCTTGTTCATATAGAATTGCTGGGTTTGGTTGTCAACCGCACTCAAGCAGCAAAATTTGGGCCGATAGAATGACAAAGATTGGCGAGCGTTGAGAGGCGTACTTCAAAAGGAAGGCCTCGAAGCTACGGTAGGGTGCATGCAGAAAATGGACAGTTATAATTCGCGCCAATATCACACGTAATCCTGACGTCATTCAACGTCACTAACTTTAGATGGCCTCCAATTTTCAGGTGGCGCTTGAGTGCCCATGAGCCGCCATGTTTTGAACGTATGGGCGTCTGTGTAGCCTTCGCTGCCAGTGTACATATACCTTGGAAAGACCAGAGCGTTCTGAAGTGCCCGAGCTGGCGGTGCCTCCTCATCTTCGGCACGTGGCCGGTGCTGGCACGTGTAGCGCTACAGACAATTTACTAGAGTGCTGAGAAATTTCATAGCGCTGTATCATGTGTCCTCGACGCGAAGCAATATAGGCTTAGCGACGACTAGGGTGCATCGCACGACCAATGCATTCAACATATCCACTTCTCCCCTCCCATTTCTCCTGGGAAACCATTTCTTTCGTCACAGGCGCCTTGGGAGATGCTGAGGTGGCCCACGGCGCTAACCTACGAAACGTGGCCTCGGGGGTCCTGAACTCAGGACTCGTCTCAAAACGCTACAAAATATAAAAATTTTAACTCATATACTGTGTCTCTCCCTCTATCTCGTTACCGCCACGAGAATGAAGCGTGCCAATACTTGCCTGATCCGTGTATAGAAAGGTGAGCAGTACGTCGAGCGTGGAACCTTTGACTCCGGAGACGTGTACGTCTCTTGGCGAGCCGTGCTCCTCGCTGAACAAGGCGCGGAAGAAGGGGCACGTTGCGCACAGAAAGCCCCGCTGCGCCCGAAACTCACGGCCGTCCGTCGTGCGGAGGCGGCAGTCTGCTGTATGCTCGCCACCGGGAAGGAGGCTGCCGTGTGAAAACATGGCGATTGCTCGTCCTTGCCGACTCCGCTGCACCGGCTCTTTGCGAGTGCGATGATGTAGCTCGAGCCTCGAGCTTCGTGCTGGCTTTGACCTTCTCGTCTTCAAACGCAGAGCTCTTTTTTATTGCGTGACCCTGAGGGACACCTTAACGTCGTCGCGTCTTACATTTAAAATAAAATCTAGAAGTGTAGCAAAAAAATTTTCCGAGATCACTGCACAGTCTGCACTTGAGAAATGCGCTAACCTAAACGTTGCTGTGTTGTCCGCGAAATATGTCAGCGCGATTCAGCTAGTGATAGATATTGGGCCTTAATTAGGATTTGATGGAGGCGAAATGAAGAGGCGCCCGTCTGCTATGTGATGTCAGCGCACGTTAAAGATCCCCAAGTGGTCCAATTACTCCGGAGCCCTCCTCTACGGCACCCCATTCACTCTCCGCTTTCACTCCTACCTTTCTCCCTTCCATTACGGCGCAGTTAAGGTGTCCACAGAACGTGTGTGACGGACATTGCGCATTTCCTTCTCTTTGAATCATTTATTGTTATTGGCTCTAATTATTGAGATACTTAAACCTAATCGACCATTTTGTCATTTGGACACCTTTCCTTGAATCTCAATCCTATATGGTACCATGTTTTTTTCGCTATACGAACTAGTTCCTCTTTTACAGCGCTGACAAAGTCATCCCCACGCGAAATCCGCCTACATAACCTTACAGTGATTATGCTTTTCAAAAACAGAAATAATTAGGCAAACGCCAGAACAAGTGAATTTTAACTATTGTTTTCTCTTCAAGAAATGCAGCAATGCTGCACTATGACTGCATACACTAGATTTCTCGCACCATTTTTCTTACGATCGCGATGTTGAAAGTGAGGGTGCAGGTTCTTAGATTCGAAAAATCTAAAATACCCCATACCCCGTTTTCAAGGCAAATCTTGTCTACACGCTATTCTTTGCAAAACAAAAATGTTTAGTATGGTTTATGGGGCTTAACGTCCCAAAGCAACTGAGGCTTTCAGAGACGCCTTCTTCGCAGAAAAGAGATCGCATAGTTTCGCATGCATGCTTCGTTTAGAATTCTTTTTTGCAAAATTATATATTGTCATGGTCAAGAAATGGCAAAATTAAAAAAGAAATATCCTTCTGCAGGAAAAGGTTGCTTTTTGCTATAACTCCGACATTTTAAAAACTTTTTTTTGAATGACGGCGGTTTCTTACACTAAGAAACTCTATGTTGCAAGAGCGTGATGAGTGAAGAAGAAGAATCGACCAAGTGGAGTTGTGGCAGCTAGCCTATCGTTCTCTTTGATCCCAGACGTTCGAAAAACGCCTCTGTCGGCTCCTAGCAGCGGACTAAACGTGAAAGAGCCTCAACGCCGACTTCAAGGTGCCGCTACTTTATTGGTTGATCGTTCCACGCAGAGCGTCGGTAATGTTGCCTGCTCAGGTAAGCGGAATGCTTAACTTTGCTGCGCTTGTTTGGCGGGTCCTAATTAATGAATCATTGCAAACCGAATTTCGGGTCTTCCTTCTTTTGGATTTACTGTTATTAACGTAAGAGAGTCAACGGCCTCGTTCTGCCAAAAATGCAGCCCCGTCGTTGTTGAAGGCTTTGTTAGTAGGAGGAGATGGAAAGAGCTTTTATTGTCCGACAAAAATGGCCTCCCCCCCTCTCCTCGGCGGAGGTCGGGCAGGCCGGAGGCACCGCTTTAGAAGCTGGCCGGGAGATATGTCCCGGTACCCTGTTCAGTCAGTCGGATGATACGGAGCCAGAGCTCATTGTCCACACCTGGCAGCAAGGCCAGGGATCCTTAGAATCAATATATGGCGCCCTCCCAAGAGGATTTCAGCATTCCTAGAGTATTAGGTCAAGGAACTCTCTCAACCCTCACTGGGTGCACTCCTCTGATCTTAAATCTGTAAACATGATTCGCCACTTTCGATTGTGGGTACCTTTACGTTTGGAGTCTTCTCTACACGGCTTCCTCCGTATTATTTAACAAAGTGTCTAGTGGAAGTACCAGCCTTAGTTCCAATCTGTGATGTTAAATGATATCCTGATATTTTACCATGGATTCACCTTTCCCTTGCCCAAGAGGTCATCCTTAGCCCGGTACTATAAACCCTAAGGGGTTTGCGAGTTACAAATAACGAGCGTTCCTGTGGCAGATGACAATTGATCTATCATTGGTCTATCAATTGATCTCTATTGGTCGGCGAGTTGACTGGACTTTCAGTTGACTGGAGTTTCGAATGGAACCCTGCACTATTGGTCCAGAGTGTTAACCATTTGCTTGAGAGAAAATGCGAGCAAAGTGCAGATGGGAGCCGGTATCACTGTGTTGTCATACCCTTAAATGCAGAGCTGGAGTGTGGGCCCAACTTCTGTCCCTGTTTCGTATTCAGTTTTGCAATGTCGCATGTCAAGATAAGCGATGCCAGTCTTACGTTTGCAGTAAAAAGTCGATGTTACTTTTATGTGCATAAACATGCCCACTGCTAAATTTATTGAAAATGTAGAAGATATTGAGTGACATATTTTGCGGTTCAAAGAGAGGTAGTTTGGTTTCAAAAGCAAAATTCAGGGCTGCTAATGTCACGAGCATAGGCCGTCATATAATTTTTGTTGAAGGTATGGGGTATGGACTGGGGAGCGGTAGTTTGAAGCACACACTGAACACACGCCAAAAATAAGAAGAGAATAGCATCGATAGATTGCCCGTATAATGAAATGTTGGTTTTCCCAGACCATGCTTTTTTTTTTTGTTATTATATAAGACACGATCAGACGTAAGAAGCACCCGAAAGAAGGCAGAGAAAGTGATGCGTCAGACCGAAAAAAAAAGGACTTAGCGGCCTTGGCAAGTTATTATTATTCTTGAAGCTCTCCGGAGGTAAAATAACTTTGGCTGACAAATTATAGAAGACCGATAGAGTCGAGCTGGTATAAAGTTAAAAAGCCCTTAATAAAAACTGAATGAATATAAAAGAACGCTTTTTGTTAGGTCTCACCAGCGGATGCATATGGTGCTGAACATGTGAAAGACCCGAGGAAGTTCATGTGTTTTAGACCCCTGTTACGTTGCCACATGCAGCGTAAATTTCAACGAATGACATTTCCCTTTAGTGTCATTTGTTGTTCGAACTGACGCACGGCCACCCCGCCTCCTGCATGGCCGCTACTGTGTATTTATGACAACGCCATCGCCAATTTCTGCTTTTTGGTAGTTTATGCGACCTTTTAGGTAAAGTATCTGGAGTAAACGGCATTAACTAGATGCGTGTTGAGTGTACGCTTTCGATGATTGGCCCAGGCAGGCTTGGTGAATGTCATAGAAAGTAGCTCAATTACCGCATATCTTGATTTTGTGTACTTCGATTTTAGCCCGACTGCCAAAAACCTTGTCCCATGGCCTACTCCGTGCGTCCAGTTCAACTTTGCGTCGACAGCAAGTTCACGATGAGTGAGTGTAACGTTCTCCATTAATTTAATATCATATATGGTGCAAACACAACTGTTCTTCGAATCAGTAGCTTGGATGACCTCGAAAACATGACAAGTGAAACCGCCACGCCTTGATAAGGTTACCAAGCTTGCCCATTGCATATACAAGTTTTAGTAGTTGTATTCTGTGTAGTCACGGCTGAGCAGCCATAACTCCAATCTTAGACGTTCATTGGAAGGGTCCTTTATCTTTTCTTCACCTTAATGCACGTTCGCTAGAAAAACAACCATGACGAGCTTCATTATTTATTCCATGCTACTGACATTTATTTTGGCACCATTAAATATGTGAAACATGGCACAATTATTCTGTTACGTTCAGGCTAGATAACTACCAAAACTTTGCACTGAATCGCCCGCAGAAGCGAGGTGGTGGTGTGATGCTAATGATTAAGAATTCTTTTATATGTAACTTGTTCTCGAGTTTTATACGTCGACGGATGATTGTGAGATCGTGACAGCACGTGACAGTTGAAGCTTTTTCTCAGTTCTTTATCGTCCCCCGAAGGGTGATGTGGAAAATCGTTTGCTTTTCCTTGAAAGCTTTCTTGATTTCATATGTCTAAACAAATACTCGCTTTTCCTTAGCGGTGACCTGAACATCCATATGATTGGAACTGCCAAAGCTAAAAGTGATCTTTCTTCGGATTTGTAATCGCATTGGTTTTCAAACATTATAGATGTGCCAACACTTTTTACGCCTATGTCTAAAACTCACCTCGACTCGTTCATCATTAATATCGATCAAAGTACCTTTTTTTGCGGTGTACTTGCTTGCGATATCAGCGATCACTCGCTTATCTTCGCTTTCATTCATGCAAAAGGTGACACTGCACTCAGAAACGAAGCTCCCCTATGTGCACAAAATGTGACCGTATCTTCCTTGGCTTCGTTTCGAGCCGATGTTTAATGTCATGACTGGAACCATGTTCTTTCAGCAACTGACGTAAATGCCAAGTACGAAGTTCTTGAGTAATATATAGCAAATCTTTACAAAAAACGCTTTCATTATGCTGTGCGACGAAGGTGCAAAAATTACGAAAATCACGAGTAACACGCGACTTACTTAACCAAGTAAATGTAAAGCGTCGCCTTTGGTGTACATTTATCAAAATCAAAGACATAAATGTCAATGAATTCCTCTAAAACGTACGGAAATAGGTTTAATAAAGAACTGAAAATTGCCAATGACGCATGCTTTGCTACCTATCTCAACGAGGGAACTAGAAACATTGAACTCTTGTGGAAGCGCCTGAATAACGCCACAAAATCCACTAGTCCAGCCACTATTGCCAGCACCGAAACGAACAACGAAGTTATCAGCGGCACTGATTTGGCTCGTGCATTCAATACGCAATTTCAGATCCTTTGACTAAACTGACCGCTCAGGTACAGCTTACAATCTCACTACTGACTGCATCCCAAATATCCCTAACAGCACGATATTCTTTCCCACTGATGAATGTCATTCACGTATATAATCTCCTTAACATTTCTAAATCTCGTGATATTAATGACATGGAAATTATCCCTATTAAGTATGTTATCGATCTCGTAGTCCTGCTGTAGACAAGTGTATATAACTTAGCCTTTGAACAGAAAACATTTCAAGAATTAATGCAGGTAGCCAAAGTATCCGTGATACACAAGGAACGATATGAGCAATTATAGCCTCATTTTTATTCTCCCCGTTCTATCTAAAGAATTAGTATTCATTTCTGGCGTCTCTCATAGCCTGAGTCGCTTTGGGACGTTAAACCCCATAAGCCAAACCAACTTATTTTTTGGCATGCTTCCGATAGCATCTATGTAATCATTCCGCTTCATTTTCCAATACAAGGCTGCTGTTCGCACCTGGAATACCCATTTTTTTGCATTATTCAATCTCAGAACTCGCAGTCATGTCTGTAACACAAGGCAAAATAATTTTTGGACAAGCGTTCCTGCTGAACAACATACGGAAATCAGTCAAACATTCCACATCGCCACACTCTTGAACGCTCTTGTTCGTGTTGTTGTGGATGCCGGCGCACAGTCTGCACGATCACTTTTGACGGAATTCTATTACCATGCATCATTTTTCCTTGTAGTTTCCGAAGCAATGTCTCTGTTTCCGAAGCAATTCCTGTATTTTTCATTCTTTATCTTTCTTCTAGACGGAACCGTTTGAGCATATCACTCGTTCTCCGTTTTTGATTTTCCTGTGTTTTTATTTCTTCTGTATGTACACCCTAGTGATAAGATGTTGCCTCTTGTACACCTTATATTGTTGCCCACCATATGTGTACCTT
>JAJIZL010024690.1:776-62896 GCA_023969395.1 Amblyomma maculatum
ACATATATATTTGAAGAACATGTTGTAGTCCTACACTGTTCTCCTGCCTGTTTGAGTAGAGCGGACAGGGGGGGGGGGGACCTGAGGCATAGGTCGAGCGATGTATCCAGCTCACACTGGCACAAAGAGGTACACTGGCGATCCTGGACAAACAAGCGTAAATATTTCGTCCACAGAAACATACCGAGTTGTTCGTAGAAAGTCGCCTTGTATTTTCTCTGTCTACGTCCTTGTGTTAGATATATTCCCACCAGCCTGATTCTTACCTCCCTTGGTATTTCAGTCGCCCATCCCTAGAGCATACTGTGTTTTACACCTGTCATCGATTATGCGACAATTTCATAGAAGCTTACGATGCATGGTTACTATGCCTACACACAGATACATAGGAGTTTACAACCTTCAATTTACATCTCCTAATATTGTCGCAAACAGCAGGGCAAGAAGTGAACGACAGGGCTAAACTGTAGGACCAGGCAGCGCCCCGATTACAGCGCGCGAGCCGATACAATGTCCTCGTCTTCCAGGCGCAGCAAGAACATAGGGACGCCAGTTAGCATTACTCCCCCTCTTAAAAAGAAAGAAATCAGAGACGGAGCGCGAGCGATGGGCAATGTAAGCGAAAACAAAGATCAGCACATGGACAGAATAGATAACGGAGGCGGGGTAAGGTGTCCTACGCGACAACGAAACAAGCGCATAGCGCACTACCACGTGAAATCGCTTCATGCGGACAACGTGCACGACCTCGGAGAGTGGTTGCCGACGCGAGGGCTCCACAGTACCCGCAGGAACAATTTCGTATATCACTTCCGTGACACGGCGCAGAACTTCGGAAGGTCCGAAGCTGAGTCTCTCCGTGAGTCTGTTGAGTCTCCCAGTGGGGCCATTCGTCTGCGGGTAATATGCAGCAATTTTTCGGTAGCTGGTATGACTGAGCTCGAGCACGTCGTGCATGAGCTGTGCTGCATGTAAACGCGGTGTCACGATCGGTGACGACTAGGGACGGTGCGCCATGACGCAACACGATTTGCTGCATAAAGAACTGATCGATCTCAATTGATGTGCCCCGCTGCACTACCTTGGTTTCCGCATAACGTGTGAGATAGTCGGTCGTGACTATAATCCATTTGTTACCCGTCGATGACAGCGGAAATGGGCCCAGAAGGTCGATGCCGACTTGGTCAAACGGCGTCCGAGGTGGAAAAATATGTTGGAAAATATGTGAGAGGAGGCACCTTTCGACGTTGACACTCACGGCAGCCTCTGACGTTGCGATGGACGGCGTCAGAAAGTTTAGGCCAATAATAGGCTTGACGAACTCGAGCGAGTGTGTGTGCAAAGCGCAAGTGACCGGAGGTGGGCTCATTGTGGCAAGGAAAAACGATATCGTCGCGAAGGTCGGCCAGCACGACGAGGAGATGCGCTCGATCAACAGTGCTGGAGTTTTCTTGAATAAAACGCCACTCCGAAGACAGAATGCAGACCAAACTGGCGGGGGACATCAGCAGCGCGACCCTCCAGGTGGCCAGTGACAGGTCGAAGGTCTGGGTCAGCTCTCTGTCGGGTCATTATGTCTGAGGCATTCACTAGTCCAAGAAAACATCTGTGATCCGTGACGTTATGGACAAATCCAACTGAGGCCCGCGAGAGCGCGTCAGCATCTTCGTGCTTCTGACCAGATTTGTACACAATGGTGTAATCAAATTCTTGGAGGCGAAGACTCCATCGTGCTAGGCGCCCCGATGGGTCGCGCAGATTGCCCAACCAGCACAAAGAATGGTGGTCAGTAATGACGCGCGGCCATAGAGGTAAGGCCCAAATTTCATAGTTGCCCACACAACCGCGAGGCATTCCTTTTCCGTGGTGGAATAATTTGTTTCAGTACGAGAGAGCGTGCGGCTGGCATACGCAGGGACCCTTTCAACGCCACCTTGGTGTTTAACGAGTACAGCGCCAAAGCCAATGTTGCTGGCGTCGGTGTGGGCTTCGGTGGCAGCGTCTTCATCAAAGTATTCAAGAACAGTGGTAGTTTGCAGTCGTCTACGCAGCTCTGCAACAGCCTTCTGTTGCTCGGTGGGCCACACGAACTGTGTATCATTCCGCGTGAGGCGGGTCAGGGGTGTGGCTATCTTTGAAAAGTCGGCGATGAAGCGGCGGTAGTACGCACAGAAACCCAGGAAACGTTTTAAACTCCTCTTCATGGCAGGAACAGAAAATTTGGCGACAGCGGCAGTTTTGTCGAGGTCTGGCCTAACGCCTGCGGCACTCACTAGGTGACCGAGAATTTTCAACTCTTTGTAGCCAAAGTGGCACTTGTCTAGATTGCGCTTCAAGGCAGCTGACCGGAGGGCATCTAATACTGCGCGCACGCGTTTGAGGTGTTCTCCAAAGGTTTCAGAGAACACGACAACGTCGTCGAGATAAACTAAACAGATCTGCAATTTGAGGCCGGCGATAACGGTGTCCACCATGCGCTGAAGGAGTAGCCGGCGCTGAACATAGGTCGAATGGCAGCACTTTAAACTCATACAGTCCATCTGGGGGGATAAAAGCAGTTTTTTCGTTGTCCTGCTCATCGACTTCAATCTGCCAGAACCCACTCTTCAAGTCAATGGAGGAGAAGTACTGGGCGCGATGAAGCTTGTCGAGCGAATCGTCGATACGGGGCAGCGGGTAGACTTGTTTTTTAGTGATGTTCCACTTTAGATAATCAACACAGAAGCGAAGGGTGTCATCCTTTTTTTTACCAGCACGACAGGTGACGACCACGGACTGTTGGAGGGTTGTATGACACCATCACAACGCATCTCCTGAACCTGTGTCTGAATCGCTTCACGTTCCGTCATTGAGATGCAGTACGGCTGCTGGCATATACGGCAGGCATCGTCGGGATAATTCTATGGTGCTTCACAACTGGCGTTTGCCGAATTTTTGATGAGGTTGCGAAACAAGCACTGTATTTTAGAAGGAGAGAACGCAGGTCGCGCTGCTGTGTTTCCGAGAGATCTGTACTAATATCAAGACGATCAAGAAAGGGGCGTACATTTTCAACTTCCCCTAACGTAAAACATTCAGAAACGTCCGCTAATTAGTCCGCGAATGCGATTGCGGGTGCACGGAAAAGATGGCGGGGCTCGTTAATGAAGTTAGTCACCAGGAGCTCAGATCGGCCGTTACTGGATGGATGAGGCTCCACGCCGAGGTGATGCCGTGGGTGAGCAAAAGGGACTGGTTGTCCTCAGTGACCGCCGTTCCGTCACGTAGTTCGCCGCAGTTAAAAGTCACAAAAACACTGGAAAGTGGCGGAATAGAAACGCTTTCGGCGTAAATTTGAAGAAGGGCGCGGCGTTGGCGGTCCGCGATGTCAGTATCATCAGCTTTCTCGGTCGAAAAGGTCACGGTATTCTCCCGAAGATCGATAATGGCCCCATACTCCCGGAGAAAATCGACACCTAGGATACAGTCGCGGGAGCAGTCACGTATCACAAGGCAACTGACAACAAACGTGGAGTTGCGAATTTAGACTCTCGCCGTGCACTGACCGCTCAGATTTACGACATGCCCGCCAATGGTTCGAATTTGCTTGCCAGACCATGGCGTCATTACTCATTTTAGAAGCGCCGCTAGCTTCCTGCTTAAAATCGAAAAATCAGCACCAGTGTTTACCAATGCGCTAACCTTATAGCTGTCGAGGACCACGGGTATATCCAGCTAGAGTCTACCTTCATGTGTACGAACTGTCGTCGGGCCGTCAAGTCGCGGTCGCTCACTGGTCGCGTTGTCGGCGGGCCTTCGTCGCGTCGATTTGAAGCGGCCTCGCCCCCGGAGGTCGCTGTCTTTAGTATTCCCGACGCGGACTAGGCGACTGTCGCTGCGCCATCCAGAAGGAGCTGGGCTGCGAGGGTGATCGGCATGGAGACGGAGATTGTGACTGCTGCCGAAAAGTTGGCGCCATGAGCTCCTGGGCTGCGTAGTCCTCAATATGCCGGGATCGTTGGCCTAATGGAGGTTGACGCATGTCAATGGGGAAACCGTTCAGTCCCAGTTGTCGATATGGGCACTTCCGATACAGGTGACCTGCTTCTCCGCAATGGAAGCGCAGGCGCTGTCGATTTGGGGCACGCCACAGGTCTGCCTTTCCCTGGGGTGGTCGGCGGTTGTCGATGTATGGCTCAGGGTGGGCTGAATACAGTGAGCCTTGGTCGGGTGGCAGTAATTGTGTGGAATCAGTCGGAGGACGTCGCAAGATGTCCGCATACGTTGACTGACAGGCCTTGGTGGAAAAAGATGGCGGTTAGCAGATAGTACCAAAGGCCGAAATGCTTGCCGGAACCTTCTCGGACAATACTTGCGACAGAGCCGACCGTCGGCTGGGGAGCACCGAAAAAAGTCTGAAGCTCTTCTCGCAAAATGGAGCGGATGATCTCGCGGAGAGGATCCAGAGTAGCCCGGAAGACCGAAAGCAGCACTGTGAGCGAAGCGGGAAGTACCGGCCTATCGTAGGTCGTAGACCGCTGCTGGAGCACCCTTTTCATTGTGATTGCCTCCGTAAGAAGCTCGGCAACCGCGGTCGGCGGATTGCGCACGGGGCCAGCGAACAGTTGCTCCTTAACGCCGCGCATGAGATGATGCACCTTTTTCTCTTCGGGCATGGCCAGGTCATATCGTCGGAACAGCTTGGTCATGTCCTCCACGTACATGGTTATAGTCTCGCTCGGCATCTGTATACGAGAGTGCAAAGCCCTTTTCGCTCGTTCTTGGCGATCCGGGCTGATGTAGGTGTCCAGAATGCAGCGGCAGAACTCGCGCCACGATGTTAGGGCGCCTTTGCGATTCTCGTACCAAGAACGAGCGCCATTTTCTAGGCTGAAGAAGACGTTCCTGAGCTTCGCGGCGTCATCGCACTGAATAAATGAGGCGACCCGTTCGAACTGGACGAGCTAGTCTTAGACGGCTTCATTATGACTGCCGTGGAAAGGCTTAGGCAGTCGGGGGTTCTGTAGCGTGTGATAAGTTGGAACTTGCATGACAGGTCGAGGGGCGGCTGCGCTGGTGTATTCCAACGGTCCATGGTCGGGTGGTAGGCCTAGGTTCCTCCGGCTAGCCCGGTGCACAGGAGTGTCGACTGGCACAGGACCTGAATCCTGGGCGTGCGGAGGAGTGAGGGACATATACTGGGATCGATACCCTGCGCTGTCACCAAAATATGTCGCAGACTACTGGGCAAGATGTGAACGACAAGGCTAAGCTAGGGACACCAGGTGGCAATATGTTTAAAGCGACG
Source organism: Amblyomma maculatum (assembly GCA_023969395.1). Lineage (NCBI taxonomy): Eukaryota > Metazoa > Arthropoda > Arachnida > Ixodida > Ixodidae > Amblyomma > Amblyomma maculatum. The sequence goes on from JAJIZL010024690.1 coordinate 6,064, forward strand.
CATGTATGGCCATATTTATAAGCCAAGGATGTCGGTTATACCGTACATATTCTATATTTACACCAACCACTCAGGATAACGAAAACCAACCGTGGTTAAAACGACAAGCCAGTACAAAACGGTTCAATGCACAAAAATAGTAGGGAATTTGTCACAGCACGTACAAAGTACGACATGCCAAACGAAGAATAAATGCGTTAAGCAGTCTAGCAGTGTCTGTTGAGAACGGGAGTCCGTTCGGCTTCCCGGCCGAACACAAGCAGGGAATTCCACATGGCAAACCGGAACAGCTGATGGCACAGTGGTGAAGGCCTCCTCGGTGGGCGACATAATACAAGTAGTGCGCAGGAAATATAGCCGAACACCCTCAGGCAGGCTGAATACAGATGATGCCTTGAGGTCAGATGAATTGTCGTCCGGTTTAAAACCACACGATGGAATGGCAGAATAAGAAACAAGCCTAACGCAGATCCCCGAGGGTGCATGCTCAGCAGCACAAACTCGATGTCTACCAGCTGCCATATCCAAGCTATACTGCCACGTCCTTTGTTCTGCTTCCGCTCTTCATTTCGGGCTTTGTGGCGCCTGAGCTTTCCTACATCACGTCCCGTAAAATCCCATTATTCACTGCATCGACAATCTCAACGTTCGCCAGGTCTGTACAGCTGACATGAGCGACGCTGTTTTGGATTAATTTCACGTTCGTACCGATTGTTACTGCCTATCTCAAAAGTTTTCCTCCTTGGCGCTCAGGGTTTATGAATATACGTTTGGCCAGGAGTCAGGAACCTAGTCTTTTCCGTCTCTCTGGTAACTAACGATTGCATAGTTCACAGCTGCCTTTTAGTAGTGCATATGCCTCGTTTGTCCATCTAACCTCGCTAAGCCATATGATATCCCATTTAATTCCTCTCTGATTTTCGAACCACACTATGAGGATCAAACCGCACAGTAAGAACAGGCTGACTGGATAAGGTGCTACAGTTCATCGTTGTATGTTCTTTCCAGATCTGGCCTTTCAGAAGCCGGAGGTTTCGGCACTTTCCGCTGTAGTACAGGCCTCGCCGCCGCCATTTTCAGCTCCTTTTTAGATGCTGGGCACTGACTGCGGGCGGTTAAATGGTGTGTTCATATGGGAACTGGAGGCCAGTTACTAATCCATGGGGGTCAAATGTATTTCTGTTGAGGTAGTGCGTTTGCAGCGTTATTCCGTCAGGAGCAGGCCGCATCCCAAACATGATTTGTACAATGCCACATGGAAGCAGTTTTTGAATCCGGTGAAGAATTACGCGCCATCGCAATTCTAACCGGTACTTTAGCGCGAAACGTTTATACCCTACCTCTAACCCATGCCTGCAATTGCTTAGTTGCACACGTAGGCATTACGCCAGTTCATTCTCTTTCAGATTTGAGTTCGAGGGTTCCTCAAGTACCTCGTCTGCATGTGCATGAAAATAAGGGGATGGGGCTATTTTCTGAAGGGTTTCGGCTGGTTTTGGCGAAGAGCATTAGGAAATTAGCTCTTGCTGTCGTGGCTACTACTACCGGCCATAAGATATAAATTTGCGCTCTGTTTTCTTTTTTTTAATAACTTTCACTTAGGAATTGCCCCCCTCCCCATGAGAGCTGACAATTTTTATTTTTTCCTAAGAGCGCACCCTAACAGGATTAAAAGTAAGCACTTGCCGCCAGAAGCGCTCGTTGCATAATGTTTTTTTTTGTGTGTTATACTGTCCGACCATGCTTCGGCTTCAGGTAAACCACCTTCGATATGTCGAGCGCTGCGTGATTATTTAAAATCTTCACTTCCAGCCATTGCTTCCTTACAACGTCGTGGCTTTTTTAAGCTGTACTAGTTTTTTCTGACATATTTTCCTGCTTTTTTTTCCAGGCCTATTGCCAAAATGAAAATGACATTTTTCATGGATGCCATAGAAGACAATTATAATTTTGTAAACTCGACCAAAGTCTACAGTAAGTGACTACGTTATTTTTTCTACTGCATTTTCTGTGAAATGTTCTAATTATGAGTTTTATTATCACAACGTAATGCAAATCGCTATTGCTGGAAGGTTTCATTATTTTTTGCCTTGAAATAACTGCCAACTGAAATTTGTAGAAAATAAATTTTAGTAATATTTCCTACTGAGTTATTAGGCTTTGCTCCGCTTTTACTATTACATTTTTCACAGGAAGAGTAACGTGTGGCGTATATTGTGTAATAAAGAAAGCCTCGGATTTGGGGTTTGAATCCGGCCGCGACATCGATGTTTTGATGTAACATCAGTTCACTGCGCTATTCCCGCTGTGTAGATATGCTCCATGCCTTCCCATGTCGGTGTAAGGTATGACATAATTTCTGAACTTCAGAGCACGATTCATGAGTTTCGACGAGTCAAAAATGTTAGCTTTATAAACATTGAATAACACGCTCGCTCTTTCTGGAAATGTTCGGGTTGTTAATTTGTGACAAAGTAAAATTACACTCCACTGCATTGCCCATAGTCAATAATGAATCTGTGTGAACTGAATTAGAATTATTAATGGCAGGTGTTATTAGAGGACAAGACAAGTAACTTTGGGCTCACTGGCAATTAAACGTGTCGCGATGCGGCGTTGTTTTCTGACTGTGGGTTGCATGGCGCACTGCGATTACAAGGGACTAAATTGTTACCGCATAGTGCCCCAGTTCATTGTAGAGACATTGCAAAACAAGTGGGACTAATTTAAATCTGCTGTGAGTCAAAAACCACCATCTACCCGAAGGAACAAAATTAGTTGGAAGTAGTTTAGTTTCCTTTGAAAACAATGCAGCATAGCACACGATACAGTTTCGCGGGTAGTTCGTGCGACCAGAGGTAAGCTCAAACTAATATTGAAGCATACATGGGCAACAAGCATGGGCCACTGCCCAATACTATTAAATGTAATAAATTTCTCATACACGCTGCAGTAGCATAAATATTTATTTATTCAAATACTTCACGGGCTCCGATTGGAGTATTATGTGAGGGGGGTTACATACCTGGGGTGCGAAACAAGCAAGTAGAAGATAGTTATTTTAACATCGTTATTCTCAAAACGTTATCGTTATACGATGGCAGGCACAATAAAAGAGGATACAATTTGAAAAACACACTATAGAACACACTTCAGTAACAGCACGCTTCAAAACAAAATGCTGTTTCTTTTTTCTTTGAAAATAACATAATTTGAAATGGGAATAATGTTGCCAGGGAGACTATTTCAACAAATGATTGTACGGGGCAGGGCTGATGAGTTGAATGCAGTGGTTCTTCCCGAAAGGCGTGATTATGCCTGAGGTGATTATGCAATCGATGAGATGTGCGGGCCGGTTTTTTGACAGGTAGTGTGAAGGAATGATGGCTATAAACAATTTTATGGAAGAGACAAATAAGTGCCATTGTTCTGCGAGATTCTAAGGATGGAAGGGATAACGACGCCATTATGTTAGTTATGCTGAAATGTCGGCAATAGTTGCGAGAAATGAAACGAGCGGCACGATTTTGTACGCGCTCTAGGGAATGAAATATGTTGGTGGGGTGACCAAATGGAGATGCGTATTCAAGTTGAGGGCGGACAAATGTTTGATATGCCAACTGTAGTGTTGAAGAAGATGCACCTCTGAAGTTACGTTTTAAATAACCTAACGTACGGTTAGTTTTGGCAGTAATTTTTTCTATGTGGGTCTTCCATGAGAGATTTGTTAAAACGTGCACGCCAAGGTACTTGTATGACGACGCAAGGGTGACTTGACTGTGATTAAGCAAGTAAGTGAAACTTTGATTAGTCTGTTTACGGCTAATTATCATTGACTGGCATTTATCAGTATTAAGGGACATTTGCCATGATGCGCACTAGTTATTATTGCGGTGTAGATCTTCTTGAAGGGAGCGGATTTTGCGATAAATGACGTAGTCGTCAGCAAACATTCTGAGTGTTGAGGTGTTGCTTAACGGTAGGTCATTGATGAAAATCAGAAACAGTAAAGGGCTTATTACAACACCTTGCGGTACGCCTGATGTTACATCAATTAGATCGCCTGATGTTACATCAATTGCCCTCTGAAAGGAGGGCAAAAAGTCTAGACATGTACCTTCAATTCGGGGTTACATGATTATCGCTAAGAAAGAGCCTCATGCACTAACAGCCAAGCTGTTCCTTTTATCACGAAAACATAAGTTGGTATATATACTGCCTATCTCCACTGCCAGTTCGCAAGCTCATTAACAATCTCCCACACAGAGCGTTCTTTTTCGGTGAGAGCCATCCAGTGCTGCGACTCACCTCCAACAATTACCACACCAATTACAGAACAAGGAGCCCTACATAAATAAGCAGAGGTATCAGTGCGCCTTTTAAGCCGTACCTTATGAGAAAGGCGCAATCAATGAAAGCTACTCCTGTAATGCGATTTGAAAGGCCTGTCAGCATTCCGCTAATAAAAATACTTACTATACGGGCTAGGGTCGGTGTTCCGAGTTTGCGTCGCTATTGAAAGTGTCGCTATCTTCCTGACCTCGGGTCATCTGATAGGTGGACACATCGGAACTGGATGTCGCTGTCACTTCCGATTCCCGCGTTTCCATCAATTAAATGACCCCTGGTCTGGGAGATAGCGACAATTTTAATAATGACGAAAACTCGGAATACAGGCCCAATTGTAATGGCCCGACAATCTCTTAGCTGAGCATGGTGGCAGCAGCCCCGTTTCAAAGCAACGCTCCGTACCTTCCCTTCACTCATTCAGTGCAGTAGCGATGCCACACTGCTGAGGCGACTTTCGGCAACGTCATAGGCGGAAAATGGTTCTTTCTGCAAGTAATCGTGCTAAAGTCGCTCAGCTGAGTGTGGTTGCAGCACCTACCACGTCATTTATTCGGTCGTTTCAGCTCCGATTTCTGACGCGGCGAACGCAGAGCATGCCAGACGATCCGGTGATAGCACTGCTACCATTTATCGTACATCATTAGAAGCGGCACTACATCTTGAGGTTGTATCATGTTTCGTCGGAGATTTGACATTGAGATATAGAGCGGTGTTTCATTATCAATAGCAAATAGCAGGACATATGCATGAGGTCTCAACACTACAGGCTGGAAAAAATGCTTCGTATGAGCATGTATGGAATCGCTACTCCGCAAGCGCCGCAAAACTCGCTCACTATTGAAGCATGAGCCATCTTGACACTAGAAAGGCGACAAACGCCTTTTAAAGATTTCGCGGGATTTGCCTTTTATTTTTCATCGTGTTTCTCTTCAGTGATTATGGGTATTTAGTTGTCTCTGCACATACAATAATTATACACCAGCGAAGCACATGTTACTCAATATGTGGCACTTGATGAGGCAATATATGGTATTGTTTAACAGGTACCGAAAGGATCATCTTAGTTTAACAAAATAACCGAACTCAGCACTCGAAATGTGCTTTTACTGGGAAAAAAGCCCCGTGGTTAAACTAGATAACACTTTGCTGAAGCAATGTTTCGATTATTCAGGCGCATGCACATTACATCCGAAAAACGAGTACATGAGAGTGAAATTTTGAAATCACATGATACTTATCGCTGCGTTTCAGACACGGCATACATATACGACTTCATTATAAAGAGCCGCATTATAAAAAATATCGAGTAAAGCTGAATGACAGCAAGGGATGAACCGCAGCAGTAAGAAAAAAGTATAATGGAATTAATGAACATAGGGGCTCCTTTTGTACATCCGCCTTGAAAGATATCGCCAATATACAGCATGTCAGCGGCAGTGTTTAAGCACTGCTATACTTCGGGCTGCTGCCGTGGCATGATATGCAAACTCCCATAAATGCAAATTGTTAATATAATTTTGCATGACAATATAATACTCTGCAATTAATGGAACTAAACTGGTCAGATCATTGTTTCAAAACTATTTAAATATGTTTTTACTGCATCAGGAAGGCAGCCGCGTGTCCGGCTATCACATGGTGAAATGAGATAAATCTGTTTATAACGTGCGCGTAAAGAACATGTTTCATTCAGCGGAAATCGAATAAATGAAAACAATATATAAGTATTGCGAAACAAAAAGTCACCGCGGACTCAGCTTGCTTAATCTTTGTTTCCGGGCAGGCTGTCATTGGAAACTCATCATGGAAACGTCTGAAACCCCTTTTAGGGAGGCTAGTGTAGCAGCGCCATTCAGTGAACTAGCCCGCATGAAATGGAATATCATGAGTCTTAGTGAGAGTAGGAGGCCAAATAATGCTTCCAGTAAAGTAAAGGGTGGTTATGTATTGTGTTATCGAAGTCCAGCGGAGAGACGAGAACAAGGCGATGGGTTCGCTCTCAGCAAGCACATAGCTTGTAGCATAGAGAAATTCTATGAAGGTTATTAAGGACTACGTGCCTTCATGTAGTCATGATGATTAGGCAGACGAAGCCTTCTGCGAAGATATTGAATCTGTAATAGGGAAGGTGTAAAAACGCATTATACAGTATTGATGAGCTACTTCAATGCAAGGCAAGGAAAAAGCAGGCTTTAGACTAGGCAATGAGTGACAATGACATTGAGTCTAGGAACAGCAAAAGACACTAAGAAAAACAGCGCACTTCGGCGGAACACAGGGAGTAAGACAACACAAAGCGCTTCACTAGCAACTCAAGAAATCTGTTGCATGCTTGCAATTATTATGAAAAAAGAAACGAAGCCATGAAACCGTCCTCTTGTCACTCCTTATCGTCGTTGCTGGTCCAGATAGCTGAATTTATTTTAATGCGAAAGCAATACTACGCCAGGTTTCGCCTTTTCGCCGTACCGGAGCCTACCCTTCACGGTCGGTGGTCGGTCATGTGACAACTGACGTCATACCAGAGCGAGAGACAGGGTAGCAAGTCGGCTCTTCAGCGCGCCGAAGCTGCGCTTCACGGTCGAGCGACGACGGCGGTCAGTAACGTGACTATTGACGTCATACCAGAGCGAGAGACGGCGTTGCAAGTTGGCTCTTCGGCGCTCCGTAGCTACGCTCCACGGTCGAGCGGAGGCGGTGATCGGTCACATGACGACTGAAGTCATACCAGAGCGAGAGACGAGGAACCAAGCAGGCTCTTCAGCGCGCCGCAGCTCGGCTCTACGGCTGGTCGACCACCTGCAAACGGCGGCAAGCGGTGGACGTCATACAAGTTACAAGAGCTTGCAGGCCTTGCCGCGGCTCATTGGGCTGCAGAAAGAAGAATCTGTGAATGAATAATAAAATTTGCAGACGTTTTAAAATATGCCCTTTATTACATGGGTACACAGGAGATTAGCATTGTGCACCACCACAAGCGAAACACTTTGTGTAGCCAAATTGACATTGCTTTCGCAATTTCCAGGCTTAGCTAAAGCTTAGCCCCAGCCAATTGTTTTTTGTTAGCGCCAATGATGGGGTGCTTACACAATTATCACCGTTTTTTCTGAATAATGTAAGCCTCATAATTCTCACGCATAGGTTGTAGATTATATTGCTCCAAAATCTTGCAACTTTTGAAATTAGGATTGCATTCACAATTTGTCCTGTGTGCGGCAAGCTTGCTGGTGTACCCTTTATCCCTTCATTGACACTAACAAGAAGGAAATCAGCTATCCGGACCAGAAACAACGATAAGGAGTGACAAGAGGATGGTTTCATGGCTTCGTTTTCAGGCTCTTTTTTCCTATTTATTGCAACCATGCAAGAAATTTCTTCAGTTGTTAGTGAAGCGCTATGTGGGGGGGGGGGGGGGGGGGGGGGGTCCGAATTCCGTGTATCCTGTCGACGTGCGCTATTTTTATTAGTGATAATGTACTAACTGGTCCGGCTACTCTTCCTGGAGCAGAATACAGTTAATTTAACATTCTGATTGAAATAGCCTGCGGATCATTAAAAGCGAAAAACGAAAGAACCGGAAGTAGACATGGAAAAGCAATAACGGGGGCAACTAAAAATAAAATTGACTTCATACTGTTTATAAGAATGTAGAGATAATCAGAAAGTGCTATGCAGCGAATATAGCATGGTGAGGTATCAAGTTGGTGTAAATGTGAAGAGGAAACGCAGTGTAATAGTAAGAAAGAAATGCATCAACGAGTTAGTGGCTTGAGTGAAGGTAGAGGAAATCAGTATCTTGCTACAGAACAGATTCGCAGCTTCAACAGAGGAAGAAGACCTTAGTGTATATCGATGTTCGATAATTTTACAGATATCAATAATGAGCGCATTCTAAAAATAGCAGGTGGGATAGTTGAAAAGATTGCCGGTAAACTATGTAATAGACGAAAGATTTGATTATGAAACGACGAAGTATGAAATCGTCCAACCCAATAAACACGATAGTACTGGCAGAGTAATCAAAGCTAATAAATAAGCGTAATGTGCCCAACATATATAAGTATATTGTGGAGAAACGTGGGCATGATATGAAGAACAGTGGTCGCCTGAAAGCTGATAAAAGAAATCAGGGTAGGTAAAAATCAGAACATGCTATAAGGACAGGAGATATAATTTTATTCCTAATATCGACAAAATAATCAAAGTTGCTGAGACCTTATATCTAACTTGTATGGAAGCCATAGTAGTGAGACCGTAATTATATTCGCTGTAGTAAAGCCCAATTGGCCCAGATAGCACATGCGATCGGCCTGATATTGGATACTGAGTGGCGACGTCTGGTCCACCAGTGGCCCAGCTTTGCCAATGCGCTACCAATAATAGTAAAGCCATGCGATAACATTTACCATTCTAGGACTACTGATTTACATATTCCTCCCATGATTAGCATTCATGGTCTATCAACGGACAATATTGACCTTGCGTATAAAATTCTTTGCCAACATTGTATACACAATGATATATGGTAGCCCATATTACCGAGCCATCGGCAATGTCTTGCCCGTAATTCGAGAATCATCGCTAACATTAGTAAATATTTTCCTGCCAGTATATATGGCTTGTCGACATTGAATATACCTTTGCATTCACTGGTCAATATCATCCCTCCAGTCTTAGTGGCTTGCCAAAATTGTATGCATCTTCAGTTCCAGTGGCCAATATTGCCCAACGAGTGGTGGCCACTGGCCTACATTGAACATATTGTTACGCCGCGTAGCGGCGCACTGAGAAGCAGCAGAAGCAGCAGAATAAGAAGCGGAGTAAGCGAGGCACGCGCAGACTGTTCCGGGGTTTTCTGAGTCGTGTGCGTCCGTTCACCTGTATTAAAACCATTTCATCCGTTACATTTGGTGCTAGGCGCTGGGTCAAAACGTTCTGGATCCGCCAGTACCTCGTCGCAGCCGTCGTGTAGCAGGTTTGCCACCTTTATCTCCTCAACAGTACATTTCAATGGCTACCACCCGCATGACGCAGAATCATGCACAGCGACCTGAAGAGACGACGGCCTTTCCCCGCCAGCGAGAGCCGTGTACGTTCCACGGTGAGCCCGAAGATGACGTTGAGGAATGGCTCCGACATTACGAAAGATGCAGTAAATGCAACCGCTGGAATTCGATCGTCCGTACGTATGTACAATGTTGTCTTCTTCCTCGCTAGCACGGCCCTGGCGTGGTTTGATAACCGCGAAGAAATCCTGACGACCTGCGACCGATTTGTTGAATAAATTACGAAGTACTTTGGGGATACACTTGCGAAGAAGGAACGCGCTGAGCATCATCTTTCCCAGAGAGCCCAGCTGCCCGGTGAGACATGCACACCATATATCGAAGAAATATTGAAACTTTGTCGCATTGTAAACCGGCAGATGTCAGACGAAGACAAGGTAGGGCACCTTCTCAAGGGGATTGCTGAGGATGTGTACAACTTCCTTATTTCGCGGGGCATCCTTGCCACATTCGCATATGTCATCAAGCAGTGCCGGGCATTTCAGGCGTTAAAGGCAGGTCGCATAGCGCCCAAATTTGGCCGTCTTTCAAATGTGACAAGTGCTGCCGGTATCGACGTTCCGGAGGCTGAAGACATCGCTTCTATGGTCACGAGGATTATACGCGAGGAGCTCCATATGCAGCAGCAACATACAAATTTCGATGTACCCTACCACCCGACATCAAGGTCCGTATGGGAACAACGCACGCCATGGGCTGCGCAAAATAACGGCCAACCATCTTACAACAACGGCGTGGAGCGGACCCTGCAACTAACATCGCACCCTTATTTCCAGCAGCGTCCAGCGCATCTGGATAAAGTGCCTCGTGGTGCTCCTCGTCGCGCTTCTGTCGCCCCATCTCGACCTACAAGGAATCCTGAATTGAACTACCAGAGCCGCCAGCCACCTGTATGTTACGGCTGTGCGGGCAGCGGACATATCTTCCGCTTTTGTTCGCGTTGTCAATTTACCCGACCCCCTGTCAAACGAGCAGCGCTTTTACGAATGGTGCCCAGTGGGAGCAGCAGCCACCCGCTACCTTCTATCGGCCCTCTTCCCGTCAACGCCACGCACGGAATGACTCCCCTGTGTCCGATCGCAGCATCACTCCCCACCGAAGCGCCAACCCCGTTCGCCATCCCCACGTTGCAGCTTGTTTCTCCACCGCTGGGAAACTAGGTGTTGCGACCGATGGCGGTAAGGTCGCCGGACGGTCAATTTCACGCATACCTCTACCTATCGTCATGCTAAAGAACAAAGTGTCAGTGTGTGTAGAAAATGTTAAAACGTATGCTTTGGTTGACACTGGTGCCGCTGTGTCAGTTATGAGCCTTTCATTTAAGAACCGCCTTCAACAGAAAGTTATGTTCGTGTGGGACAAAAACACTACGTTTTGTGGAGTTGAAGGTGAAACTTTAGTTCCGGTTGGCCTGTGCTCAGTTTCAGTTGTAATTGGTGACGAGTGCCATAGGATAGAATCGTTGTATTGAGACGTACCACGCATTACGTTATCTTGGGTGTTGATTTTTTGCGCGAGTGTGGTGCGACTTTAGACTTTAGTGCCGGTGAAATTTGTTTGCAACCGAACATTATCCCCGCATTAGTAGATAAAATGTCTCAGAATCATCAGGGAGTTCTCGCCTTGAAGGAAGATTTGCTGCTGCCTGCGATGACGGCGACGTTTCTCACCGTGCAGTCATCTGAATCCTTCATGGGTAAACATTCAGTAGTCGTCAAGCCAGACGTCTCAAATGGAGCGAAAAAAAATATTTTGGTGCCACGCTCCGTCGTGGAAGCGCAGGATGATCGCGCATACCTCTGGGCTGTGAACGTGTCAGGAGAGCCTGTTCGTCTTCGTTCTGGTTCGACACTCGCGAGATTTTAGAAATATGTGACCCATACCGCTAGAATTATTTCCGATTGCAGGGGAGCCACGAAAGACAAGTCTGAATATTGTGCTGAGTTTGAGGGCATGGTCAACAAATCGCTCCCATCTAGTGAGCGTCGTATTCTGCAAGACATTTTGACAACTCATGCCCAAGTGTTCAACTTTGCCTCAAATGGATCGGGTAGCCATTTCCCAGTTTCTCGGCTACAGCACAAAATTGAAACAGGAAGCGCACCCCCTATTCACCAAAAACCTTTTACAGAGTCTCCCTGGCAGAGCGCAAGCTATTTCAAGAACAGGTGGACGAAATGCTGCACAAAGGAATCATCCGAGAATCTTCCAGTCCGTGGACAGCACCTGTGATCCTGGTGAGAAAAAAAAACAATTCTTGGTCATTTTGTGTGGGCGACCGTCGTTTGAACGCGGTAACAAAGAAAGACGTATACCAGTTACCTCGCATTGATGACGCTGTAGACTCTCTGCATTCGGCGTCATACGTCTCCTCTGTTAATTTGCGATCTGGTTATTGGCAAATTCCTCTACATCCATCCGACCGTGAGAAGACTGCTTTTGTAACACCAGATGGTTTATACAAATTTAATGTAATTCCCTTTGGATTATGCAACGCTCCTGCGACGTTCGAGCGATTTATGGACACTATACTACGTGGCCTCAAACAGGAAATATGCATGTGTTACCTTGATGATGTTGTCATCTTTGGAAATACCTTCCAAGAGCACAATGAGAGGCTTCATAAAGTTCTTGAATGCATTGGCAAAGCGGGCCTCATTTTGAATTCGAAGAAGTGCCATTTTGGAGAGCGCCAAACTTTAGTTCTGATACCAACGAGGATGGTATCAGGCCGGATCCGCCGAAGATTACTGCAGTACGAGGCTTCGAAACTCCACGCACCCTGAAAAGCCTTCGGAGCTTTCTTGGCCTCTCTTCTTATTTTCGTCGCTTCATTGCTGGTTTTGCACAACTTGCCCACCCCCTTACTTCTCTACTGCACAAGGATTCGCAATTTGTGTGGGCCCCAGAGTGCGAATCCTCTCAATCGGCTCAAGTCTTCTCTAACTTCAGCACCACTGCTGCGCCACTTCGACCCTTCTGCTGTGACTGAGGTCCACACTGACGCCAGTGGCGTCGGTCTTAGGGCGGTGCTTGTGCAGCTGCATAATCGGGCGGAACACGTTGTTGCATATTCCAGCCGCACGTTTACAAAATGTGAACAGAACTACACAGTTCCCGAATTGGGGCGCCTGGCAGTTGTGTTCGCTGTGCACAAGTTCCGAGCACACCTATGTGGACGCTACTTCACCATAGTTACTGACCACCATTCGCTATGCTGGCTCATCGGAATTCGCGATCCATCTGGTCGTCTGGCGAGCTGGGCATTACGCCTTCAAGAATACAACTTTGGTGTCGCGTACAAGGGTGGACGACATCACAGTGATGCAGACTGCTTGTCACGGCACCCATTGCCGACTTCCGTTAAGGATGTAGACGGCTTCGACGGGTGTTTAGCCTCAATCGCGTCGACGTTTCCAAGTATGGCGACCTTTAGGCGAGAACAACACAACGACCGGTCCCTACAGCCTCTTATACAAGAGGCAGAAGGAAGAGCAGAGTCAACGCAGTTTACTATCGAAGATGGTGTTTTGTTCAAAAAGGACTACTCAGTTGACGGTGCTGCCCTCCTTTCGTCGTCCCAAAAAGTCTCCGTGCACAATTTTTGCATGTCATGCACGATGATATTACCTCTGGGAATATAGGCTTCTGTCGTACCCTGCACCGAATTCGCCAGCGTTCTTATTGGCCAGCAATTTATAAGACCACCAAGCAATACGTTGCGACATGTGAAAAATTCCAACGACTTAAGGCACGCACGACACCGCTGGCCGGACATTTACAATCCGTCAAACCACCTGCATCACCCTTTGAAAAGATTGGAATTGACCTGCTCGGTCCTTTTCCAAAGACTGTGGAGGGCTGCCGCTGGGTTATCGTCTGCGTTGACTATCTTACAAGATACGCGGAGACCGCTGCTCTCGCTACCGCAAAAGCTGCTGATGTTTCGTTGGTTCTTTTGCATTAATTACGTTATTCTTTGCCACGGCGCACTTCGTGTTATTATAAGTGATCGTGGTCAGCAATTCACTGCTGATGTCGTGGAAGAAATGCTCCGACCTTGTGGTTCACACTACCGACACTCGACACCGTATCAACCGCAGACCAACGGTCTCATCGAGCGCACCAACCGCACCTTGACAACCGTGCTGTCCATGTACGTCTCGTCTGACCATCGCAACTGGGATTCAGTGCTACCGTATGTGACGTACGCTTATAACACTGCAAATCATGAAGTTAGCAGCTGTTCTCCTTTCTATTTACCCTATGCAAGAACTCCCCACGTTTTCTTAGACACCATCTTCCCATTTTCCCCCAACGGCGATGCGTCTGTTTCCCAGGTACTATGCCGTGCCGAGGAAGCCCGTCGTATAGTCCGCTTACGCACACTGGCTTCTCAAAACCGCTCAAAAAAGAACACTACGATCTGCATCATCATGCAGTTGCGCACTACCCTGGAGACTACGTCTGGCTTTGGACGCCTATTCGCAAGCGATGAATATATGAGAACTTCCTCTGCAAGTACGATGGCCCCTTCGTAGTATTAGACCAACTGAATGACATGAATTACGTCATCGCCAAAGTCACGACGAATAACCGCCGATCCCGAAAGACACACGCTGTTCACGTGGCTCGCATCAAGCGCTGCCATCTTCGATCTACCTAATTTACTCGAGGACGAGAATCGTTTCCCCGGGGGGAATTCTTACGCCGCGTAGCGGCGCACTGAGAAGCAGCAGAAGCAGCAGAAGAAGAAGCGGAGGAAGCGAGGCTGCGCAGACTGTTCCGGGTTTTTCTGAGCCGTGTGCGTCCGTTCACCTGTATTAAAACCATTTCATTCGTTACAATACCATGGATTGCATTGGTAAATACGGTTCAGCCAGTAATGGCGGCTTGTTAACGTCGAATATATCTTGCATTACATTGGTCAATATCCTCCTGCGAATAGTGGCGGCTTCCCAGTATTGTGTATATCTGCAGGTAAACTGGTCAATGATGGCATACAATTGTAAATTTATTCCTCTCAGTATAACTGGCTTGTCGATATTTCATATATCTTGGCATATAATGGTTAATATTATCCCACCGGCCTTAGTGGCTTCCCAACAATGTATATTTGTTGGTTCTAGTGGGCAATATTGCCCAAGGAGCTGTAGCGACTGGCCAGCATTGCACCTATCATGGCATACATTGGTGAATATTACAATGCCAGTATTGATTGCTTGTCAGCATCAAACGTATCTTGACATACATTGGTCAATATCCTCCCACCAGTCGTCTTGGCTTCTCAGCATTGTATATCTGCAATTACAGTGGTCGATGTTGCCTGATGAAGTGTAATGGCTTGCTAAAATACCATAAATCTTTACATAGGTTAATAATATTCTTTTCCCATCATTGATGGCCTGGCAACTCTAAATATTTACTGCCATACAATGGTCAATATTTTACTACTAGTTGAGATGCTTTTCCCAATATTGTATCCATTATGGATTATAGTGGTCGATATTTTATGAGCAGCTGCGATGGCTCGCCAACATTGCACGTGTAGTAATCCCGATCGCCATCAGCTCGCGGGCTAACCCGAAGAGGTAGACGAAGTGGAGCCGTAGCCTTGTTGGGACTGCACTGTTGGCAAGCTCTTGGTTCAAACGATACCCCTGTAGCTTTGGTTTGCGGACGCTGCCTACGGTATTGGTGCTCCAATAAACACCCTACACACGCATCATTGTATGGATTGATTGACATGATCTTGTTAGTATAGCTGGCTTATCTACATTGAATACATTTTGGCATACAGTGGCAGATGTGGCCCCGCCAGTTTTGAGGACTTGACAACAGTGTATATGACAGGGTTATAGTGGTCGATATTGTCCACTGAGTTTTGACGGCTGGAAAAACATTGCACATATCATGGCATGGTGCTGGGCGGAATTGGCTTGCAGATATTAACGATCAATTCTCAACCTGTATATCCTGATATATTTTAACCTCCCGAACAATATTGTCGTGTCCTTCGCGACATATATATTGTCAACGATATAGTAACAGTAGTAGAGAACATTTATCAAGAAAAGTGGCTTAGGCGGTAAGGGCACGGTTGGAATAGGGTCCTCCCCCTCTGCTCCGGTGGCTTAACCCCTGCCGGCGTAAGGCTTCATTTTCTTGACAAACCCATGCCATGATATAAAGGCAGAAATTTTTTACCCAAACATATAGAAAGCCAAGCAATGAATGATTGGGTGGTACTACGCATGCAAGCAGGGCATGCTTCGTGCAATGTTGCTGTCGAGTCGGACGCGTGGCTAATGCCGTCTACGAATTGCCTAGAAATGTCCGACTGTTGCCCTGTTCTCAACTGTGAAGAAGTTTAGTACAAAGTTGGAACGCGCAGCAGTTGCCCTGTTCTCAACTGTGAAGAAGTTTAGTACAAAGTTGGAACGCGCAGCAGTTATAGGCCCTACGATTCCTTCTGTACGTCTTCAGCATGAGGTATGAGGCCACTCATACGTCCAAATTTTAGGAATACTTCGTCGCCCTCAATAAAATCTCAGCAAAACAGACGCATAAGCTGAAAATGGTCACTGCCTATGTATAGAACCACAATACGGCGTAGTATACAAGCATATACACTTCTTCAATCTGCACAGCACCTTCAAAACCATATATACTATAAGTTGTCAGCCCGGCTTAATTTTTTGCTAAGAGGTTTTACATCCTCAAAAAAAAAAACAAACAGCGCGAACAAACGGGGACGAAAGGAAGAAACCACAAGAACAAGCTGACCCTCAACTCCTGTGGTTTCTTCCTTTCATCCCCGTTTGTTCGCGCTGTTTTTTGGGATAATGTGTCACCAACTCGCCCGCTTAGCTTTCTTGTTTTAGATCCGTGTCCTGAAAACTTTTGTCCATGACTGGAAATAGACGCACAAATGCTTTATTTATGCACTATTTCATTTGCGTCGTGGAAGATCAAATGCTGGAAAACAGAGGTCGAAGAGATTGGGCTAGTGAAGGCAAATGCTGCACCGTTCGTCATGTATGCTAGCTGGCTTTTCAACGAGGCGCCAGCCCCGACTGTATTCCGCCGTAGATGGTCTTGTAAGCACAGAAGACGGGCTAGCTGCAGCATATTTTGTGTGATAATTTACATCGGCCATAAACTTGCACTTGATTCTATCCTATATGCCGGCGTGCTCTGCTTTGAGCGCTTCAGCAAGAGACAAATGATGGACAAACCCTTTAGGCTATTGATGCAGCATTGCTCATAGTCAAAAGGTAGATCCCTCCACACAAAAAAAATAAAAGCATTATTTTCTATACGTTCTCTACCTTCGCCTGGCAGAGAAAAAAATCTAGCTTTCTGAGATGCTCTGGAAGAAGTGTACTTAAATTCAATAGTATTGCACGCTGCCAACTTTTTACTACAAGTTGTGTACTTACGGCGGCAGCTGTTAACTAGTTCGGACTTAACATTTCCTGGTAAAGACTTAAAACAGAAAGTATTGAAGAAGCTTGAAGCATAGAAAGCCCACAATTGGAGACTGGAAATAAGTGTCAGCGAATTTTTTTGTTTTACAGAAACAAAGAAACCTGAATGCGTGATCACCCCTGAAATATTTGTCCTAAAATTATTGTTGCCTGGTCATGCTGCTCTTCAAGGAAATTATTTTTGCCCAAAAGCTGTATCTGCGCGTGTATAACTGTCATGACCTGCCTTCGAATATTTTTGCAAAGTCGGCTTAACATCATGCATTTAAATGTTTGTACCTACGCAGTATTCTGGAAATATTCTCCATGCTTTTTAGGAATATTATCAAAACATATTGCAACCAGACTGAGGGTATTTCAATCTATTACGGTCACTCGCTCTAACAGTTTAGAAATACGTCCCATCTTTGCCAAAAGTAACCTGGCTGCTGGGTTTCCTTTTTAACCGTGTCTGGAGCCCTTGATCTATTTCAAAAGGCAAAAGATGGTCTTTACAAACAAGTGTGATGGGCTTTTTTTTCCGCACAGGTGAATAATGATTTGGCA
Source organism: Amblyomma maculatum (assembly GCA_023969395.1). Taxonomy (NCBI): domain Eukaryota; kingdom Metazoa; phylum Arthropoda; class Arachnida; order Ixodida; family Ixodidae; genus Amblyomma; species Amblyomma maculatum. Next base: position 23,516 of record JAJIZL010024690.1, read on the forward strand.
TGTCCTATAAGAGGCTGAACTACAGGGCTAAGGAGCAAATCGGGCAGCCTGGTTACTTTTGGCAGAGACGGTACGTTCTTTCTAACAGGCGGCTATTTGTGACGCAACGGCGCCAGCCTTCGCCGTGGCAGCGTACACGCTGTTTGTTCCCACGCCTGAGCGGCATCCAGTCACCCCCGGCGGAATTTCAACTTGCGGTGTCATATGAAATGATGCGGACAGCGCTGCCGCACTCGCACGACTGGCGCCGGCGCGCTCTCTCTCTTTCATCTAGCAGCGCAGGTGGGCGCCTCGCGGGTTGTCTGCTGCAGCTCCGCTCGCATTCGGTGAATAAACCGTAGAATCACGGCATGCCTCGGCCTGTCTCGCGGAACAGTCTGCAGCTTAGTGTGAGTACCACTGAACCTTTATTTTAAGATATCTGTTCATAACGGAGTAGGTTTTTGGGATAATTTGTTGCTTTATTTGCCTCCCATGTTGCTACACTTCCCTGCAGTAGTAAAGACTCTGGACGACTAGGACGGACCTTTACATGCCAATTTCATCTTGGGCTGCTTCGGTTGCCGCTGCATGCACGGCTGTGCTGGACGACCGGTAAGATACCCATTTTTTATACAGTGAGGAGTATTAACTGGAAATTAATCATTTTTTCAGTCATTGGCACCTGATAATTAAGATTAACAGAATGTGGTTATCTGCTATTTATGTACGCAGAGATTAGGAAAAGCTTTTACTTCAACTCTATTGCACAAAAAAATGCATTCTTCATAAATTCCAATTTCAGCAGACTGACTTAAACAAACTAATTTTGTAGCAGTGGATAATTTTACTGCTCATGAACAGTTTGCCCAAGCGGTACTAAAAAAAAACAATTCTGCATAATATTGTCTCTTATTTTTGTTTTCGCTTGCAGATTTTTTTACGAAAGGAAGATGGTGACATGCAAACTGCTCGAGCATACATCGGCAAAGGCTACTGAAAGCTGCTGTCCCTATAACCGAGAGCAAGAGGCGCATGCTAGAAATGCTGGCTTGGCAGACACCTGAAGCTGCCATTCATGCGGCGTCTTCTTATAACCTGCTATCTGCCGACACCTTGTCAGTGGACGTAACCAGATTTGAAGTCCTGGAAGTCTAAATTCTGCCTGTTGTTTTTTTTTTTCATTATGTACCAAATGCGCACCTAATAAATATTCATGAAACGAACAATTCTGGCTTTTTGTGTGAATGCATGTATACTTTCAGTATGTTGTATATATATTATTACCTGCATGTAAAATACCTGCACAAAAACAAAATCATGTGTTTGGCGCATGATGGCCTTAGCTGCCTCTGCGCCCTAGCACCCATCAAATCAAAAAAATACTCATAAAAACAACAATAAAAATAATGGGATCGCCTTGATGCCAATGATGCAAAGTCAGTGGACTAGCTTGGGTTGGCGATGTTGGGAGGCCGATGAGCTTAGCTGGATAGTACTTATTAAAACCAGGGAGTAAGCTTGGTTGTAAGTATTGGATAGCCAGTGAGAGTGGCTGGATGTACGTTATATAGCAGCCAGTGGGTATGCTTAGGTGGAAGATATTAGGTAGCCGTTGAGTGAGACTGCATGCCAATAAATAACCTTGTCTGTCATTTGTGGTCATTGTAGGAAAGCCACTCCAGTAGCTTGGATTAAATCTCGTCACGGGTAGCGCCCCAATGAAACACCAATATTGCGCTGATGGCTGTCCATTGGCGGCGTGCTACTTGGACAAAGTTCCGGCATTAACGACGCAAGAGATTGGGAATGCATTACATACTATCAAAACGGGGAATGAAGACTGGTACGATAAGGTAACTAAAGATTTGTTGAAGCACGCTAGGGATATCGCGCTAGAAAAACTTGCCACTCTGAGGACAGTACGCCGGGTGGCATCAACAGTACCGAAATCTTAGCAGGATGCTAACATTATCTTAATCCGCAAAAACGGTCCTGACTTGAAAAATTACAGACTAATCAGTTTACTATTCGATATGTACAAGTCATGTTTTATCCACACTGCAATATACAGAATAATATTCCTCCTAATTTCGCGTTATATTCCAAACCACAAAATTTTGAAACATTTATCGAGAATTCGGTTTTTGGATGGGATAGATAACATACTGATTTCATCTGATACCGCAATAATTCAGGGTATACTACCAAGGTAGGTGCCTGTGGTGTCTGATTCAGACCAGACGCATGACACGGGATCCCGCAAGCGCAGTATGCAAAAACCCTCCTCTATTCGTCACAGTGAAGCAACTTACATAGGAAATCATATTGAATGACGATGATGACATGTACACTGAAAGAAACGAAACTGAAACAAGAAATAAGGATACAACAGTGCCGTTACGGCTTATGCAGCTATAAAAATAAACTACCGCCTTTGCTGCTCAATAAAAAACACCGGTGATAGGAATCAACTAAGGTTTCGTAATATAATCATTATAAGTTAAAGGCGCCAAAACAACACGCACACACATAAGAAAAGAAGAACTTATAATGAACCAACTAGCCCAACAAGTTCTCTTAAGCTACATTCGTAATATAACTTTGGTATGCCCAGAAAAGACGTGTGAAGCAATTCCGGTATTCAAGGAATTACGTCGCAGCAAATTACAGCGAGAGGACTACAAAGGCCAAGTTTCATATTATAGTTATTTTCACTGACCAACAGGGAATGAAAATGTTCGATTGTACTCGCAATATAGGCAAGCTGGACTTGTGGGGTGAAGATTAAAGTTAGAACTTGAGGCTTGTGCCGAGTGAAGCCATAGTAAGGTGGATGACAAGGCAGGATGCTTTGAAATTCTGCGTACTTTCCATGGGCAAGAGCACCGGAAATGATTACACCACACAGAGGGAAAACAGCCCGTAAGCATTGTCCGAAGTTCTGGTCCCTCACCAAAGGGAGGAAGGCATTCTATAATCACATGCATTTCGGTAATAATTAGGCTGTGGTAGCCAGGCTGACCATAGTATCTGCCTGGATTTGTGTTCAAGGTTTTTAATGTAGCGCATATATAACACGACTATTAGTAAAATGACAAAAATTTAAATAAAAATGTGTTGGAAAATAACTGGGCTGAGATTGCTTTGATGCTTGAAGCGCGTAGGCGCGCTAAGAATGCGGGCAATAAAGAGGATAGTTACAACGGCAACAGGTGAAAGCGCCACGTTTAAATTCAACATGGCTAAAAAAGGCCTAGTTGTTCTCCGATTCCATATATTATTCTATATTCATTAGGATCGTAATAATAAAATGATATCGCTGGACAGCCTTGGGTTTTGGATATCGGCATATTTATGCCAAGCGATTGAAAACGTATTAATGCGACATAGCTGTAGAGATGCAACTGGTGCTGAGTAGCATTCCACGTTTTCATCGCACGCATTTAGGAAAGTGTAATAGTTAGAACTAAGCATTAAGAGTGAACATGTTACCAAACAAAAGTTAGTTTTGCTTGTAGACAGCTACACGACTCATATATTTTATTGCGAAAGCAATACTAGCACTTTGAAGCCTTCGCGTGACCCCACCGCAGTTACGTTTGACCTTACTTGGAGTGACGTCACACCAGCTCCTAGATATGGGGGACCAACTCGCTCCTTCAGATCGCCCAGCCGCTGTTAAGGCGCGTGGTTGCTGCGCCGCTCACCTGCGGTGATGCTGTCGCTGTGACGTCACACAAGCTGTTAGATATGGGGGACCAACTCGCTCCATGTGATCGCCCAGCCGCAGTTACGTCGCGTGGTTGCTGCGTCGCTCACCTGCGGCGCTACTGTCACTTCGACGTCACACAAGCTGCTATATAAGCTGGCGTTGACTGCTCTAGCCGAGATTCTTCACTATGTCGGGTCGTCGACTAGTAAGGCTAAGGAGAGAGCTGATCGCCAATGTGAAGCCCGGAAGAGACAAAGAGTCGCAGAAACCGCCGAAGAAAGGGAAGAACGGCTTTCAAAACGACGGGCACGAGATGCAACTCGACAAAAGCGTTCTACCTCTACCGAAGTGTAGCCAGGCAATTATTGCTTTCGCAATTCTCCATATTTAACCAAGTTGAGCCACAGCCATTTTATTTAATCTACCTTTCCGACAAAGGCAACAATAATTCTACGTTATCCATTCATTCGGTAGCATTTTATATCGCAGCTATATTTTAAAGAGGAAATATTTCTTTTTACATCCAATTCTTACTCTTTTGGAGAGTAGGGTATACGCTTCTAATCATCATGAGACAACAACATAGCAAGCATGTACGCTATGAGAGCTGAGAAAGCCTAGCATTCAAGGTTTTGCGCGTGTAACGCAAACAAAAACAGCACTGGCCTGTGCAGGAAAGATCCGTAGGCACATCTTTTTCCGTCTGAAACGAGGTGCGAAATCTTCAGGAGATATAGTTCATTTCGTGTAACCGCACTTGATAGCTGAATGGCACAAGTAATCTAGAGATATTTGTATGAAACGCTCCTAATAATCCCTCGCTAGCTTATCTTTATGCCTAAAAGCATCCTCCTTACTGAAAAACTTGGGATGTAAATGAACGAATGACGCTGCACGGTCATAGTAATTGATGTTATTGGACACCAGCTTTCGCAACGTTTCTCGTTTTCTTGAAGTAGTTTGTTTACGCAATAGTCCGGTCTCTGCAATATACAGAGTGCCGAAAAAAAAAAAACCGGGGACCTTTGCCCACTGCCAGCGTTCAGAGTACACAATCGGGTTGATACTGCCACTTTATACAACTATTTTTGTTAACTATGTAATTATTTTGCGCAATAAATCTGAGTTCACGTTCGCGTTTTCATAGTTTTTCCTTCATCGGGTTTGCTGCCATATTTTTCCTTCATTAAAATGTAGCATTTTCCTAATGTTCTCTAAAAAGTTATGTTTTATGCTGAGCATTTTGATAAAATGAGTTAAAAAGCGGGAACTTCTTTCAGCTGGCTTATTAGCTTCAATACATTTTACGCAGGTAATTACGGCTACGAGCTTTCGCCGCCCTTTTGGCACTTTGTATACGTAAGAGAGAGAGATGTGCTGTCGTGAGCCTATACACTTTGGCTAACGAATCTCCAGGTAAGTTGACATAGTATTTTATTTCATTCATACTGTCTTCCCACTGTCTGCGTATGACGTGAATGATACAGCATGCAGAGAATACACTTTACTTTTGGCTTAAATCGTTAAAGATGAATTCAGGAAATATCAAATTTATTTTATAGACATCAATTTTGCCAGTCTGATTTGAGATGAGAGTAGGTGGGCATAAATATTGGAACATGGTATACAGTACCTTCACGGATTGCGCTGAAACAAAGGCAAGTACAAAATAGGAAGTAGCTTAGCAACAGTGAAAACAAAAAAAAAACAATACAACGGTAAATAAATATTTAGTAGCCTGGCGTATTATTAGGTTATCAGCAAACATGGAAACTGCCTTCAAGATAGCAGTAAATTAAAGAGTTGCGGCCGTTTGAATGGTTAACCAGTAGCATTACTGGTTGCACGAAATGAATTCCAGCCACGACTTGAGATGTGATAAAAATTCTCCAGAAATTAGTTTAGTCCATAGGCTATTCCTCTCTGATTACGAGAGAAAGTAAGAATTCATGAATCGTCGTTGCGGCATGAGTGTTCTGTTTTAGAAGATGGTGCCTTGATGGTCGTGATTGCTGAAAAGATATGCATGTTGCTAGGCCTATCTGTAGTAGCCATGAATCAGTTGAAAGAAATAATGTACTCGTGCTAGTTGCGCTCTAGATAACAGCATCGCTACGCCCGAAATTGCTCCAAATTTAGTTAGTGAATCAGTGCAGGCATATATTTGTTATGAATCGACATCATCTTCGGGTGCCACCAGATGACACGTGGTGGTATTATCCCGTACTGCAGAAAATATTTAAGGAGAAGCAGAATTCTACCTTTCCGGGGCCTGTAAGTGAACAGAACAAATGATTAAAAATAAGTGCTACCAGAGCGCTTCCTTAAAAAAAAACTCCAGACAGGACCGCAGAATCTCCACTGGAGATATGCGAAGGGTTGATAGTTGCTGCTGCACACGGTATATCGCGCTATACTTGTAGTGCTCTTTGTTAGCAAGGCCGAGGCTCGTGTCACACAGTGGCAATTTCCTTGGCGCGCGTTCGTGCCAGGGCTATATGTAATTCGTTTACAGGAAAGTAAATGAACAGCATCTGTCACTTTCTCCAGCAAGTCATGGTTTGGACAGTACACCGCCGCTCCTCTGTCGCGCGGCGTACAATAATACCGTGGAATGTCGAGGTAGTTGGTCAGACGTATTTATGAACCCTGCAGCAGAATAGGTGGCCACATATAGGAGACACACACACACGCACGCACACACACACAGACACACACACAACGAACGAAGCTGCACTGACAACTAATTATTTCTACACCACCACTGTCTTTCTTCTCAACTTCTAAGTACACACCACTTTATCGTTATTTCAAAAAGAGATCAGAAGGCGAGCTGACACATTCATCACCAGCCAAAGGGGTCACCAGGCTTCCAAAATCTCTCACGTCAATATGTCCTTATTTCTCCTCAAAATTTATTGGTATTTAATGCCTTCTGGGTAATTTTCTTTCCTACATAAAGTGCAGTATTTGCAGTGCAACGCAAGACAAGTCTCGGATTTGTCCAAGCTTGCAGAGGCATGTTACCTTATTCTATCATTTATGCAACTCCACGTCTGGCCAATGTATTCCTTGCCACAGGACGAGAGAATCCGATAAATTATCCCTTGGAGGCATTCAGCATATTTTATTCGGTGCGCTGTTTTACATCTCGATTTATTGTTGTACTCAGTAACACACACACACACATATTTTTGGCTTTGTTCGGAGCCGTAGGAATAGTAAGAACGCCCTGTTTCTTACCAATATTCATCATGTTGTGGGTAAAGCCCAGGTTGTAGGGCACCAAATATATCTTATTCATCTGCGTCAGATGTACATTCCATATCATTTGTCGCTTATTGTGCATCAACAAGCTTTCAGCTATGTTAATATATAACATCAACAAGAAATCCTGCTTCTACAAACCTCTAATACTGATTTAAGAAACTTTGCCTCATAAAGAGATGAAAAAATTTCGTAAGAGCAGAAACCGAAGCCGCCTTCGCTATGCCTCTCGCCACTGTCTTTGAATGATTTGGCGTGTATGGCAGGAATGCTTCTTCGCTCGGGGCTGATAACACCAGCATAGATCATCCCCGAGCAAAGAAGCAATTCCAGTGCGTCGCCGTGCAGTAAAGAAATCTGGTGGGTAAAGAACTGCGAGATTTCAGACGACATTGCTAGCTGCACAGCGTTCGTTTCCGTATAGCGCGTTAGTTTGTCACTACTGCAATTCACGTATTACCAGTCGACGATGATGACAATGTGCCGAGAAGATCCATACCAACTTCGTGAAATGGTGTGTGCGGCGACGCAATTAGTTAGAGGAGACTAGCAGGTTTACAAGAGAAGGCTTGCGCCGCTGGAACATCTGAAATTTTGGTGTATGGTCACTAGAAGTTTGCGACTATTATATTCTAGGCTGTGTCTTGTTAGAAAGCGTGCAAGCCCTTGGAGGCTAGAGATGGGCTCATTATGACAGGCAACAAAGACGTCTCGATGGTCAGACGGCAAGACTAGAAGGTAGGCTCGGTCTCTGTTGCTCGAGTTTTTTCGTACAGTGTGCCATTGGGCATACAAAAGGAAGGCAGGTTTCCTAGCATTGTCAGGGTATGTTGGAAACACGACCTTCCAGATAATCGATGATAGCTTTTAGGTACGCATCAGCTCGCTGACTTGCTTTGAGGCCAGCATCGCTGATTACACCGAGGAGGTGACTCCAAGTTCTCGTCCAGTAACTTGACAGGTGCGCGCGAGAGCGCGTTTGCAGCTTCAATCTTAGAGGCAGATTTGTATAAAAAGGTGTTGCCAAATTCCTGTAAGTGGAGGTTTGAGCGCGCTAGGTGGCCCGATGTGTCCCGGAAATCGGCCAGCACAAGAATAATGATCCGTAACCACTTTGAAATGGTGCCCGTGGAAGTAACGTCGAAATTTCATCTCAGTCAGGAAAATTGCGAGGTTTTGAAGTGGAGTATAGTTAATTTCTGCACGCGGGAATCGCATACGTGATCGCATGTTCAGGCCGTCTTGGCGTTGGACGAGGACAGCTTCGAGGTGGATATTGCAGGCGTTTTTCTTTTTTTTTTTGGGGGGGGGGGGATTTCAGCTTTGCTGTCCTCATTAAAAGTGAGTCAGCAAAAAAGACGTTTGTAGCAGTCTACTCAGTTCTACAAAAGCCGCTTGCTGTTTCTCAGTTCACACAAACGGTATTCGGGGCGCGTTAAACGGGTCAGCGATTAGGAAATCTCGGAGAAGTATTCTATAAATCTCCGGTAGTACGCGTGGAGACCCAGGCAACTTTTAAGTGATCTCCTGTTAGCGGGAACGAGCAAGCGGCTATGGCGGTAGTTTGATTTGGATCAGGTCGGACACCGTCGGCGCTCACAATGTGGTCGAGAAACTTCAGCTGTTTGCGTCCGAGGTGACATATATCATTCGTGAGCGGTTAATTTCCTGAGCGCAGATCAACTAAACTCTACGCTGGCGTTGTTGATGCTGGTGGCAGGTCACAGATAACACATTAGTGAGGTACACTAAACAGGATTACCATTTGCAGCCGGCAAGAACAATGTTTACCATTCACTCGAATGTCCCCGACGCTGAGGGCAGTACCTTAAATTATTGTAGGCCATCCGGCGTGGTGCAACCATTTTTCTGAAAATTCTATTTCATCAACCACAATCTCCCAATAGCCGCACTTTTAAATAGGTCGAGGAAAAGTGCTTGATGTTTTTTGCACTTTGTCTACGGAGTCATCTATGCCGGGCAGTCGATAAAAATTCTTTTGGTGATGGTAATTAGCTTCTTGTAATGGACGAAAAGCACAAAGTCTCATTTTGATTTTTAAACGGAACTACAGGCGATGGCCAGGCTCTTAGATGGTTCTATAGCACCGTCATTAAGCATCTCTTTGTGTCTACTGTGGGTGGCTCTCGTGTCCTGTTTAAGGTTGAAACGCAGCAGTTAGAGTTGTGGCACTAGGTAATCAAAGCGTTGCCAGGAGTACGGCGATGTTTGGGGTACGTGGGGGAGGTTTGATGATGGAGTTCTCAGACCTCTGCGGTACACACGCAATACCTACAGCCTGTGTGTACATGTGGATAGCATCCGTAGCGAGTTACAGAGCATACTGAACTTGTCCAAGGCAACGCTTAGTTGTCCATAATGAGATATGTTCTTCGTATATTTCGTGTTGAATGTCGGGTATTGTTTTGAGCATCCGTTCGAAGGTAGTTAGAGCTAGGGGACATCCCGGTGGCTAGATATGTCTTCTTTGTGTGCGAGTATGGCCTTTATTTGTAATAGAACCTCGTCATTTGGCTCCGTGAAGGTCAATTGCTGGCCAATGCGTACTTGGCCCGAGGTGGTGTAATGAAGTTTTTGCTTCACTATTCGCACTAAAAGGGGCGTGGATCTTATGTCAGAGAGACCACAACGACCTTCAATAGTTTTAACGCTTCTGGGAGGAGAGAATTAGAAGCAGTCGTTATTAGACGGCAACTAACTGCAGATAATACAACTCTATATAGATGGTATATATGGCACTACAGTTTGTTCTACTTCACAAGCTTGCTGAGGTCGTCATGACAAGCGGGTCGCCTCGCATGGGCCGTGTTTATACCTTATATAGCTAAAGGGCGCGTAGTAAAACCGTGAATAACCTTTTTTTTTTTATTACGCAGGTCAACACGACGGGACTGTTAATAGAAAACCTCTGTGCGAAGTGTGGATCAACGTAAAACAGGGCTCTACTTCTGAGGCTACATTAGTAGAGAAGACAAACTGGACTTGCTGCTATGCGTATTTCCATGCTCATTGTGACACAACATACATGGCCTTTGTCTACGACGACTACTATTGCAGCCAACCGGTTTTAAAACCTAGCTTAAAGCCTTAAATAATGAAGCATTACTTTACATCTGATTTTTTGAGTTTATAACTGACATATTTTAAATAAAAATTACGAGGGACATTAGCGACTTAAGCAGGGAAAGGCGAAATCCTGAGAAGTTTCATCTTGTTTAGCGTTCCTGCCATCTTCAATCTCACACTTGAAAGCGCGCCAAAGAACGCCACGCGACAGCCACCGCAACAGCGGGACGCACTTTGTTTACGACAGTATGAGCCCCTAAAGGCTTTCGCCTTAATATTATTCCATGATTAATGCATGCAAGAAAACTGCTTGCTAATCTTTAGAGCAGTAGCTGCGCTTTCTCATGTCCGAAACCGGGGCAGATGTATATCTCCGGCTGACCTTCAAATTCGCATGATTCTCTTTGGTGTCGTGACTGCGTAATCAATCACATTAGGACGTCATCGATCGGTTCTCAATTGTTGCAAACCCAAACCAAACCCAGCCACGAAGAAAGAATTAAGGGAAGGGGGGGGGGGGGCGGCCTTGTCTTGAGGGTCAAAATAGTGTGCATCGGGATCAACATGAACGGCAAGGAAACTGACCACCCTATCTATGCAGCTCGCTGGGAATTCAACTGACAAAAATTAAAAAAACGTGCACCTGAGAAACCTACTGCAGAAATATCCGAACAATGCGAATCAAGACCGGCAGCTGAACGTTAAAGTTAATGCGCTAAAAATACGCCGAGCTCACCGCCAGAGCAGCCAATGAAGCGGCCGTTCAACGATAAAGTGACACAGCCGACGAGTACATGACAGGACTGACGGACTGCAGCATTCTGTTGGTGTAAACTGCATGGGCTAAAAATAGGCTGAAGCTTTGCTTTATTGACAGCCATTTCACTAATTTTCTGACTTGTGCGAAAGACTGTCGCATCGAAAGGTTTTGCCTTTTATGAGCGAAACCGATGTATGCAATCCAGGCCACCATGTTTATTTAAACTCGGTGTTCGTTTTACTGAAGTGCGCGACACGTGCAAGAGACGTCTGGCGATGTAGAATGCTGAACTCACGAGCTCATACGCATGATTCTTGGTAATATCTTAAAAGATGCAATACGCAATAATCATTACCTTTTGCGCATGTGAGCGGACATTGTGTGTCGAATTGTTATGTATCTGCATGCTACGCCGAAAATGTACTGCATGAATGCCACACGCGCCATTATGAAATGATATAACCTCTTTGACAATGTATTATTTGTGGTTTTACGCGCATTTTATTCTATTGTCATTACGGTGTCACTACTTGTCACATGTCCTTCGATAGCGCATGTATTTAAGCGGAAAGCATAGGCTGCTCTGCGCATTCCTTGACGAAGGCCGGGCCCCGGCCGAAACGTCGGAAATAAACCTTTGTCTTCGTTTGTGCGCCCCTACCTCATCTTATGCATATTTCTGGAACCTGGAAGACTTTTCTGAAACATATACTCCAGGCTGGTGCTGAGAAAGAAGATCGGAAGATCGTCGTGTAGATATATGATGAGGCCTCAGTGAGTTTACAAAGAATAATAGAATGAAGCGTTTAATCTCTTGGCAGAAGCCAATCAGACTTTCTACTCGCTTTGCGCCGGGAAATGAATTCTTGCGTCAGATGCTATCGGAAGAAACAAATCCTAACTTAGTGCAGTCACCAGTATCTCATCGATTTCTTGTCCCATTTGTAGCTAAGGGTATAATCTAGGTGCACGCGTGAAGGCAAAACATTCGCGTTATCGCCTCTATTAATCAATCACACCAGTTACTTTAAACGTGCAGAGCAACCATAAAGTCACTTAACCTTTAAGCCATGCCATCACGGAACCTCCTTAAACAGCGGTCTTGCTCAAACCCAAATAACTTTAAGCTTGCCCGCGTTGGGATTGTGTGCGGGACTTCAAATAGAAAACGTTGCAAGTGTCATGAAACAAAAATGCATCTGGCATTGATTGTGGTGTGGTTCACCTTGCCAACACTTGTAGGCACCGATAAGAACGGTGCGAGAGAGTTGGTCGGAAAAAAAGAAGCAAATAAATTAAACTGTGAGTTCCGCACTAAGGCTCAAACCCTGTCGCTCTGCTTCAGAGGCAGTATTTGAATGCGTATTTGAACTTCGAGTAACCTGCCTCATATAACCGATTAAGAAACTTCTACACAGGCTGGCCTTCGACTATGACGGCCTTATATTTAAGCATATAATATTCATTTGTCAGATAAAATTGGTTTATTATTTCAAGGTAATAATATTTCATCGATTAAGCCGTATCACGCACATAAAGGCCACATCACCTGCACCTGCACCTGCACAATCTTATCGCTCATGTACGTAAAAAAATAACCTTTAATAGCCAAAAACAAATCACTTCATTTTCAAGATTTCATGACAGCGAGGGATAATAAAAAACTTGACAAGAAACCTTCGCCTTTTTTACACTTGGCGTAGCATTTTTACGTGAAGACCTTTAGTATGTGAGAGACCGCACGGCATTTACACTGCAAAGAAAAGAACGTAAGTCTAAAAAACACTCCACCACATTTTCCCAGGTGCGCGCTTTTTTAGCAATGTAGAGAATGGAAGACACTCTCTTATACACAATTTTTTTTCTTGGAATTTCTACCTCCGCAATTACCTAAATTATTGCACATTTAAGGAGAGTATGATTATCCAAGGAAAGCAGCAAAAAGACAGTGTCTGCCAATGCATACAAGCCAATAGCAACACAGAATTATGGGTATGTGGAGGACGTTTCCAGGTTTCCTTCGTTTATTCCGCAACAAATAATTCGAGCAAGCTCTGTCGTATGAAGAAAAATTTAAATTAAAATCGGGAAACGTGAGACCGGTTGAATGTCAAGTCTCAAAATGCCACTGTTTGTGGTGTATGCTGCGCAATTGCTTGTGTGATCATTTTGTCATGCAAGCATTTCCTCATACATCATTCCGACCAAAGCATAAACATTTATCTGGCTAGAGCCAGAATTTTCTATAAATTTCATGCTACTGTTTGGAATATCATATAAGTGATTGCGATAGAAAGAAAAATAAAAAGGGGTCTGCCACTTTATTACCCAACACAAATATTTATTTTGCCACTGGTAAAGAAATAGAAGAGCAAAGAAAGTTTATTACAGTAGAAGGAGAAAACAACAGTTTTGGCCAGGCTTCTTGTTGCTGGTAATGATGGGGATTTTAAAACATGTAATTAATTACTTTCTTTGGGTAAATAGATGGGGTGGATCCTTTCCTTCAGAGGTGTAGCTGGCGGAAGAAAGTTTGTCAGAAAGATATCCCTTGAACGTCTTTGTTGATATGTTTTTCCTACTTGATACGACTTGATTCTGAAGTGTGGAGCACGTGTTATTCTAAAAAAATTGTTTTGAGTCAGCACTTGCTCAAGTCGCCGTCGTCTGTTGTTTATCGTCTGTATCATGGTGCACAACATAGATCAGGGCAGCAGCAGAGCGAAAATAGTGTTCACATTAGAGTAGATTGGAGTGCAATGAAAGACTCCTCCCGCACCACTAATGTACAATGGTTCACAGAAAAAATTAGCATTCAGACTGCCGGTATTTCGCCAACGTTACAGGATAGAACAGCGCTATCGCAACCGAACATAATGTTACCACGCAGGCGGATTTTAAAAGCTATACTCCTCACGTTGTCTGCAGTAAACTGTAAAATACGAAGACCACGCAAGAATACTGTCAACAAGTGCTTCATGAAGGCCCGCATTTCAGGATTTCTTTGCCTACACCTCCATCTTCCTTTCTTTGACGTCCTCAGCGTAGAGGAAGAAAATACTGAGCGCTTTCTGTACGAGGTTCAAATTGAAATTAAATGTTATCTGAGTTGAGCCTTATTTTAGTTTTGTGCCTTTATTCGGGTCTACGGCGAACACCAGATAAAAGGCAGACTGTTGCCTTAATTTCGATAATAATTGAGCACTTTATTACGTTTTGAATTTTTATTTTAAGGTTTATGGTTTAATTGAAGAATTGGAGCCAACCCTTCAAATAGCATAGCCGAGAAAAACATTGTCAGTAATAAATTGTAACGCATTTTACAAATGGTCCACAGCTATAGCCCCGATAGGCGGATTCACATCGTAACAAAGCGTTAGGTTGCTTGTGTGGCGTAGATCACTCCACCCAGAGATTTTGTCACCCTCCTGGCATTGACTGAGAGCCAGGTGGGCGAGCGGTGATCCGTGATTTCTATTGGACCACAGCCTCCTGTTTGCCGTCGCGTCTGTACCCAATGAACGGAATCAATCCCTCATGTTAGGGCACCGGTACGGAGCCATCTACGCCTTACGCGCCCGCTTGCAGCTGAGATACGATGTGAAACCACATATAACGTTGGCATATGTGGGCTCCGTAACGCGCGCTACAATGTTTGAGGGCTTCACTGTACTCTAGATTTCGGCATATCGTAGATTCCCACCATTTGCATTGAACGAAGTGAATACTGCTAGCCACTTAAGCCGTCAAAGTCGAAAAAAACTACAGAAAATTTGCTGCTGTTATGACATAATTTCTGTGCGAATCTTGACGGGAAACCTGTTGTGACAACAGAACATTCTGTAGTAACATCAGAAATTTTTGTAGTTACTACAGAACAGTGGTACAGAACGACAGATACAGAAATATACTACAGAAAAATTAAAGAACTACAGAAAAGTACTAGAGAACTACAGAAAAATTTGATGGTTACGACGAAACTATAGGATATTTTGTCGTATTTTTGACAAAGTTTTGTAGTTTTTTTCGACTGGGGTGCTCTTTAGTTTAAGACTGTTTTCATAGTTTTGCCAGCAAGCACGAATACATACCACAGTGACACACACCGCTCGCACATGATAATCATGCGAAGCAGAAATAGTTTAAGGAATATCCGCAAACGTCGAACAGCGCATTATAATGGCAAAATATCGCTCACTGCACCAATTTCTAGATGTTGCATAAATGTAAATGCCGAAAAGAAAGGCAATGCGTTAACTGAAAGTTTGGCTAGAAAGTTAAAAATTACCCCTCCTTTTCCATCTAAACACAATATTTTCAAAGAGCACGGAATCAGACACAACCATCAAAGCCTATGCATGATTGAAATACCAAGACGAGGCATTACAGTTGCGTTATGGCACACGGTAAGATGAGAATGAAGTATACGTTTTGAAAAACTTACCTGTCAGTTTATTTATATTTCAATAATAATTCAATAAATTTCTTACTTCACTCTATTGCAAACCCTTTGGAGGATCAGTGCGATGCCATTCTGCTCAGGGATGATCCTGATCCCCAGCTTAGGCCGGAATATTCGATTAGGCGGCCTGTGCATACATTTTAACAAGACACTTTACTAAGGATCTTTTCAAGAAATCGCAGCTAGCATATTTGTGAGCCTCATACAAAGTCTGACATGTTTAACCACCCCAACATAGCCCCAGAACTTATCGGTGCTCGACAAAAATGCTGCGATAATGTCTTGCCCGTTTTGTGCGAATACCAATCTGTTTCTTCTTTGCGACGAGAAATTAAAAAAATCTATCAACGGGCATAACAGCATATAATCATTTGAAAGGTTAATGGCTTAGCAGAGATGGTCCGCTTAGCAAAGAGGTTCCGCCCATCAGATGTTGGCAACCCATGGGTTTTTGTTCAATAGTGTGCGCATAATTCAGCATGTCCAGATGCAGCTCACGGCACAGCCTCAAAATCACCGACATGCCCCTCCCCCCCCCCCCCCCGCCCTCAGTGAAAATTTGTGTGTCGTGGTCAAGAAAGCAGAATCACCTGCGACGCTTGTTCGCCTTGCAGGTTTCCGTCTGCCTCCTGCGATGTGGCAGCTGGTCCACGAGTGATGCCCGGGTGGTCACACGGATGCCAGCCTGGCCGCCAGCACATCGCGGCCCTGAGCCCGTCCTGCCCCACAGCATCCCACCGACCACGCGCACGTCAACAGCACCGCTGCCCGCCCCACTGCCTGCCAGCGCCGCCGCAGGATTATGCCCCGCATTATCGCCACATGCATTCTCATCGACGATAGTCAATCGCCAACAATCAACCTCCTTGCCACCTGACCGCTTCATAAACAAGCCGCCACCCAACACCGCCTTCATTGGGCTCGACAGCACCACAGCCATGGCCACTGCAACTCACCTGCGACGCTTGTTCGTCTTGCAGGTAAATGCAAAATATACTTTATTCGCGCGACGCACGCGCTATGCTGGCTTACTGGTGCTGCCGAGCCCACTGTGCTGCATCCAGGTTGCCTTTGATTGCTACTATGTTATCAAGCAGTTACTAATCCTCGCTGGCGACGTTGAGCTAAACACTGGTCCCAACACTCGTTCCGGTGATACCCAATCTTCCACTGAAATACTTGAAGCACTAAACGAAATTCGTTCCGAACAAGCTTCACTTCTTACAGAAATGAAATCTATTCGCCCTAAACTTTCCCGGAATGACGAAACATTTCAGGGAATCAAAAACAGACTGGCCAAAATTGAAGCTGACTGTTCGTCAATGATAGCTGTTAAAGAACAGATGAACCACATACACGAACACTCCGAACAAAATGCTGTGCAAATTGCCAGCATTGAAAACAGACTGGATGATTCGGACGACAGATCACGCAGATCAAACCTTTTGTTTTTCGGCCATAAAGATGTCGAACGCGAAACATGAGCGCAATCGGAAGACCTCGTAATCCAGCATTGCAGTACGCTATTAGACACTACCCTCGTTTCTCTTGATATCGAAAGAGCTCACAGGCTGGGAAAGTTCAGGGCGGACCGTGACCGACCAATCATCGTTAAGTTTGTCCACTTTAAGGTAAAAGAAAAGCTACTTTCATGTGCCAAATACTAAAAGATACAGGTTACAGCATTTCTGAAGATTACTGTCCGCACACGCTTACCGCTAGAAAGCACCTCCTGGAATTCGGTAAAGCACAGAAAGGAAAATATAAACTTAGACACAACAAACTAATCATCTGAAACAAAACCTACATATTTGACCACAGCATTCAGCAGGTTATCCCCCACCCTTTAAACTCGTAGAAGGAAATCATTCACGTCCTAACCTTTCATACATCTCTTTTTTATATACTAATATTCGAAGCCTTTTGCCAAAGCTTGATGCACTCCGTAATATAATTCAAACAACAGAATCTAACCAGGTCATTCTTACTGAAACGTGGCTCAATTCATCAATCGCAGACTCCGAAGTACTTTCGCTTTCTTCAGATTTCAATATTTTCCCGCGAGATCGAAATAATAAATGTGGTGGTGGTGTACTGATAGCCGCTCACCGCAGCCTTCAGTGCACTGAGTTTAGGACATCCTCCCCCTTAGAAATTACATTTGTTATTAATAACGCCTCTTATCCACCTATAGTAATTGGCGTCTGCTATCGCCCTCCTGATGCTGATATCTCTTTCGTTGCCGAGTTCCACGAGGTCCTTTTATCAGTAAGCAGCGCATACCGTCTATCGCCTATCCTGCTTTTCGGAGACTTCAATTTCCCTGCGATAACTTGGTCAAATCTTGCCTCAGTTCTATCACCAAACAACAGCGAAAGTGACTTCGTAAACACTTGCCTAACGTTTGGACTAACGCAAACAGTCACAGAGCCGACGCGTCGCGGTAGCAAATCATCAAACACACTCGATCTGGTTTTAGCTTCCCAGCCCGACATGCTGTCTCCGCTCACATATTTGCCAGGGCTTAGTGACCATTCAATTTTGCACGGTTCCTTTCATTGTCATCTACCGCATGCGCCTAAAATAAAGAAAACAATAACACTATACGACAGGGGGAATTATTCCATAACTAATGCAGCACTCGAAGAATTTTGCATCTGGCTTCTTCGCGATTTTTCAAAACGCTCCGTAGAAACTAAATGGTTACTTTTTAAGAACAAAATGCATGAGTTGATACTAACGCACATACTAACTACTACTATAAGAGAAAAACAGTCATCGCCATGGTTTAACATCACGTTGAAACGTCTTAATAACAAAAAGAAAAGGCTATTCCACTCAGCTAAAAAAACTAACAACCAATGTTCATGGCAAAAGTGTTACGCAGCGGAAAAGGAGTTTGAATCACTTGCTAGCAAAACCAAACGCTCTTTTTATTCATCAGTCTTGCCAACAATGATATAAAATAAACCTAAAAAATTTTGGAATACGATTTGTCCCAAACACTCGCAACCGTTACAACTATGCGATAAGCAGAACCGTCCAATCCCTGACAATAAAATAACTGAAGAACTTAACCACACATTCACATCTGTATTTACGCAAGAACCCGCTAACACTTTGCCAAATTTCCCTAGCTATGATCACGCAGTCATGCCTGATATCATTTTCAATCCTTCCGGTATCGCGAAAATTATAGACTCACTAAAACTTACATCTTCATCGGGTGTCGATGGCATCAACTAAAAAGTACTAAAACACACCAAAACTGTTGTCAGCGTCATTTTAAGTCATATTTTTCAGCAATCGTCATCAGGAGTGGTACCGGAAGACTGGAAAATAGGCAAGGTTGTTCCAGTTCCGAAAAAAGGTCCTCCATCTTCATGTTCTAGTTATCGTCCTATTTCACTAACAAGCGTATCTTCAAAATTAATATAACATGTGCTTTACTCTCACATGGTAAAATTTCTAATTTCTATAGCCTTTTTTCATCCTAATCAACATGGTCTTCGTAAAGGACTGTCATGTGAAACTCAACTAACTTTATTCATCAATGACATAGGTTGTAACCTGGATTTAAACGTACCTGTAGATGCTCTCTTTTTAGATTTTGAAAAACCATTCGACAAAGTTCCCCATCAGCGACTTTTACTTAAACTTTCACGATTACGCATTAACCCTCTTGTATTGGAATGGATACGTAATTTTCTGACTAACCGGAAGCAATTTGTGTACGCTAACAAACTCTCATCGACTTGCTCCCCAGTCCTCTCCGGCGTTCCCCAAGGCACTGTACTTGGACCCTTGCTCTTCCTAATCTACATTAATGATCTGCCTCGTAACATTGTTTCTAACGTTCGCCTATTTGCAGACGATTGCGTCATCTACCGTCCCATCCATAACAGTTCCGATTCTCGCATTCTTCAAGATGACCTTAAACGCGTTGAAGCCTGGTGCGACAAATGGTTAATGTCTTTAAACACTAATAAAACGTCATTACTCTCTTTTCATCGACGACAGCACTATCAACCCTCCAGGTATGTCATCTGTGGCTCCGAAATTTCATCTTTCCAATCATACAAATACCTTGGCATCACAATTTCTAACACGCTTAATTGATCTGCACATGTAACGAACATTGCTAACGAAGCCAATCGCACTCTTGGTCACCTCCGTCGAAATTTGCGCCTCGCCCCTGCCTCGATTAAAGCACTAACTTACCTCACGTTCGTTCGATCTAAGCTAGAATATAACTGCTCAATCTGGGACCCTCATCAAGCTAACCTCTGCAACATCCTTGAATCAGTTCAAAATCGCGCAGCAAGATTTATCTTTTCAGACTATTCTTATCACTCCAGCGTAACTGCTCTTAAATCTAAGGCTCACCTTACTAATCTCAATTTGAGACGTTTCATCTTTACGCTTTTCCTTTTTCATAAATTTTATCACGCACCACTTGATGTTTCAGTGATATTACCAGCTCATCGCTTCTCAAACCGCATCAGCCATCCCAAAGTTGTCAACCCTCCACCAGCGCAGACTACAACTCATTTTCGCTCGTTCTTCGTAAAAACTGCTCGGGACTGGAACAATCTGCCAGTCGACTTCGTGCACCACTCCAATCCATCTCAATTCAAGGCAGCCATCGAATCTATTTTCATATGAAATAGCAGCCCATCCCTCGTGTAATACCCCATTCCTGTGGCATTTGAGGTATTGATAATAAATAATAAATAAAAAAATCAGAAGCAGCTCTTCCTCGACTTTAGCGCGCAGCACACCAAGCCCTGCAATCTCCGTAACCACATTGTGTTAGATTGACCACCCGACCACTGTGACATCACAAGCAACGACCATGATGCGAACATAGCGCAGACAGCGCATGACGGCACATCAGTGCGGATTTCCTTTCTGTTTGAACGAAAAGATGCAGCAAGATTTGTTGCTAAGACCAAGGCTGTCATAGCGGTCTCTGTGTTGAGCTCTTTGATGTCTGCATAACATCTGTAGAAAATTGACTGGTATTGTTACTTTCCAATTCCAGGAAATTTAGAGAAGTGTCCTCGTTATTATCTGCACCGAATTCACTTGCACATCTCACATAGCGGTAATTTTTTTCCACAAAATCCTAATTTTCACTAGCCCTGTGTTCGACAGCCATCAGCTCGAAGACCTTGATAACTTTTCCTCCTGTTGCCAAAATTTTAACAGGGACGGCACGGTAACACGATATTTTTATTTCGTTTATTTATTTCGTATTTTATTCAGATACATACAGCGCCCTAAGATGGGCGATAGTTAGGCGGAAATATTGCAAAGTAGTACAGACGGCATAATTCAGTACAAAATACAAAGGATATGTCATCATTAAATTAAGACATTGAATGCGAACTCACGCCAAAGTGGGTATAAACGATAGAGAAACCGAAAAATAGAAAAGTACCTAAAAGAAGATGCGCAAATTCAGTATTAACATCTAATTAAACAAAAACTCGCGAGAGCATCGTCAAACGAAGAGGGTAATTACCTCCCTCAAGCCATTCCAATCACGGACTGTTCTAGGATAAAGCGGATGTTTGCATACATTACTTCGCTATTAGTATTCTCGGTGCTTTAAGATGTGACCAACTCGGGCAGACCTGTAAATAGAATCAAGTTACATATCTATTTCCTTAAACCTGTTATACTATACCTGTAAGCATTGCGTGAAATAATGTTAGGCGCATGTATTTCCATCTTTCTTGTAAGATGGGCCATACGAGATTGCGTCTTTTGTCAGTGGAGCTGTGGGTGAATCTGTATTTTGAGGTGACAAATTGCAGCGCGCTTTTGAGCGCGTTCTAATTCGGTATTACAATTTCTGTTGCGGCGACCCAAGCTGAGAATACGTATTCTAGGCTAGCCCGCACGATTGAAAAGTAAAGTGTCTTTTAATTTACCAGGGGCTAGGTTGAAATTACGTTCCAGGAAGTTAAGAACACGGCCGGCTTTGGCTGTTATGTTGTCTATATGGTCGTTTCAAATAGAAAGGCACTTCAAGATATAATGCATGAGACTTATATGTTGACATTAAAGACAAGTTTTCTTCATTTAGAGAGGACGTCTTATGCAGGATATGAAGTTCTTTTGTAAAGTGGGCGATGTTGCATTGGGAAAAATTCCGTATAATATTCTACCTCTCGGTAGAAATATAAGAACAATGCATGTTTGAGCAGATCATATGTGAATAAAGAAGGCTGAAATTAGGTGTAATGTTTTAGCGAGTGAAGAGAACGTACGCCTGTGAGGATTCGCATGGTGAGCCGCGGCCTGCAGCCGGTAACACTGTCCTGACGTAACCTTAATGCAGAGCTTGAAGAACCCCAACATTTTCCGAGATGTGCGCACCCATGCTCTGAGTTTTTCGTTGGGGCTATTGTTGTTATGTCAGTGATATATACCACACAAACATCCAAATTAAATACAAAATTCCATACACAATCATTGTGTGTTGTGAAAAAGGAGAGAATGATAAATAGTCTGTGATAATTGCAGTCATTGTGTGATGTGAAAAAGGAGAGAATGATAAATAGTCTGTGATAATTGCAATACAGGCATTTATCGAGACATGCGTATGTCTCGAACAATAGAGAAAATATGATTCAGGGGGACGTCCTGACCCTAGATATGCAAGGAGAATCGAACTCTTTCACACTGACGCACATAGTGGCATTTTGTAGTGCATCCTCGTGATAGTTCGGATGATCTTTTGCGAAGTGGAAACCCTTTTAATTGCGTATACATCTCCATCGAGGGCAGAACACGTTGCATTTCATATTGTGCTAAGTAGGATGAGCAATGAAGCTACGACTATTATTATGTGTATGCTGGATGGTGTTCGATGTTAGGGGTGTTAACATGCCAAAACAACTTCAGTTATGTAACAGTGACAGCACAATGGATGGATTTGCGGTGAGTAGTTTAAATGTTATCACGCCAGAGCTGGAATGAAAATACAGAATTTGAACGGGTAAATGGGCTTTCTGCATTATGGTGCGAAGTTACAGCCTCCGTTTCATTGTATTTTCTGATGTGTATATGCAGAAGAGTGCTGTTATCTTAGGCTGCAGCAAAACCTAAAATGGGCATTACGATAATCGGTTACAATCTCGATCCTACTATTTTGTTACCTTGTGCGCAAGAATATTTAAAAGCTTTTGCAAGCTATGCACATGGGTTGTGGCACACTTGCATAGTTATATCTGAAGGTGCAATAGAGATAATGTATCTTCTGTCTATCACTTACAAGCGTTAATTGCGCAAAAAATAGCGCTATATGCCAGACGTTTTACATTAACATAAAGGTAATAGATTTATGCGGAACTTCGGTGCTTAATACAACTTCATGGCGAGACAAATTCCGAACCTAGAAAGTTTGCCCAGCGAATGACCTGTGGTGCTCTTGAAAGAAGGCTCCACTGCAGCTAAGTTTTTATTAAGATTATTGAGTATGAAATTTAAATTTTGCCAGCCTCGATACTTAGCGAACTCAGCTGAATGTCGAAGCACAGCCATAAACTTTAGCCAACACTGAAAGGGGTAACGCTGCGAAACCGGTGTCAGAACAGTAAGAGAGAATTATCATACACTTAAATGTGCCTTTTTTTGGTGCAGTCAGTAGTGTGCTTCTGTTAACCTTGAGCGCATTGGTAAGTAAATATAGCATTTACAAATATATGATTCGCCCCTGAAAACACCTTAGAGTAAAAAGGCTGGGCTGAAAATGCATTTGAAAGGTATTGTATTTATCTCAAGTTATTTTGTATTATTTGTATTTATACTTAAAATGGAGAATGAATTTATTATATGTATACTGCGAGTATGTAAGTTAATATTGCATTTTCCGCTTATTATATTTCTCACATAATATAACGTACTTTATTAACTTTGGCTAGTTAAAAAAATGAAAAATGTTCTACCAATGAACTGACAACGTACTTGAAGAGCCTAACTAATAAACTCATGGCCGTTTTTTTTCGTGTAGCAGAGAGAATACAAAACCTGCGTCAAAAGTGGAATTTATAGCACCCGGAGAGGACAGTAAAATACCCCACAACTATGATTCACTCTAGAAAAGAAAAACATGTATGTAAAATTCACCTGAAATACACTTAACAATGTTCAAAGAAAATAACAAGACACCAAAGCATTTTCAGAGCTCCCAAACAAGAACCAGAAATGAGTAATACTAAGCAAAGTCCTGAAGAGTAACCTTTCTCTGTCTTTTCATTCCCTTTGTTATATAGCCTTGAAACGTTTACACCAGTTGACATGGCATGCAGTTTCAGGCGAAAGTCGACCTACACTATAATACACCAGAAATATGATGCATTATTACAAATAGAACAAAATTATAAAAAAACTATACTTGTCGGATGTCCATGTGGCGCAATTTTTGTATCACATATTTGTTCTTCAGTCATCCTTTGCACAGCGTTCTGAGTTCTTCAATACGATTACTGGTTTATAGATGCATACATCTGCTGAACCTTAAGTGAAACGCTACTTACTAGAGTGATTAGAGCCGCAGGACTAAGTGCAAAACATACGTGTTAGTGTCGAGCAATAGCTTAAGTTCATATTTACAAAAGTACGTTATGAATACACTGGTAGCATATTACAAATGGGGTGCTTTCTGGTTATGATTTGTGTAGTTTAACGTTCCAAACCGACTACGGCTATGAGAGACATTGTACTGGTGGGCTTCGGAAATTTGGACCACATGAGGGTCTTTAAAGAGCACGACATGAATGTATTTTGAGTATCGCGGTAAACTTGAAATCTACTGCAGACAAAATTATTTTATAAATATTTATTTTTTTATTTATTTATTTACAAACCTACCGGCAGCTTAGGTCTTAGGCTTTAGGCAGGAGTGGGCATACAATGCATACAGGGGATCACACCAAAAAAGAGATGAATAGACGAATTAATTAATTAATGATGAATAATTAAAGATGAATTACAACAGTATATCTTTAACTCATTAGGAAGATGCTAAGACGCATATGTAACATTTGTTTATTCGAAAGATGCCCGAATGGCAATTTTGGATGTGGTCTTTTTGACATGCTTTAAATATATATTTAGAGTATTCTCTAAGACATTCACCGATTCTATTTTAATGTATTTTGAGCCAACTCCTGATAACAAGTTATATTTAAAATACATTGCGAATATCCAGCCATATATTCCGAGTATATTCATTTGCTAAGGACAACTAACCTGTAATTAACCTTTAAGGGACCCACTTCAAACTAAAAATTACCTATAGGCGACATGCTTCCTACTGCAGCCATCAGACAACTTAGACATGTGAAACTTGGCAACAATACTATCCTCTGTGTAATTACGGTCAACCGATCGACTACACCTCCTGCAAAATGATCACATCACGCATTCTTTCCAACGCATTGATTAGGAGGCAGCTGTAGCCTACTCATTGCTGCGACCTTGCTAAACTCCTTAGCCCACCTAGCATCCTTCGCAACCTGCTGCGCTTTCTTTCCTCGAAATCGGCTAAGTTAGCCTTCAGGACCATCTGTTCTCTTTCCTTCGCATACAATAGATGTCGTGTTCTAAATTTTACAAGTGTAACAATATTCCTGTTCGTTAATATACCTTCATCATCATCATCATCAGCCTGATTATACCCACTGCAGGGCGAAGGCATCTCCCATATTTCTCCACTTAACCCGGTTCTGTGCTAGCTGCATCCACTTGACCCCTGCAAACTTCTTAATCTCATCCGCCCACCTAACTTTCTGCCGCCCCCTGCTACGCTTTCCTTCCCTTGGAATCCAGTTTGTTACCCTCAGCGACCATCGGTTATCCTCTCTTCGCACTACATGTCCTGCCCATGTCCATTTCTTCTTCTTAATTTCTACTAGAATGTCGGTAACTTGAGTTATTTCACTGACCCACTCTGCACGCTTTCTAATATACCTTATCCGCTCATAAAAAGTATTTTCAGAGGCAAACTCAGTCAAAGAATCTCTGCATGCGCCGATGGAGCAGTGTTGCAACAAAGGGAAGAGCGCAGTTACGACCATGTCCAAGCATCTTGCACCAGTTAGCGTTAACGCTAGAACGTAGAGTGTATTTCCAGAAAGTTACATATACTGGTAGCCTGCAGAGGAGACTCAAGCGCTGATGTGAGTGCCGCTTGCAGTGGGGCGAGCCTACCGTGGGTATCACCTGTAGGCCTCGGCCACGGAAAGTCTCCTCTTGTGCTTCGGCCACTATCTGACTGCTTCCATATGAAGAACTTGTGTACATAACGAACAACGTTCAGTAGGCGAAGTCCCTTGGTAAAAAGGTTCCGATCCTAATTTATGTTCAATTGTATGTCAAATCAAGAGCTTTTGAAATGCGTTTATAGTGATAAATTATTAACATTCTTGCTCCACCACACACTTTTAGGGTAGTTTTCGTTTTCGTGCCAAAATGATTTAGAACGGCTCTTTGTATGCTGAAAGTCGTCGAACCTTTTTTTCAGCATTAAAAAAGGAGTACATCTACTGCTGGTTTAGCTACGGCTAGCTGAATGAACGCGCCAAGATTACAAATCCCAGACAATTGTAAAGAAAATCGTATCTTGTAAAACATTTGCATCTTTTTTTCATGTACTGTTACTAATAATTTTATCGTTTTATTAGCCGTCCAAACGCTAAGAGCATTTTACAGTAATCAACAGCAAAACTAGAAGTTTGTTAAGGATTGTGATTGTTTGCACGCAAGCATATTAGTGATGACTCCGTGAGATAAACACATGACTGACCTCAAAGCGCTTCACACGTATTCTAAAAGATAGCTTTCAATATACTAAACTGTTGACTGCGATAGAAGCTCAGAAATAGCTGCTGAGATCCGGCTCTTTAGAGACATTAAGTAGCCAAACCAATACCCCCACACCGCATTCCATCTTCTTGCGCCATCAAGTGGCCGAACCATATCTTCCCACGTGGCTGAGCGTCGTTCTCTTTTCTCTGGAGCTTCGCTTCAAAAAGGGCCAGCAGGGTTGTTCTGCTGCTTGCTACATTTGTTGGTGACATTTGGTGGATTGTACAGGTTAAACTCCCATGTACTTTGCCCCCGAAGACATCAGTCACGCTGCTCATCGACGCGCGGACACCACTCCAGTCCATAAAGCACACCGTTGACTCCGTGGCCTTCAATTCAAGTTTGAGTCACTGACCACACCGGTGCGAGCCACGGCGTCCACGATGGGCAGCCAGACAAATCAGTATTCCAGCAACGCCCTACCGTTTTTCCTTCTCGCACCTCGAACACCGCCCTCAATTTACGGTGACCGGTTCGAGGATGTAGAAGACTGCAGTTTTGACCGTGTGGCTGCGTTCAATGAATGCAACGACGAGTGGAAGTTAGAATGTGTACTTCGCGCTGAAAGACTCGGCCCAGACGTGGCGTCCCTTGTCAACTGCTCAGCCATTCGCCGTGAGTTGCTCACAACATTCACCTCTAGTGCGCGCAGAGAAAACAGAGATTGCCATTCGTTCGAGGTCTCAGCAGTCCAATGAGAGCGTGGTTACGTTTGTCGAGGACATGACGCCACTTTTCAATCGGGCTGACCCTATCATGCCTAAGGCAACGAAAGTACGGCACCTAATGAGTGGGGTGAAGGAACAGCTGTTTGCTGACCTCATTCACAACCCTCCAAGAACTGTCGCAGATTCCGCGAGAGAAGCTGCAGCATGGAACGTTCAGTGCAGGAACGGAGCACCCAATATGGCCGTCAGGCAAGCGTAGCGTCTACACTACCGTGCTGCCGTACCAGCAGCCAGGGACGAGACATTTCGGTAGCCTGTGAGAAGCATAGTCCGCGAAGAGCTGCAGAACATCCATTTCGATGCTCCACCTGCAATGAATTGTTCTACCGGGGACGTCATCCGTGATGAAATCCGGCGAGCGGTGCAGCCACAACCAGCACCATTCTCGGAGCCGTGCATTATGCCTTTTAGCGATGTCCAACGTCGACCTGCCCGCTAGCCACGTCAATTCCGCCCTGGTGCCCTACCATCGCCTCGTTACCTGCGCCCCGGCGAGCAGCAATAAGATCTGCGCCCCATCGAACCGCAGCAAGGACAGCGTCCCGCTATTAGCAAAGCACACTTGTGGCGCACGCCCAACAGACGGCCGCTCTGTTATCACTGCAGCTAGCCGGCGCCATAATCTTCGCAATTACCCATACCGGAGATTTGTTTTAAGAGGATGTCCACCAAACGCGCCTCGACCCCGCAACGACGAAAGACCACAGGAGATTGAGGAATACCTAGCTGTTCACGAGATGCACCCGACGTCACCGCAACGGCAGTCGCGATCATCATCCCCGGAGGCGTTTTGCTGTACTAAGTCGGTACTCCTCCTCTGGACAAATCATATGTACGATCACTTAGGCGGGAAAACTAAACTCGGCGCTCGGCGATCTCCTGGGGTTAGGCCGCCGCTACAGCTCCAATTAGACAGCCTCCGCCCGACGATTGACGCGACGGCCCCAGCGGCGATGACCTAATCCGACGAGCTACTGACGTGCTGCAAACACATAGTTTCCGGGGACATTTTTGTACATAACCGCCAACAGTTGTGATGTGACCGCACTCGTTGATACCGACGCCAATTTTTCCGTCATGAGCAGCCAGCTAGCCACGGCACCCCGTAAGAATCTGACGCCTTGGTCTGGGCCAATGATGCGCACCGCCGGTGGTCATGTGCTGACGCCGACTGGCAGGAGCACTTGCCGCATAGAGACCGGCGGTTTTACTTTAACTGGTACCTTTGCCGTATTACAAGAGTGCTGCAAATATCTGATTCTCGGCATGGATTTTCTTCAAGAGTATGGCGCTGTTACAGGCCTTAGGAACCCGCACATGGTATTGTTTTCAACCATGCGAGCCCTTGATAACAACACTGATCCTGGAAACGATGTTGCCCGTCTGTGACAACCGCATAACGATCCCTCCGCCTACGGGCAAGTTCGTCACAGTTGAATATGATCACACCACCGGCACGCGTAGCATTGCTGAAGCGAACATGTCATTGCTTCTCACTTGGCAAGTTTGTGTAGCTCGGGGTATTGTCGAGCTTGTCCGGGGGCAAGCCGAAGTGCTAGTGACAAGCTTAACGTGTGAACCCCCACATTTGACGGCGAATACGACGTTCGCTTATTTTGAAGAGCTTGGGGAATGTACAGGCCAGTACGCTTTATCCAACACGTCAGACCTCGACAACGCGATGGCTACAGCCATTCAAACCGATATGAACCCGCACCTCTTGCCCAGTCAGAAACGCTGCATAGAGAATCTTGACATTTCCTTCCGGGATTGTTTTGCATCAATCTCCAAGGTCCGACAGATGCCTCAACAACGTCACAAAAAAGGATATCTAGCCCCTGCCGCGCATAGACGACTGCCTCGATCGCGTTCGCCATGTCACTTACTCTTGGTCCCATGGCCGCCGCAGTGGATATTGGCAAATAGAGGCTCAAGAGCGAGACCGTGAAAATACCGCATTTATTGGGCCAGGCGGCCTTTATGTGTTTAAAGTGCTCCCGCTTGGCCTGTGCACTGCCCCTGCCACATTTCAACGAGCGATGGACACCGTACTTCCTGGGCTGAAGTGGCAGTCATGCCTCGTATATCTCAACGACGTTGTGATTTTGTCGGACACTTTCTACGAGCACCAGAAAAGTTTGCATGCTGTTTTCGATACCATACGATCTTCCGGTTCTCTCTAAAACACGAAAAATACCACTTTGCTTTTAATGAGCTGAAATTTCTCGGCCACGTTGTCAGCGCTAGAGGTGTTAGCTAAGACCCGGAGAAGATAGCCGCTGTAGCTTCGTTCCCCAAACCAACCAATCAACGAAGCTTGCGTCGATTTCTAGCCCTCTGCGATACTATCGTCACTTTGTTCACTATTTCGCTAAGATAGCTGAGCCCTTGACACGCATAACAAATGACGCTGAACCATTCTTCTGGGGACCCGACCAAGAAAAATCCTTCACGAAACTCAAGTCCCGTCTCCAATGTACGCTTATAGTTAGCCACTTCGATGAAGAGGCCGACACGAAGCAGCACACGGATGTCAGTAACGTTGGCCTCGGTGCGGTCCTTGTTCAGTTGCAGGACGGTGCGGGACGCGTCATAGCTTACGCAGGTCACATTTGGCCCCGTTCCGAAGGTAATTATTCAACTATGGATAGGGAGCGCCTCGCTGTTGTGTGGGTAGTCATGTAATTTCATCCGTATATTTACGGCCGCCTGTTTCGCGTCGTGAGCGATCACCCTCGCTGTGTTGGCTAGCAAACCTGACAGATCCATCGGGTCGGCTTGCTCGATGGGACCTTCTATACCAAGAATTTGAGGTTACTATCGGGCACAAGTCCGGCCAGAAACACAGTAACGTTGACTGTCTGTCCCAAGCCCCTATTCCCTCCCACATGGACAGTTCCGAAGACGATTCCGCTTTCCTCGATGTTATGACGTCCACCTTAGCCCGAAAGCAGTGGGCCGACTCTGCACTTCTGCCCCTCATAGAATATATCGAAGGAATCGTACCATCTCCTCTTCAGCTCAGGCACGTACTGTCATTTTTCTTGCGCGAGGGAGCGCTCTACAAGAAAAACTACGGTGCCACATAAAGAGCTTATCTGCTTGTAATACCCACAAAACTTCATGAAGAAGTTCTTTGTGCATGTCACGCAGACATTTCTTCCAGCCATCTCGGTTTTTATCGACATTGGCACGGCTACGTCGAAAGTACTACTAGCCCAGGCTAGCTGCCCTTGCGCACCGCTATATCCGTACCTGCCGTTAGTACCAGCGGCGGAAGACACCGCCCATTATTCAGCTCGGCTCCTGCAGCATCCCCAAAATTCCTATTTCAGCAGGTCGGCATGGACTCACTCGGCCAATATCCGGAGTACTCTATGGGTAACAGGTATATAGCGGCTGCCATTGAGTACCTCGTCCGCTATTGTGAGATCATGGCCTTTGGTACTGCAGCCTAAATTACCCATGTCTTCATTCGCAACATTGTGCTTCGTCACGGTGCTCCAACAGCCGTCGTAACTGACATGGGAACCTCGTTTATGTCGGTACTCACGAACGAGGTTCTTCGACTCAGTGGCACCACTCACCGCAAGACAAAAGCCAACCATCTTCATATTAATGGACGGTCTGAGCGGCTTAGCAAGAAAATTGCCGATATGATTTCTATGTATGTAGTCGATGATCATGGGAACTGCGACCGAATCTTGCCGTACATCACGTTCGCATACAACACTGCGCTCCACGAAACTACGCGCTTCACTCCATTTTATTTGGTTCGTGAACGTGAATCCTTGACTATACTAGATGCCATGCTTCAGGATTCTGCCCCCTCCACTGTCGGGGCGGCTGTACAATTTTTTCGTGACGTAGAAGCCGCACGCCAACTTGCCCGACAGCAAATCCAGCATCACCAAAAACACGACGCCCAACGCTACAACCTGCTACACCGAGAGGTGACGTACATTCCCGGTGACCAAGGTTGGATATATGGAGCCCAATCCCGTTGCGAGGACGCCTGTAAAGCTTCTGCGGCATTACTTTGGATCCTACGAGGTGCTCCGCCGCCTCAGCGCAGTGAACTACGAGATGCTACCACAAGGCAGTGTTCGCTCCTCTCGACAGCCGAAGTCTGAAATAGTTATTCGCCAGAATGAAGCCGTATTATAATCGTTACACCATTCGTAGGGTCCACACCAGAGCTAGAGACTCTCCCCTATAACTTGCCCCGTTTTTCTATCGTTCCTCTACGTTTACGGCATCGAGTCGATGCCTCTTGGGAGGGGGGCAATGCCACACTGCTGTCCATCTTCGGGCGCCCCCAAGGAGCCGAACCATGTCTTGGCACATGGCTGATCGTCGTTCTCTTCTCACTCGAGCTTCGCTTCGTTAAGTAAAACTGATTGCTGGTCTAGTTGATGGATTCTTCATAAAAGGAAAGATTAGCACCACAACAAAAAGTCTCCTCAGCGCCTGTCCTGTGTGCCTATTTGTGAGTGTCTTTTTGATGCGCTGTTAATCTTTTCTTTTCGCTTCTATAAAAAGAGCCAGATCGGTGGTTCTGCTTCTTGCTACGTTTGTTGGTGACAATAATATTATTTCACACATGAACCTGCGCCAGTATCAGATTCACTTTACGCCATGAGGGAAGGGTTCATGCTCACGATGCTACTCTCGGGAGAACAATAGTTTCCAGCAGCATGGCACTCCCACTCTAAGTAGAATTCCTGGTCGTCACGCTGACGTCTATAGAGTAAATATATAAGAACAAACATGACGGTAAGAGAATCAAACAGCGGAGCTTGAAGGTAGCTATTTGTTCGAATTTGTTTTACCTCGTTCGTGCCTAAGTTACAACTTCAGTTGTCTACGCGCAAGGCAGCAAACAAAATACGATTGAAAAATCGAGCCATGCCGGCATTGCACCCGCGACTATAGCTGCACTGGTTTATTACTATTGTCGAGAAAAGGCGGCAACACATTGATGATGGTTATCATCAGCATCTCGAAGAGTATGTTCGTAAAAACCACTTCTTAAGTACTGTTGCCAAAAAACCGCAACTAACTTTAGCCTCTACGCATGTTGGCGGCGTCTAACCTTTTCTCACAAGGTGCATTTAAAGGGTATACATGGTGTTACAAAGAAAGATTTTAAAAAATAGACTTTCAGAGGTGAAATTATTTTTGTTGCACGAAGTTATCAAGGGTCTGGGCGGGTTTTATAAAACGGGTTAGATGTGCTCTCAGTATAGTAATTAACTAAAATTCGTTAAATAACTTTTTAAGTATTGCAATTGGGTGCATGAATGTAATTTGGAAATTGCAGAGAATCTCGAGTCTACGCCATATCAATCGTTAGTTTTATGATAACTTTATTGTGCGGAGAACTACAGCGCTCAGAATCTAAGCTCAGAAAGAAAAGCGGCTCGCCGCTGCTCGGCTCAAGATAACGTGCGCCTAGCCTGTGATTTGTATAACTGTGATTGACGTCAACGCGGGGCTGTGACTTTGCGGCGCTCAGCTGCCGCACGGAGCCCGGTGCGTATTGACCCAACGTACAGATGAATAACGAATTGATACAAAACACAGACTGAAATATCCAGAACCCTACCCTACAATCAACAAATTACAATAAACACTACTCAGAAAACTTCAGGCAAGTACGTGCTTTAATCCATATAAATTAGCACATGTTTAAAAGTGAAAAAATGTAACCGCCGGAAGGCTTGCAGATTACCATTCGGAACAGTGGCAGGCCGCATTGCTTAGCTCTGATCCAGGCCGGCAACACGCCATCGCGGCCTGGGTCAAGAATGCCGTCGAGCGCCATCACGTGACGACCACCCTTGGAGCGGCTTGAGGAGAAGCGTCTTCCCACAAACAAAGAACACATCAATTTCTCCTCAATAAAGTTTTCTCTCCTCCTCCCAAACCGACCCTGGCTTCTCTGTGACATGGTGCCCTTAATCACTCGCGTAAAAGATCACGCGGCCCAAACCCACAAACAAAAATGTTTGCAACAGAGGCTGAGAAAAAAAATGGAAGTGTTGAAGCAACACAGAGATGACAGAAGGAAATAAGCAAACAAAAAGGTACAAACTTGCCATTCAAGGACCCCTGCACCAGCTACGCGAAAAGAGCAGATACGGCAAGAATCGCGTTTTTGAAAAGCAAGAAAGAGATGAAAATAAGCATAGCATATGCAGTAATGCCAGGAGTAGTAGAAAATTTAAAATACTTTTGTTGAATGCAAATGGCAGATCCAGATCACGTTTGCCTGCTCCGTTTGGGGCACTTGTATTTCAATGGCAGAATGGGAGCGAGAGTTGTTTGTTCCAATGGCAGATGGAAATCAGGTGTGGATCCCGGATCGTTACGCGGGGCAACAATATTTGCTCCGCCAAAATCGAGGTATTTGGCTGGAAGCGCGTATGGCAGTTCTCATGTTTCGTAGTCTGCTCCATTCCACGACCGGTGCATTTCGCTTCCTTGTCGCGTCACGGTGGTCCAAGCAGCTGTGGATGACATGAAAGCTACGGCTGCTTGCCGTCCTGTGCGCATGATTATCAACGTTGTTCCTGAACACTTCGGCGGCAGCAAGATGATGAAAACCTGCAGCCAGCCATGACGACGTCGACATTCGAAGCTTTTTTTTTTTCATTCGGATCTCGTAATTGCTTACGCATCCGAATCAACGCAAGAGCAATGTCTTTAAGCCTTCTTTGCATTATTTCTATTATAACGTGCGAGCCCCTCAATTACTGCACGTAGGAAAAGCATTCGTTTCCTTCGCTTGAGATGCCGTCGTGCTTCGCTCGGCTGTCGGCAGGTTTTTGAAACAGTACCTCTGCCGCTTCAAAGACGTAAGTTAGCTTCGATCCAAGATGTGATTATGCGCTATCAGAAACGTAAAACTTCAGGCAATTAGATAGACGTGTTTTGCCAACAGCTTCAAATATGTACTCGCTACAGAGTGAAGGTGACGGAGGTCATTACCGAGAACGGAGCCACGAAAACCAGTGTGCGCACTGATAGACTTACGTCCGCCAGGGTGCATGCTACTGCGGGAGCGGCTTAAAAGCAGAAACGTGGTATAATGTTACTGATGTAGAAACAAAAATGCAATAAATAAAATGATGGCATAGTTAATGAATCTAAAACAATAATTAAGGTATAGAGAGAAAAATGAGCATGATAGCAACTGCTACGACCCAGTTTCAAAGGGGATGCTCCTATATTCCATCCATCCATCCAGACGCATTGCAGTGGCAAATATGAAGGAAGGGATCTACGTCGAAGTGATGCACTCAATTTGTGATCCGGCCAAGCGCTCGCCATCTGCCATTGGAATTCAATATTAGGCATATTCGCAACAAGAAATATGATATGAAGAAAAAAAGCAAGGTATTGAGGAAAATCACAAAAATAATCTTTGCAATAACACTGGGCGTAAACAATGAAAATGCGAAGCAGAGTTCGCACTGGATGAAAAGGACTAACAGCGATTACAAAAATGATATGTCATGAAGAATTACAACAAAACCACACTACAAGAGGAACGTGTGTGCAAGAACAAAGAAGCACAAAGACACCTAATCAATTCCCGGATGAAACTCTTGGCCGTTTGGGAAGACCACTACTGCGAATGCAATGAGCAGAAAGCATGTACGAATGGGGTCAGCGAAATATGAAGGCACACAAAGTATTCTGCCTAATATGCATGAGAACAATATACCGAATAAATGTATAGTGTTAATTAAAAGCAGCATGCCTTTTTTGATACGAGCTGCGCAAGCCTACCCGATTTTCTACTACGGCAGAGGGTGCATCCAATTAATATAATAGAAATACGATTACGTTTAGCGAAATGAAAATATTAAAAAAGACTATATTAGGACACCAGAGCACCGGTAAAAAGACAATTCAACACAGCACTAAAATCAGCAAAGAAGATGAGGAGGGAAGGCAGGGAGGTTAACCACTAAAAGCAACAAAGAAAAGAAAGATAGGTAAGGTAAGGAGGCAATCACGCTGGAATGTGCATGCCCGTTACTTAGCCGCCATCTTTTTCTCGGACTGTAGCCTTAGTGAACAAAAATGCTTCTTCCAGGTATGACTCTGCCACAGTAAAGCGACTCCAATAGACAAGTGTGTATTAGATTTGCACACGGTAGTCATGATACTCCTCGGCTGGCGCACGCATTGCCATGGCGGAGAAGATCCGTTGGACACGACTGGCTCCAAGCTCCGCACTTCCCTCAAATTGCACCCGAAGGCGAGCATATAGGGTATCCCCAAAGCACATGTTTAGCAAAAAAGCACGGAGCCCTCATCTTTGTGCAGGATTTTAGGACTTTCAGGTGATATTCTCGTCCCTACTGCAGTCAGGCTCAAGCACTGATCAACGTGTTCCCGCTTGTGCTGATTAAGTTCATAGGCACAAAGTTAGCTGGAGCACAGTGTGCTGGCCAGGACATCAATCATGCCAAGGAAAGGCAACACAGAGAAAATGAAGTCGCAGTGTAAACAAACATAATGGACTGACAGGCTGGATAGAAATAAACATATAAAGAAAGAAAAACTATGCATGACCTGCACTTTCGCAAACTTTATTGCCTATTTATAGGATTGTAAGAAAGAGCAATAAAAAGGGGCTCCACTTTAAATTATTACCAAAACTAGTAACAGCAACAGACAAGTACTAAAACAAGAGAGAGTGCTGCAGAAGGAATCAGATTAGGAGAAACATTAATGTACAAAATCAGCGTTTATAACCGTGACTAGCGTTGCTTATGTGGTGAACAAGGTGAATCAGAATTGTGGAGGCCGCACAATTGCCGAGAAGATTAGAGTAAGCATACGGTTTCATCGCTGTTGAACATCTTGCCATTACATCAGGAATGAAAGCGGCAGCGGCCGTAAAGGTGCAATCCCAAAAATAGTGATGGACGTCCTTCTTAAATTCAACATGAACAAACAGAAGGTTAGCATAGGCAACTCTTTCTAGGCAAAAAATGAATCTACCATGTAAAATAATTTTTCTCTCTGGCCAAGTGGTAGGAATACCGAGATAATGTGAGATTTAGATGAATAAATCTGTACCTCCATTACTTTAGAACCAATAATTACTCCACTAACTGTGAGTAATAGTGTAAACTAGAACGAAGGCACCGAAAGAAGCACCGAGATGTATGGCACTTGTTTTTGTTTCCGGTGTCCTGTTTTTTCATCGATGCTTGCGGCCTTTCTCAATACACCAATAGTCCACTCGGGGAGGTCGGATACCCCGACATGGTAGAAGTGGTTCGGAAGAGCACGAAATATCGTTGAACGGTGGCCTGATGTAGTTAGGCATGATATTGCACAGCCACTGATAACACCAAGCATTATTAACGGGCGTCGGAAATGGGACAGCAGCAAGACGGATAATAACAGCGTATGGACAAGCGGGAAAAGCCATATAAAGTCGCCGGAGCTATTGTAAGCTTCTTGGCGTCGTCCATCAACGCGCTGCACTGCAGTGTCGCTGCGACTCTTTGATACGAGCTGCGCAAGCCTACCCGATTTTCTACTACGGCAGAGGGTGCATCCAATTAGATATCTCGTTGTGAAGAAGAAATATTCGAGCGCAACGTTAATGACTGAGTCCGATAACAAAGGAATGAGTAAAACGGTGAGATATTTATTTTGTGCTCGCAGCGTTGTAAGCGAAGGTTGTGAGTAAAAGCACGTAGTACTTCCTATTCTTATGACATGAATCAGCGTACAAAGTCAGCGTATTGGAGAGTGTTAGATATGCAATATCAACGAGACGATTAGTTGGATGATGGTACTTGTAGAATGACGGAAAGACAAGAAGCCCAAGAAGAAGAACGCCTTCTATTTTACCTGCCGAATTGTGCAGGCTTCAGACACCAGATATATTTTGAGTAGGACAACATAATGAGGATCGACGATTGAGAAAATACAACAACGAGCTGATAGAATGGCGGTTGTTTTATGTGATACGTGATGCGCGCAATCGATAACTCATTCCTTAGGTCTCGACCACCTCGGAAAAGCTGCGGATTAGTACGGCCGACAGCCCTGCTTGTGAAAATTGTGGCTGTGAAGAGACAATTGAACATTTATTATGCGAATTCCATGCGTTTGTGAGTGAAAGACATAAGCTGCGTTGTGCGCTGGACCGCCTCGATCCTCGCATTTTAATGGCGGATAAGATCCTTGGTCCATGGCCACGGCAGTCGACCACCTTTAAGGCATACAAGGCACTGTTTAGTTTTCTAACAGCCACCGGCTTGTATGACAATCTCTGACTGTGCTCCACGTCCCTTTTCTATTCCCCTCTTTAATCCCCTTATCCCTTTTCCCCAGTGTAGGGTAACCAACCGGAGGCATTTCTGGTTAACGTCCCTGTATTCCGTCTTGATTTCTAACTATCTATCTGTGGACGAGCTACAAATAAACATTCTGTTCGTAGAGGAAATTTTCGCGAATGCAGAGAGGGCTCGCAGGTTGCGTGTCATGTGTGACTTCGCAATAAAGCGCGAGATACAAACGTTTTCGTCATGATGCCCTGAAACCGCCGAGAAACGGAACCTCTCATAAAATGGGAGCGAGATGGTCGTTTTCTTTTTCAAAGTCAGTAATCGAAATTGGCAAGCGCAAGAAGCAGTGACCATCACCGTCCTGCAAACCGGATTTGTATTGAACTCCTGAGGGTATAAGGCCCAGTTGGAAAACTAACCACAAGAGTCGTGGATCCATAAACCAGCAAAGCGAATTATGGTCTGTGTCGAGAGTTGAGTACACTTATGGTTGATTTCTGTAGTAAGTTTTAAACTCACACAATTTTCTTCTTCAACTTACACGAAGACAGGGATCGTAATCAAAGTCGAAGAGGACTATAAGATGTATTCCCAGTTAATATGTACACAGAATTGTACGAGCAGACTGAACGGAAGCTCCAAGAGGAACAAACTTTGCGGTGCTTTAACAATCGATCCTATCCTAAAATGTAAGCGTTTCCCGGATACAAGCTACGATAGGCATACAGCGTTAGAATTATTTCACTGGTCATGTCTGGACTAGTACAGAGACTGGGTTTTCATTGTTTTAATGGCAACTTGTAGTAGTAAATAAAGGAAAAATATTTGGCCGTCATATTCAGTGATCTGCCCAAGTCATCACTGATACAAATAAAACACATACGTATTAAAAACAAAACATGTACCGTCTTTACCAAAAGTAACCGAGCAACCCAGCCGGCTGGCGGAGCAAGCTTGGGGCCGAGCGGCGGCGTGGCGGTCGCCGTCAGTGGCCGTTGCTCGCCGGCTGCGCGTGTAAGTTCGCTGACGTAAGGCTGCTCCCTAGCTATCTTTCTTGAGATGATAAAATGTAAGCGGGTATCATGTGCGGCGCACTATTTGGTTCCTTTAGAACGCTGTGCTAGTCATGGAGGGCGCAGTGCACAGCAAATCTCGCTCAACGCTGATTTCGGGCTGGCATTGTGAAGCTGCGCTTTTCGTTGGAACGCCTTGCATGTGGAATACCAATACACAGCTCCCGTAGATGAAATGATTCGAAAAGTTAGCACAGTCAGACAGGGCACGATACAAACCTGGGTTTAGTTTTTCCCGCGATTCCTAGTCTGCAATGATGACACTTCGCTGAGCTAGAGAGAAATAAAAACGAGGCGATATTTTCTGCTGTTTCTAGTGCGGCTATTCTTGTCCATGTAATGAGGCGAATCCTTTAATGTCGCATTTGCCGCCGCTTGTTACCGCACAGAAGTGCGTAACTGTTTTGGCGATTGCAACGCCAAACTGAATGCCGAAAATTTGAGCAGAGATTGTAACTGCTTCAAAAAATACTTGGCAATGCCGAATAAGTGATGCAAATTTTCCATAGCATGTGAATCCCCCAAGAAAGCCTTGGTATTGCGAAGGATGCCTACGAAGACGTTTTTCTTCCACTTGCATTGAAATGCCCTTCTAATTAATCTTCACCTTTTTGCGGCAAGGGGGTTAGTAATGACGGGAGTCTCAAGTTTGCGATATCGTGTCAGACTTGGAGGTTCTGTTCCAGCAACTTATTTATCGAGTCACCGATACACCACTCTGCCAGCGTGCACTAAACTACCAATCAAGTCGCTAGGTAATAGACAGTAACGCAAAAGTAGTTCGGAGTCCAAACCAAATCTCACGTGTCCGAATTTCTTTTCACTTCCAGGACATATTGCTGTTAGGTTGGTCACATGGCATTTCCTCGTAAAAGAAACAAAAAAAAAGAAACGCCCGCACTTATTGAGATAATGGGTGAAATATATGTTAAAAGTGTGAGAATGACATTTTTATGCAGTTCACTCTTTAAACGAATAGATTGGCAGCAGGCTAACACATGAACGTAATTACCAACGCGGAGAACACTTCGCGCTTTTCGTACGTTACCAAATAGCGGGAAAGAAGGTATGTAGCAAGAGGGGCACATGAAGCATTTGGAATTC
>JAJIZL010024690.1:63296-84221 GCA_023969395.1 Amblyomma maculatum
GTTCACATCAGACGGCTAGGAACCGCTGGAAAAGCGCATCGAGTTTTAGAAATTAATTCCTCCCCATACTTCCGGGACAATCTAAACGAGTAGAAAAGCGTGCATTTGTCCATTCGTTTCAACTACGGGAGCACTGTACCGATATTAAACGCGAAGGCATTCAAACGAAGAGCGTAGCTTCACAGCGCCAGACAAAAAGGAGCATTGAGGGAGTGATGGTATGCGGAGCGCCCTTCCTCAGTAGCGCAGCGTTCTGAAGGCGCGAAATCAGACACCGCACATGATACTCGCTTACGTTTTATAATCCGAAAAAGGAGAGTGAGGGAGCATGCTTACGTCAGTGAGATTACGCACGCCGCCGGAGAGCAGCGGCCAGCGACGGCGATGCTAGCGCCGCAGCTTGGCCCCGTGCCTGCTCCGCTGGCCGGCTGGGCTGCTCGGTTACTTTTGGCAAAGACGGTACATTTGCAATTAGCAGTATACTCAGGGCTCCGCTAAACAATGAACAAGAACTGGCTTAAAACAGTGTTTAAGGGATTGTCGAAGGCATCTACCGTGGCGCCCTACACCTCACGTCCACAGTCACCGCCATTCCTTCTGAAAAAAATAACATAGCAAGAGAGCCAAAGCTGCGTCTCACGCCATCGCTACATTTGGAACGCAATACGCTTGTTGAACTTCGCGTTAGAACCCCCACCTGGTAGGTTTAGGCAATGCTGCAAAATATTTTCCAGGGTAGCTTCTGACGCGCTGCTGACAATGTCATGTGTGCACGTCAGTGTGATCCGCGAGTGTGTTCGCTTTTGTCGGTCATTCAAAGATACAGCGGTCAGAAGTATATAGATGCTATCTGGATCCTCAGTTTCTGGTCAGCCTTTCAACCGTAGTGTGCGAATCTATCGCCGGCATTTCGGCGTAACAAACGTCCCGCACTTGAAGCGTGGGCTCGGCGAGATGCTAATGTGATATACGGATGATTGCCGAGATATGTGCTGTTGTGCGCATGGTTAATAGCCCTAGTTCGCTTTTCTTCATGCTGGTGGTCGCCGCTTTGAGTTTTGCATCTTATGTATGCAGTGACAAGTTTGGTGAACGCAAAAAGCTATTTAGAGCACCTGCTGGCAAAAGGATTGCGATTGGGCGAATTTGCTAAGTGGTTTGCATCGATCCAGCGCCTTTTAACGTGATGGGTAGTGCTCACTTGTGCGAGCTAAATGTATAGCGTTTAAGTTCATCTATTCCTTCTTTCTTTACCCAACGCTTGATGAGATTGCAAGATGCCCGTCTTTGCGTGAGGTGCATCCATCTGCATTAGACATTAAAGCGCAATATGCAACTGCCAGTTTTTAAAAGTGTAAATGCGTGAGGAGCATGCTGCTTGATGATTTGTGCTAGTGTAGCTAGGCGACTGTCTGTTACTTTGAAAATTCTTATCCGGCAACGTACCACGTCTGCTCTCTCACTTGAAATTTACGTTATAGGAATTTTCACGGGAGAGAAAAGACTGGCACATTTATCTTGGGTTTTTGTAGCTTCCGTGAATCTTGCGGTCTCAGAAAAAAAGTGGTTAGGGATAAAGCTTCAGTCAATGGCCAATCCCAGCACGCCGGCATAGCTGGTAGATTTACATTGTGGTTGTTCAGAATTGTGTCAGAAGATTAGGACCAATTTTTTGTTTCCTTTGAAATGTATTGTACTGTATTATATTCGTTTTAGTGGCGCATAAGCGGCTCAGGCTATCATGCGCCAGGCACAAGGTTGTATCGAGTTCAGTGGAGTATATGTATTCATTCTACAGTTTCTTCAAAACATTTGCTTCCTTTAGAAAGCTAAAAACGCATGACAAATCACCAACACCATTTTCACCTAAAATCAATGCTGGATGGAACGGAATGCGCTCATTATAAAATCTAGTAAAATACTCATTCCATTGTGTTTCAAGTCCTGTGCACGAAAATAAAACATTGTTTATGCTGAGTTCCTCTCCGCGCTCTTGAAACAATGGTTTGTTTTCTTTTCTCAACATAAAATTATGCGTCAAGTGTGTACGGCCAATGCGGAGTCGGCATAAAATCACTTCTATGAAACGTTCTTGGTGATGACATGATTTCCATTCCCCCAAAATCGGCTTCACCAACTGCAGTTTGTTATTTACCTTGCTACACCATGACGACTGCCATTTCTCCTTTAATTTACAGCTCACCAGCGCCATGCAGTCTCTGTATGGAATATTTATGTTCTTGATCTGTTTGTCATGGGCTTGAACAGCGCAAACGTCTGCTTTCTCATTGCCTCCAATGCCGACATGACTCGAGGCCCAACAAAACGTTATGTCCTTGAGCAGAGGGTGCTGATATATTATGTATGATGTCTCCAAGAAGTGGAGCAACTGCGCTTGTGTAGTGAAGGGCTGTTAAAACACTTACAGAGTTTGTGTAAATATTACTATCTGTGATGTGCCCATTGGCTATTTTTCTTACTGTCATAGCAAATGCATAACACTCAGCGGTAAAAATGCTCGTACACTGAGGTAGTCTATTTTTTCCCATTTTCCTTGCACCACTGCACTTCCAACGTGCTTGATTGTCTTCTAGCCATCTGTATGAAACTGTGTGCAGTTTGAATACTTTGCTTCAAGAGCTAAGAATTCTTGCAAAATATTGTTAAGGGAAACTTACACAGCGGTAAACGCCAGATAACTCTCAGAAGCACACACCACCAGCACGAACCCAGCTTAGCCTGAGCGTCGTCTTCTTCACTACACCACACCAGTGCATCGTCGTCATCTAGATATTGCGCACCGTAACAGTA
This sequence comes from Amblyomma maculatum, assembly GCA_023969395.1. Lineage (NCBI taxonomy): Eukaryota > Metazoa > Arthropoda > Arachnida > Ixodida > Ixodidae > Amblyomma > Amblyomma maculatum. The sequence continues at coordinate 66,108 of JAJIZL010024690.1, forward strand.
TTCCCCGCGCGGGAGAAGCACCGTCCCGGTGCTGCCTACACAGGAGAACTGGAATGGCTGGTTTCAGACGGGCAACGTGCACAATTTCTGGATGAGGCGTTGTGGAAGGATACTTGGGCTGGAGAGGGGCGGTCTCATAGGTTACATCGGTGACTTGTCGCAGGACGCAGTAAGGACCCACGTAACGAGGCAGAAGTTTCTCGCACATCCCCACACGACGGGCCGGAAGCCAAAGAAGCACGAGGGAACCAGGAGGGTAGTGGACGTCTCGGTGATGTAGGTCATAACGATGCTTTTGTGAGCACTGAGACGCGCCAAGCCGGTCTCGAGCAATGTGGCGGGCGGCATCAGCGCGGGCGATGGCGTCCGAGGCGTAACTACAGGAAGAGTTGTCAAGAGGCAGCACACATACATAGATAGCATGTCGGTCAGTGTGCGATTAAGGCGCTCAGTAAGACCGTTCGTTGCCGGATGGTAGGCCGTGGTGAATTGGTGACGAGTAGCGCATGAGCGGAGAAGGTCATGAACCACTTTAGAAAGGAAACAGAGGCCACGATCTGTGAGCAGTTGAAGCGGAGCGCCATGAATCAAGATTACGTCATGCAAAAGAAAGTCAGCAACGTCGGAGGCGCAGCTGATGGGAATGGCCCTGGTTGCAGCACATCGGGTAGTATAATCAGTCGCCACAGCAATCCATTTGTTTCCAGACGTCGACGTCGGAAAAGGCCCAAGCAGGTCGAGGCCCACACGAGAAAAAGGTTCAGTCGGCACTGAGATTGGTTGGAGGAGTCCACCAGCTTGAAGCGATGGTGTCTTACGGCGCTGACATAGCTCACGAGCGGCGACGTAGCGATGGACAGAGCGGTAGAGACCAGGCCAGAAAAATCGTCGTCGCGCACGGTCGTACGTGCGTGATACTCCCAAGTGTCCTGCTGTAGGGGCGTCGTGAAGTTGGGCGAGGACAGTAGAGCGCAGATGAGCCGGAACAACCAGTAAAAGGTCCGCGCCATCTGGACGCATATTGCGTCTGTATAATGTCTCGTTATGGAGCACAAACATGCTGGCGGAAGAATTGGGGTTGTTGCACAGCTGGTCTATAATTGGTTGCAGGGCAGGATCCCGACGCTGTTCGGAGGCGACATTTATAAAGTCCAAGATGGACAAATTGTAGTCTTCAGCAGTATCGTCGGACAAATCGGGAGGATCTACGGGATGGCGGGACAAGGAGTCAGCGTCTTGGTGTAAGTGGCCGGACTTGTATACCACAGTAAATTCGTACTCTTGTATTCGCAAGGCCAAGCGACCTAAACGGCCAGTGGGGTCCTTAAGTGAGGACAGCCAACACAAAGCATGATGGTCTGTCACTACACAGAAGGACCGCCCAAACAAATAAGGGCGAAATTTGGTCAGCGCCTAAACAAGTGCAAGGCATTCCCGCTCTGTAATTGCGCTCAGAGGACGAAAGCAGGTGGCTGGCATAAGCAATGACGCGGGAGGACCCATGCTGGGACTGGGCAAGGATAACACCAATAGCAACTGCGCACCATGGCCGCTAGCGTCGGTGCGCAGTTCGGTAGGTGCGGAAGGATTGAAGTGCGGCAGAACAGGTGTAGTGAGGGCGGAAATAAGCGTCGTGAAGGCATAGGCTTGGTCACAACACCATGTGAAAAGTACGTTTTTCTTCAGAAGAGAGGTAAGCGGAAGAGCGATGTCTGCGAAGTTCCAAATGAAGCGGCGGAAGTAGGAGAAAAGGCCAAGGAAGCTTCGCACGTCACTTGAGCTACGCGGGGTAGGGAACTCGCGCACCTCTCGAGCCTTGCCAGGGTCGGGCTGCACACCATTTTCATCAACCAAATGACCCAGGACTTTGATTTGGCGCCGGCCGAAGCTGCATTTTTTGGCGTTCAGTGGAAGACCGGTGCGGCGAAAAACGGCCAGGACAGTAGAAAGTCGATCAAGGTGGATTGCGCACGTGGAAGAGAAAGCTACGACGTCATCTAAGTAGCATAAACATGTTCTCCAATTGAAGCCACGGAGGAGCAAGTCCATCATGCGCTCGAATGTCGCAGGAGCTCTACAGAGTCCAAATGGCATCACCTTGAATTGATAGAGTCCGTCGGGGGTGACAAGTGCAGTTTTCTCGCGATCGCGTTCGTCGACAGCAATTTGCCAGTAGCCTGAACGCATGTCGATGGAAGAAAAATAGCTGGCACCATGCAAGCAGTCAAGCGCGTCGTCAATTCGTGGAAGAGGGTAAACATATTTCTTTGTTAGTTGATTAAGGTGCCGATAGTCCACGCAAAATCTCCAACTTTGGTCTTTCGTTTTGACCAATGCGACAGGGGACGCAAACGGTCGGTCCCGAAATCAAATATATCAGCGTACGACAGCAAAAGGTCGGAGAGAGCAATGGCTTGGTCATCTGGGAGATCCGCAGATATCATGCTTGAAAAGAGTTTCGAATGTGACGAAGCTGATATATGCTGCTCCGACAGATGCTGAGGCGTTAGAGCAGCAACTTCGCAGTCCGCCAAAAGAACCAGATCACCAAGTGCGATGCCATGGGGTAAAACTTGGGTCGAGAGGCTGAAGTTAAGGACGGGAAGAGAGGTGCGGTTAGCAGTGACAGTCACAACGGTATGAGGGAGTATGATGCTGCGACGCAGAACAACATCGGTAATTGGGAAAGTGACGTATGTGCCGTCAGGAACGGCGGGAAACCGGGCCAGTGGAACGTAAATAGCAGCTTCGTGTGGTAGACGAACAAATTCGGCGGATTGGAGGCGGGGCTTGATATCGGTATTTTCGGGGCAGTAGGGCAGGTCTAAGCGAAGAAGGCCAGTTGATCAATCAATTAGGGCAGAATGGGCCGTTAAAAAGTCGATGCCGAGGATCCTGTCGTGCGAGCAGTGGTCGATAACAGTGAAGAGGACAGGGGTAGTGCAACCGGAAATACTGACGCGCGCAGTGCACAGTGCCATGACGGCAGCAACGCTTCCATCGGCGACACGAACGGCGGATGAAGCGGCGGGTGTGACAAACTTTTTGAGACGGCGACGAAAGGATGAGCTGAGGACTGAAATTTGGGCACCAGTGTCAATGAGGGCAGTAACAGGGGCACCATCCACACAGATGTCTAGAAGGTTGCGGCGATGAGCGAGGGTCAGCAGAGGATTTTCGGGCCGGGTCATCGATGCAGCATCACCTCCGGGAGCTGCATTGGTTAGTTTTCCGGAAGAGAACCAGAGAAGTGATGAGATGATGGACGGTGAGGTAGGGGCGAGCGAGACCTCTGGGTCTGAGGCGACGGTGAGCGGCTGGACATGCGCGAGGCTGGCGAGTTAAAGTCACCAGTGCGCGTATGCCGGAAATGGTTTGGGTGTGGATATTCGGCGCTGCGATCAGGAAAGTAGCGGGGTTGAGGTGGCTGAATCCAACGGCTGCGGCAATGACGAGAAATATGGCCGACACGTGAACAGTTGAAGCAGATGGGTCGGTCATCCGAGGTTCGCTATTCATCCGGATTGCGGTAGCGGTAGCGGTATCGCGTCGGCAAGGGCGCGGTTGGAGCCGCCGCTGCTACCACCGGAACGGTGGGTTGGGAAGATGGCTGTGCGTTAGGTTGGAACGAGGGCTGTGCGGAAGACTGGCCAGAGTTGAAGCCCACGTTCGCGTTGAGGCCCACATTTGCGAACTCCTGGCGAACGACAGATTGTATTAAGCCTATAGTAGCATCTGCCGGCTGAGGAGCGAACGCAACGGGCGCCATAGCTTCTATCTCTCGGCGAACAATCCTGGTCAAGTTGTAGGGATGAGATGGCTGCTGCAGTGTTGGATTGTTTTCGCACGAAGACGTAGCAGTTGTATTTGGCAAACGGTCGAAGCAGGGAGTAATGCAACGGTGTTTTGCTTGCTCAAACTGCCGGCAAACTTGGATGACTGAGTCGACCGTCGGACAGTCTTTGCAAAGCAGCGGATTATAAACATCGTTTGCAATGCCCTCTAATATGTGGCCCACTTTGTCTGACTCGGACATGGCGCTGTCCACTTTTCGGCATAAGGCTAGAATATCTTGAATATAAGACAAATATGATTCCGTGGAAGACTGGGCACGGGATGCAAGGTCTTTTTGTGCGCCGAGCTTGCGTCCGATCGGCTTGCCGAATAGATCGCGAAGCTTCTCATTGCACATATCCCAGGATGTGATATCATCTTCATGCGTCTCAAACCAGGCGCGCGCCCTACCCGCCAGATGAACGATGACGTTTGCGAGCATGAGGGTAGCGTCCCAACGATTGTGCTTGCTTACGCGCTCGTACATACCGATCCAATCTTCTACGTCGACATGGTCGATGCCGCAAAAGGTGCCCGGGTCACGAGGCTGCGTCATGACGACTGCGGAAGCCGGTGGTGCAGCTGAAGCTGATGTCGCGTCGGATGGCATCGTGATGGCACCAATTTGGCGGCCACTACGGAGATCCAGGTTTCCTACGGGTGCACTTCCAGCAATCCTCCACCAAATGTTAAGGGAAACTTACACAGCGGTAAACGCCAGATAACTCTCAGAAGCACACACCACCAGCACGAACCCAGCTTAGCCTGAGCGTCGTCTTCTTCACAACACCACTCCAGTGCGTCGTCGTCATCTAGATATTGCGCACCGTAACAATATGTTCAATATAACGGCTTAAGGAGCTAGTTGATGCTGCATCGTATTCAGAAATGTGGCGCAACAAACACAAGCGTGTGTTGTGTATCTTCTCCTGTGTTTGTGTTTGTTGCGCCACATTTCTGAAAACAATATGTTCATGTGGTGTTTTCTGTTTACAAAACTGAGTCAATTTGAAATCACAAACAATGGGGGGCTGTACCATGGTGGTAGTGGATCGTGCCTTGATTCAATATCAGGGAGGGAATTTAGTATTCCCAGCTCTTGGCATTTATACTCGAACCGGAGTAGCAAAATTAAGGGTCTGATTAAGTGCGGTTTATTATTGAACAACACTCTGGAGCTGCACTCTGTAACAAGAGGGTAGCCTATATGTTGTGGTAATGAGCGTATTTTGAGGAGATATGAAAATGTAAGTACAGTTCTTGTGTATTCGAGGGAGGGCTCATTTGTTTCAACATAGACTGTTCATGGGAGAGGTTCTAAATGCACCAGTTGCGAGACGCAAACCCAGGTTGTGCACAGGGTCCAGTTGTTTTAGGTATGACGCTCTTGCAGACCCGTACACTACACAACCGTAATCCAAACAAGACAGTACAACATAGTGATAAATGCTCAAAAGGCATGTTCTATCGGAACCCCAGTGTTTTCTTGAAAAGACCTTGAGTATATTTAGGAATATGGTAGCTTTCTTTTTAAGAGTATTGATATGCGACAAAAAAGTGAGTTTTCTTTCAAAAGTTATCCTCAGGAATTTGTGCTCATTTTTAACTGGTAATTTGGTCTCGTTCAGGTGCAGAGTGGGGTCAGTTTGTATTCCACGTCTGAGTGAAAACATAACTGGCACTGTTTTCTGTGGAGAAAACTGAAATCCATTTTTGTCTGGCCAGGTCACTAGGTTATTAATAGTTAGCTGCAGTTGCCTCTCACATGTTGCTACATTTGAGGAAGTTCAAGCTATTTGAAGATCGTCGACGTAGACCAAGTACATAATATATTTGGTATTACTTTTGAAATGAAAGTCATTTTAACTATAAAGAGCGTTGTGCTTGAAATACATCCCTGCGGAAAACCATTTTCTTGGGTAAAAGTTTTTGACAGTGTCGTGCTTAGACGCATCTGGAATATGAATTCGGATAGAAAACCATTCAGAACTTTCAGCATTCGGCCACGGATCCCTATGTCTACTAGGTTACGTAGGATCTCGGACCTCCAGGTTGTGTCGTACGCGTTGTCTAGGTCAAAGAAAACGGTGAGGCAGTGTTGCTGGTTTATAAAAGCCTCTCTGACTGTGTTTTCGAGGCAAACCAGATGGTCTGTTGTTGAATATGTTTTTCTAAAACCGCATTGGTTGATTTCTAAAAGTTCACGGGATTCAAGAGTAAACATTATTCTGATGTTGAAATTGCTTTCAAAAGATTTGGCTAGGCAGCTGGTGAGGGCAATGGGCCTATAACTGCTTGGGGATGTCGGTGGTTTTCCTGGCTTTAGGAATGGTACAACAATTATCGCTTTCTCTCAAGCCTCTGGGAGTATTCCGCCAATCCATATTTTGTTAAAAAATTTCAAAAGTGCTTCTTTTGAACATTCGGATAGATTAGCGAACATTTTAAAATGTATTCGGTCAGGACCGGGTGCAGTTTGTTTACCTGAAGATAAAAGATTTTTCAATTCCTGAATTGTTATTAGGCTGTTGTACTCCTCGTCTTGGCCTCCACTTGTTATAATCTGTTTTTCAGCTGTTGTTTTGTGCTTTAAGAAAGATTTATTGTAATGTGTGGAACTTGAAATTGTGGAAAAACGTTCCCCTAATATATTAGCTTGCTTCTCCATACTGGTTTGTACACCTGGGGCTGTCAGCAGGGGAAGAGTGAAGGGGGAGTAGGTGCCATTTAGTTTATTTACCTGCTCCCACATTTTTTTGGATGTGACTGAACTACTTATTCAGGATATGTAATTTTGCCAGGATGTGTTTTTAGCGCTACGGAGGATATGCCGTGTTTTAGCTCTGGCCTTTTTAAAAATCATTAGATTTTCGTATGTTGGGTTTCTACGGAAGATGCCTCATAGCTTATTTTGTTCTTTCTTTGTTGGGCCTGCATTCTTGTGTGTACCAATATTTATTTTTTCTTACCACTCCCGAACTCTGATGAATGGCAAGATGCGTGGCAGCGAGAATACAGGATGTAAAAATATCATTGAGTGCATCCACACTGAGGCTGTCTGAAAATATTTCCTCCAGACGGGCTTCTGATTTAAACAATGACCAGTCCGCCAGGTGCAATTTCCAATGGCGTGGTTTAGTAGAGATGATCGTTGGGGAGGATAAAAGGCTAATAACCACAGGCAGGTGATCGCTCCCATAAGGGTTGTCTAGAACATCCAATTTAAAATCGCTAAAAATGGAAGGTGAACAGAAAGATATGTCTAAGCAGCTCATTTTTCCGTAGCTTGGCGAGCAGTACGTTTTCTTTGCCGTGTTTAGAAGGCAGATGTTGTTACATAAAATAAAATCTAAAATATGACCTTTAGTATTGCTTAGTTCATTTCCCCAAAATGATGAGTGGGTAATAAAATCACCGACTATGAGATATGGTTCTGGAAGCTGTTGCAGAAATTCTTTCAAGTAAGCAAGGGTTATGGGTAAATCTGGTGCTAGATACAAAGCACATATTGTTAATGTTTAAAAATGAACGACGGTTGCAGCCACGGCTTCGAATTTGGTTTTTATGCTAATTTCCCTAGTTGCAACATCACTCCTGACAGCAATTGCAACGCCTCCAGAGAGCCTTCCTGACTGCTCTCGGTCGCACCGAAAGACTTTATAGTTTTTCATAACACCTTTTTGCTGGGATACTAAGTTTGTCTCCTGTATGCATAATAATACTGGGGAAACTGAGTCTAAAATGTCTTTTGTGTCGCTGTAGTTTTTAAGAAATCCACGACAGTTCCACTGAATGAGGAACACTATGTTTAACAAGATATGGTGATTTGAATAAAAAAAAACTTAGGTTTTTGGTTTGTCTGGTCCAGTTATTACTGTTTTCTTTCTTTTTTTTTCGTTCGAGAGAGCTATTCCGCCTCTACAGCAGTGGCGGAGGAGGGGTTGTATCCATTGCCTGCTCAGAGGCAATGGAGGTCCGCGAATAAGACGCGGATGGGGGGGTTTCTGACTTCTGTTCGAGGGATATCGTGTGGACTGCCGCATGAGAGGCTGGCGGGCCCTGTTTCTGCAATGACAGGACATCTCTTACTGTTCCTGCCTGGAGCGGGGATGGTCCTGCCCTATGCTGCGCCTAGTCAGAGTCCAGATCCTGTTATGGTGCGCCGACCCCACACTCCCCAACATTGGAATAGCTTGGTTTAGTAGTGAAAACGAATGTGACCTGTGCAACAAGGTAACGCTTACGTGCCTCTTTAAATGTTATATTTTCCTTTACTTTTATTTTTATTATGCCATTTTCCTTCCTCCAAGAGAGACATGACCGCGAGTACGCGGCGTGTCCACCAGCACAGTTTGCACAGTGTAGTGTGGCATTACACTCCTCGGATTTGTTGTCATTTGAAACACATTTGGCACATGTTTGTTGGCCACGGAAGCTCTGGGAGCCATGACCAAACTTTTCGCACTTCAAGCAATGCCTAGCGTTCGGGATGTAGGGCCTGATGTCTACTTTGATATAGCCTACTTGTATGGAGTCAGCGAGCTTGCTGCATTTGAAGGTTAGGACTATGTACTTTGTCGGCACATCTTGGTTGTTTTTTTCTGATTTTGATCCTGTGCACTCTGATTACATTTCGTTCGGAAAGGCCTTCTAGTAGTTCTTCTTCAGTAAGAGATAAGAAATCCTTCTCTAAGATCACACCTTGGACAGTGCTCAGCGATCTGTGGGCAGTGACTGTTACTGGGATGTCCCCAAATGTGACATGTTTATGAAGATTTGTGTACTGGTCTCTGCTTTGGAGTTCGAGTAGGAGATACCCACTGGCCAGTTTGCTCATTTTGTATCTGGGGCCTAGGATGTTTGTTAGGGACGTTGACACTACGAAAGGTGAAATTATCCGGGCATGTTTACCAGTGTTTTCAATGTGGATTACATGGTAGTTGGGGAAGATGTCTTGTTTTCAGGAAAAAAATTCGGCTGTTACATCGGTCCGCCTTTTTTTAAAGCAATCATTTGGTTTTCCTGAGGATGCCATAAAAAATATGTTGTCCGGCCGCGGTGCCAGCCGCCCACCATGGAGCCCAACAAGGGGACGGGACAGGAAATTGCGAACAAGTCCTGCCTCCGCCAGCTGTACACCATAACTATTACCTAAGATGGGGCAACACACGGTAGTTACTCCGCGGAAGGTTACCCCCTGCCGGCCGGAAGTAAGGAAAAACAAAGAAGAGAGTAGAGGACAGGAGAGCTGTAGGAAAGAAGATAGGAAAGGGAAAGATGGAGGGGAGGACAGCAGGAGGCGACTGCCGATTTCCCCCGGGTGGGTCAGCCCGGAGGTGCCGTCTATGGGAAGCGTGGGCCAAAGTGGTGTGTTGTCTCCGCCGAGGAGCCTTAATGGTCCAAACACTCGGCATCGGCTCAACCACCAGGATCCCCTTTTCCCCAGACACGGCGATGCCACGTACGGCTAAACGTGGGTGCTCGGGGTCCGTGGTGTCGCACAGTACACACAAACAACTGCTTGTGCCCCCTGCGGGGGTTTCCTTCGAAATGTATTGAAATATGTTTTAGGAGCTTCCGTGTGTATACACATATGCATTCGCATGCGTATGTTGGTACGGTTGCGTGTGAACGCGTACATATTTTAAGGATGCACTCAAGGAGAAATAACTTGCGGAGACCACAATGGCAGAGCCATTATATCCGCATACCTAGGTGATCCGTCATCTTCTTTCTATGTGATTTATCTTTCGTTACTGAAGTGAACTGCAACTGCTGCTTGTATAGCAAAGGTATAGACCAAAAGCTAAAAAAAACAAAGCATTGTGCTGTACTTTAGTATTATGTTTTCTTTTCTGCACAATATTTCATTCATGTGTTATTTTTCTTGTTAGAATATTCGCCTCGCTGTACATCTCCTGTGACACTGTCAAATGATCGCATTCGGAGCGCATGCGTAGAGCGGTAAAAACTTTCACTGGCTTAGGACAGCGCGCAGACGAATGTGTGGCTCCCCATCATACAACCGCTCAGGAAGTTCTGCAGTGGTTCTAACTTGAAATCTGAAATCGCTCTTTTATAGAGTACGATGGTCCGCATTCAGGAAGTCAGTTAAGCTTCAGCGCACTGGTGCATTAAAGACGTGTTTATCCGCTTATTGCAACCGACGACCATGCTGTGCTTTGTAGAGTTTAATGGACTAAGGTAACTCAGTGTATGAGAGGAACCGTAATGGAAGGTTCCGGAAATAACGACTACCAGGGATTTTTTAACGTGTACTGACATCACACAGCACATGGGAGCCTTGCTTTTTGCCTGTATTTGACGCTGAAACCAAACAGTCACCACGGTGGAGGTGTCAATATAATGCCTCGCTTTGATTGTAAGGAGGCAGAATAGTTTTCTGGGGCACAACTAGGAGGGAGAATCGGCCATCCATGACTTAGTCACGGTTGTCCCACGGCTCCTCAATGAATGCGCATTTCGTGCGCTTTATGGAGCTGCCGTAGTTGTCCTCTACTACAGACTGCGTCAACAGAGGGCGGCACCACTTCGGCGAGATCGCGAGGGAGATCAAAGAAAGAGGTATGCTGTCCGTTTCAGTTTTGCACTTCTGTTTTGGTGGCTGCTCCCCATCCCCACTTTGAGAATAGAGAAATTAGGAGAAAGGGGCCAGACGCATTCCTCGCCTCTTTCGTCGAGGTCAATGGCTAGCCAATGGCAGCCGTCCGCATGACGATACATGGGTGTTCAGTACGTTCAGAAATACTTACTCTGCGATGATATCTCGGAACAGCTGTCAGCCTAGCTGATTGAAAGACATCATCCCAGCAAACAGGACAGATCTACGTCACAAGTGGGTATCAACTTCCGGTGTCTGGGTCCTCTTAACTGCGGGCACCTCAGGAACATTCAACTTGGCACTGCACATCTTTGGCGGTTGAAATGATTCTGCGCAGGCGTGTGACTCATTTCGTTTTTAAGGCGCAAGCCAATATAGGCTCATCTGTTTGCGCATGCATCCGCAAGAAGTGTCACACTTCTCAGCAAGGTTCCCGCGAGATACCACGAGATTCCAATTCACGCATATACAACGCTTACCTCTGCGGACGTCCCATCTAGGCGGCCGTACTGCGCCTTTCATTTGACGCTCCACGGAAGCAGCACCAGGCAGAATACCGAAACAAACTCCGTAAATCAAGAATTAGTGGCGTTTCAAATTGGTTTATACGAGCGAGAAATTGCAGTATCTGTCATTCTTCTCTTTGAATACTAGAACCGTGCCGTAAGAGAAGGGAGGAAGATCGGAATGAAAAAGGAAATAGAGAAAGACGTGCCATAGTGGTGGGCTTCAGAGCAATTTCGACCATCTGGGTATCATTGAAGTGCACTCACATCCCACAGCATGCGGAGGCCTTGGCGTTTTGCCTCCATTCGGTCCAGAAGGCGCAGTTTATATCATAACAGTTTAGCAAACATCGCGCTAATGACTCAGCAACCACATTCACTAAGCCTTGCTCTAAAGACTGAACAATCCGCACGTTATGAAGGCTTGCGCCTAATATCACTTTTGTGATTTACGATACAACTCAGTATGTTTTATAGCGTGCCTGGGCTTCCTGTGGTCTTTTTCTTAAGACAAAAAGAACCACCTACAAGTAAAAGTCCTGAACCCCCTTTAAGAATTTTCCAAAAAGTGTGATGACTGCGAAGGTAGCCTTTTATCAGAGCTGAATACATCAAGCACTCTGGACACGTTCTTGGAATTCAGGTCCACCCCAAAGATATGAAAAACGAATAGCAGGCGCTTACAAAGAGAAATGGTGATTTGAAAGTGTTCCTTGACAGTGCGAAAACTGAGTTACTTGAATTAAAGCAGTATTCAAGATAGGTAAACTTTGAAATCAAAAGAATTCCTCTCAAGGCAGATTAAAACCTCACAGATGTTCTGGTGGGGTTTGGTGAAAAGCGCCGTGCTTCAACTGTGACTTCAGATACTAATGCTGTTCGCCATGTGAATGGCACAGACAGCTATAAGTTAAACGTTACTATATGGCTGAGAACTCGCTGCGCCCCCAGTAGAATTTTACAGGCATTAAGAAAACTAGGTTTGTCGCCGGAAGGCTTGTTATGAAGGGACCTACACTATTTTCGTCAATGAGCAACTCTGCCCCCAATATACGATCCTGCTCATAAAGCCGTTGTATGAAAGCAAGAAAAGAGCTGGATATTGACTAATGGAACACGCTCTATATCCCTTCAGAAGCAGGCCTAACTTTAATAAGTACAAAGTACTGCGAAAGCGTACAGTCAGCAAATCGATTTGTAAAAAACACAGCATGTCTTTATGCGTCACTGCAACTTCCGCATCCTGAACAGCAATTTTGACAATGTCTGTTACTGACTTGCTGAGAATTCATTGGCATTCAACTATCTTCCTGTTTCTGAAACTTGGCTCCATCGGTGATTTTCATAAAATTCATCGGTATAAGTTTTTCCTGCAGTAGAAACATGCTGCGAGCGGTGGTGAAGTATGGCTGTATCTAAACTAAAATCTAGCTACTTCTTGGTTGGCAAATTCATTCTCTGTAGTTTTCAATTTTAGGTTGCTCTGTGTTCCAATGTTATATAATGCTGTTGTATATCCCATTCCGAATGACAGTATGTCATCACTTCTCAATCCCTTCGAGTCATTACTCACGCAGTTGTCCAGCATAAAACTGAATGTATTGATTTGGGATGATTTTGATACCGACTGGTTAAATGATCGTAATGCGACTTATATAGATTTCTTAGAAACATATGGTTTCAGAAACGCAGTTACAGATCTCACGCGCATGACTGCCACTTCATCGTCCTCCCTAGATTATATACTTTGCAAGTTTAATACATAAACAAGCCTGTGTCTGTCTTATATATCGAGCGCCTATCTGAGATCATTATCCCTCTATTTTATATCCTCTGAACAATGGTATCAAAGGTAAAATGCAGGGACCCAAAGCAGCATCAATATGTTTGCATTAAAGCAACGTCTTAAGTAGCCATCACTTTCGACAGCTTAACAGATGTTAAGAACGAATACCAAGAATTTATTATCAGTATAACATTGGTAGTGTTGAAAGTGTACATACATATATAAACAGTGGTATGGTGCGCCGGTTCTTGTGGTCTTTGGCAATGGACATAGAGAACATGTTGATGAGTTCGCGGTTTGTGAGCTCCGTCAAACCGTTGGTTTGAGGTTGATATAGCAAAGAGTTCCGAAAATGCGACGGGAAACAAGTAGAGGTTTCCAACATCATCTGCCGCAAACTGATGACCGCGGTCACTAATGATCACTCGCGGAGGTCCTAGCGCGAATTGACAGAAAGGAGCAGAAACAGGGATGCGAGTTGAGCGTTGGCGTAATAATGACGACTATTTCTCATTAGCGGGTGAGGTAGTTTGCACAAACCACGATACAACGATTACCGTCGAAAGACTTTGGGAACGGACCCATAAAGTCTATTCCGGCTTCGCCTAATGCACCACGTGGCGGAATGATAGAATGCACCAGGCCCTGTGACATGAACGTATACGGCAATTGGGCATCTAGCACTGAGTGCAGCTAGCCACATATCGCTACGTTCTGGCGCATCATCGGCCACAAAACTGGTCGCGGCCATGGTGGAGCAATCGTGCAGTACCCAGGTGACCACAAGTGTGGTCGTTGTGCATGAAACGCAGGACGCATAAGCAGAATGGCTCTCACGAACCACGAGCAGAAAATTCGTGCAGGTGTTTGGGGCGTCAGTAAACTCAGGCACGTCGAAGGCGAAGTAGTAATCGACGTCGGCAAGGTCACATTCGGTGGTAGGAGGGGATAGGCGTGAAAAACGGTCTGCATCGGCGTGTTCGGCCACTCTTGTTCGAAACACTGAAATCGTGCTCCTGCAGTCGAAGGGCCCAGCCTGCCAGGCGACCAAATGGATGACGAAGGCTGACGAGCCAACACAGGGCATGATGACACCTTACACCCGTGAAATGGCATCTATAATTGTACAAAAGAAATCGCTGAACGACGAAAACTACAGCGAAGCATTCCCGCTCCAGATCTAACAACACTCCAATCACAAATAAACTGAAGAGAAATAAGAAACGTAAAAACAGGCAATCTATAGCATCTTCGAAGCGCGGGAGAGGATACACATCGCTTGCAGTGATGAAGCTGAGGCGACGGTAGTTGACGCTGAGCTTCCAGGTCCAGTATTTTTTTACCGATATCACCAAAGCATCCAAAGGCCTGGAGGATGCCAGAATTATGCCTCTGTTCGAACTCTTCGGCTTGCTCGGTGATAATGTTTGGGCACTGACGGTAACTCACGGCATTGCTTTTGGTGGATTGGATTGCCAGATGCCGTGCCGAGAATATGAAAAACGTTGCGAGCTGTCGGACAGCGCAATATCGAAAGCACAGGCCTGCTGGGACAATAGCTTCTTCATGACCAGTCGCTATGATGCATTCAACAATGAGCTGATCACAGTAACCAGCTTCTGCTGAACAGGTGAATGGTTGGTTGGTTGGTTTGTGGGGTTTAACGTCCCAAAGCGACTCAGGCTATGAGAGACGCCGTAGTGGAGGACTCCGGAACAGGTGAATGAGTTGTGGCACTATAAAGGGAAGCAGTAACGAGAATGACATAATATTGGATACCTGTTATACCTGCGGATAGTTTCGATCCCTTCGAAAAATCCGGTTCCGGTGAGCAATTTACAGTCCACAATTCGGTACAGCCATATTTAAAGGAAAATAAGCAATGCGGCGAAAACACATTTTTCCTCACACACTGTAAATGAAGTGGCGGTGCAGTAGCCTCGGAAGAGTCGTTAATGGCACGGGAGCAGATCACGTAGAGGCACACTGCAGAATGGGGGTACAGCGACTTAATTATACGCACCGGGAACGTCTGCATAATTTGACTACACTTCCAAACGTTCACTAGGAAGAGAACCATTACGGCTTAGCTCTCCCATCTGACAATCAACTGTAGCGCCACATATACCCAGGAAGTCAATTTCAAGTCTGCTTCCCCCAAGGAACTTTTATAGCAGCACGCTCCAACCGGATACAATAAGTCTCCACTCATTCTATATAAATTAGCAATTTTTTCAAAATAAATATTACTTTGTTTTTCAAACTGCTCTTAAAATCTAAACGCAAGACATAAACAGTAACGCCAGTGCCTACTGACGCCATGGTCGACAAACTGTCAGCAAGAATACTAAATTTGTTCTTTAATACGTAAACAGACGGAGGAATACTAGGTAGCCGTCCACGTTGTCCAGCGACAGTACCTACATCGGCGACGCTGGCTAGTTTTTCTTCAAACGTGGCGGGAATTGGCGTCATGGTGATCGTTAACGGCGCACAAGACACAAAGCAGGCGGTGCCACACTGCGGGCGAACACAAGAGAATGGGTCCGAATCGTTCGCGTTTCAAACGGCTTCTCAGGGTAGGGTGATCATGTCAATAAGAATCGCTGTAGGACTGAACGGCGGGTCGGGTCAATGCCATCGGAGTATTGCATCTGAATGGCGCGTGCCGATTGCAGTAGCGGGAAATGTGACTCGAGATACCACGCCGGTATCATAAAAAAGAGCGCGTCAGCGGGCTCCTGCATCGTAAGATACGAGGAATGTCCAGATACTTCCAGGACGATGTAGCTGTCCGGTGGGCAGCACTTGGTACCATTGAAGAACCTACATTTCTGCATTGATGGCAAGAGAATTGTTGGGAAATGAGGCCGTACTTGGTCAGGGGTGTCCAGGTCGTCGCGGCAGGCGACGTCGGTGACATTCGCTGACGTCGGTGGGCACCCATTTGCATGGGCTTGGAAATATATGCGTCATCGGCGAAGCCAGTGGTCCAGGCGAGCTGCTCACGTCGTGACATCTCTTTCCGAACAATTTCACGGCTGTCGCACAGGAAGCTTTGAAATGGAGAGTCTGGCAGTGGCCATAGCAGTGATATTTGCCAGTCGCCCAAGCATCGGTGTAATGCATCGAGTCTTGAAGCATTGAAATGTCCGGTAGTGTCGCATATGTTATGTATCCCACATGAAAAAAACTATGACCTCACTTTCCAATCCTCAACCTGTCCAAACCTATTTAAGCTAGCCAGAAAAGTCACAATTCATAGAAAATGGAGACCGCAACACTATCTACAATTACCTTTCAATCTGAGTGTTTATCTGCATAGATACAGTTGTCGAAGAACCTGTAGATAAGAGAGTAAGAGCTTTTCTAGAACGGGAAGCACTGTTGTCCCCTTATCAAAATAGCTTTAGACCTAAAAATCTTACCGGTAGAGTTGTATCCGTAATGATACAACATAATTACCTTAATTATGCTAATGATAATCACCTTGCAATTTTTAGGCGTTACCTCAAGAACAGGTGCCAAATGGTACAACCTAATTATGTAAGGTCTGATCTTAAGCAAATCACTGCGCGCGTGCCTCAGGTATCAGTCCTGGGCCTTATTTTATTCTCTCTCTACATCACCGATTTGCCGCATTTCACCAGCCACTTTGCTATTTCCATGCATTCTGATGTCAGCGCACTACTATATGGCTATGAAATTACGGAATAATTAGTAAGCATTAGCGACGGAGATTCAGAAACATTGAGCAGCTTGTTGTCGTCTAAAAGACTTGTTAATAATAATAAGACAAAAGTCATTATTTTAGGAGCCCCCCCCCCCCCCCCCCCCCCCACCTTTTTTTTGTGCGCTTGCGTTTTGTATAATTGCCTATGAATTGTTTGCTGAAATGTATTTTCCTCCGTGCGTGTTGATTCTTTTTGTTTGTTTGTTTTAGTCTTTTTTTGTGTGTTTGTATGCGCTCATACGGCTGCCTGATCAAGCTTATTTTGTACTGGACCGTCTACTAGCCCCGCGGCTATCGGTCCAAATATTCTTTATGTTTTCGTTTCATACAAATAAAGATAACTTTGATTGATTGATTGATTGATTGATTGAAAATATCTTCATATCTGCCTGCTGTACAGTGCCTTGACACACATATTGAATAAATAGCTAATATTACTGCCCTGGGAATAATCTGGATGAGAATTTGCTCTACAAGCCCTACATTTAAATACCTGTAAACAGCTAGGTGCAACACGTTTTTTATTGAATAAATGCCGTCAGCACTTAAAAAGTGAAATACGTCTAACTAATTATTTTCAACATTTCAGTCGGTTAACATGCTGCATTGAATCCTGGTGTCACACTTACCAGTCGTATTTGGAGCCACGTAATATATCACGAAAAAGGCACTCATATTTATTACACAGTGGAAGAATAACGCTCACAAAGCTCCTCCATGTAAATAGATGTGTACACTACCACTTCGTTGATTCAATATAGGACTCTGCCGACTGTACGCACATTCCTCAAAAACAATTACCCATTAGATTCATCTTTATTCGTAGCACCATAAG
Organism: Amblyomma maculatum; assembly: GCA_023969395.1. Taxonomy (NCBI): domain Eukaryota; kingdom Metazoa; phylum Arthropoda; class Arachnida; order Ixodida; family Ixodidae; genus Amblyomma; species Amblyomma maculatum. The sequence goes on from JAJIZL010024690.1 coordinate 83,424, forward strand.
TGGAAATGTCCATCTCTCGAAGACTAAAAATGTCTATGGCGAAAGGGCTGCAGTTGTGTTGGAACCAAACTTTGTAACATGTTGGCAAATACAATAATATAAATAAATGCCTTGCTTGTGCTGTTCAAGAAACATTTCAAGCCAGATGGCAAAGAATACGTTTTTTATGTGTTCTACATTTTTTCTGGCTTACAAAGATACTTTAGTGTACTGAATATGTGTATTTTTTTTTTCCTTTCGCCTGTACACTTTTTGCCTACGTAAGGATCTAATCGGTAGAAAGTATGTTATAATGTGTATATTTATTGTGAGAGTTACTTGTAATTATGTAATAATTTCACATGCCGCAAATCATTATCTACAACTTTCTTGCATGAATACGAGTTCGATTTTAGCTATGGATCTAGATGACGTCCCATACATGTCCAGTACTATTTGTCTCAAATAAAATCAATCAATAAAATTCAGGAGCGGGGCCGGTGATCCCCGCGTGTGCGGCATAGAATTCCAGTTTTAAAAATATTTGGACATGATGGCCTAATTTGTGAGGACTTGTACTTGGCATGCATGCTCAGTGACAGTTGCTCACTGTGCGAACAATATTAGCACTTATTTGAACCCATTTAGTATATATATATTGTTACGTGGCGGCAAAGCGATGACAAGAGGAGAAAAGAGGACAGAAAGAAGATGCTCGATGGTCGTGAGATGACGTTTAATGAATTTGTGTGCTGGCCTAGCGCGCGCGCTCCTGCCCGCGCCACTGCCCTCTTCTTCCTCCTTCGTCCGTAATAATAT
>JAJIZL010024690.1:89221-156398 GCA_023969395.1 Amblyomma maculatum
GCTACGAAACAGAAACTGTCGGCTATGCCGGCACCGATAGCTTTACATAGCGGCAATGAAAATAGATAATTCAGCGACTCAAGTTGCAAAAGCCAATGAACAGCACGCAGAAACCATACATCGTACATTCGAAACAACCAGAATATAATCACCTCACTACATTGCCTGAAGCATAAGGCAGATTAACGAACTGATAAGTAAAATACGACAGATGACAAAGGTTATCGCGGTGTCCATCTAAGATTAGCTGCTGCCGACGAAGATTATTGATTCGCGTTCTAAACTTATCAGCTTTTGGTCACGCGGCACCGCACCTTTCGTTCGGCTTTCACATTGTGCACAATGCCAGGGATAGAAGACACTAAGGAATGTACTTCAATTTTGGTATCTCTATTCAGGATTTTGTCTCCATTCGGTGATTGCTGTTTGCTGAAAAAGGTACTCGTGCGTCGTAATTTGCATCGTTTTTAGAACGCTACTAGTAACTGTCCCCCTCTTTTTGTAGAGCATATAGTCCTACATTTTTCCCCTGCCTGTTTAAGTAGATTGGCCAGCGGGGAGAGCTCAGGCATAGGTTGAGCGAATAAAACCAGCTCAAGCACACCGGCACAACGAAGAACACTGGCCGATGCTGAACAAGTGTAATTATTTAGTCCACAGATACACACTGCGTTGTTAGTAGAGTGTCTCCCTGTACTCTCGGTGTCTACGTCCTTGTGCTAGATTATTGCCACCAGCCTGCTTTTTACCTCGTTTGGTACTTCTGTCGCCCTTTACTAGAGCATACTGTGTTTTACATTTGTCATCGCTTATTCGACACATTCATAGAAGCTTGTAATGCCTGGTTACTATGCCTACACATTGGCATTTAGGGGTTTACAACCTTCAATTTGCATCCCTTATTATGGTCAAAGCGACACATGTGTGGCCATGTTTAGCAGCCAAGAAGGTCAGCTGTACCGTACATATTCTATATTTGCATCAAGCAGAGCAGAATACGAAAAATAGCCATGTTATAGCGAAAAGCCAGTACAGATACGGTTAAATACACAAAATAATACGAAATTTTGTCACACCAGGTAAATACCACGATATGCCAAGCGAATAATAAATGCGTTCATCACTCCATCAGTGTCTGTTGAGAACGAGAGTCACGTCGGCTTTCGGGTCGAGAGCAAGCAGGGCATTCCACATAGCAAAGCGGAACAGCTGATGGCGTGGCGATGAATGCCTCATCGTTTGGTTTGGTTTGGTTTGTGGGGTTTAACGTCCCAAAGCGACTCAGGCTATGAGAGACGACGTAGTGGAGGATTCCGGAATTTTGACCACCAGGGGTCTTTAACGTGCACTGACATCGCACAGCACACAGTCGCCTTGCTTTTCGCCTGGATCGAAAGTGGCAGGCTTACTACAAGTAATGCGCAGGAAAAACAGTCGAAAAAACTTAGGTCGAACGCCGATGATCTCTTGAGGTCAGATAAATAGTGACCGGCTTAAAAGACACGTTCTAGCGCTATTTAATGTGCAATTGTGTCAATAAATCAGCAGTTGAAAGTGCGCTAGAACGTGTCTGCAATGCACCAACTCGCCCAACACTCTGTGCTCTTGACCGGCTTAAAATCGCAAGACAGAGTGGCGGAATACATAACAAGCCTAGCGCAGATAATGTGAGGGTGTACGCTGCGCAGCACAAACTCGATATCTACTAGCTGCCATATCCAAGCTATACTGCACGTCCTTTGTTCTCGGGTTTTGTGGCACCTGCGCCGTTCTACATCACGTCATGCCAAGTCACACTTTTCCCTGCATCGACAATCTGAACAATCGCCGGCTCTGTACAGCTAACATGAGCGACGCTGTTTCAGACGCATTTCATGTTCGTACCATTTCTTACTGCCTATCTCACAAGTTTTAAGGCAAAAGCCTTAAATTCCTCATACTGTCGTTAGGAGCCGTGTCGGCAAATGTGTCTGCGTTTCGAGAGCTAAAGTTAAAACTAAATTATAAACATTGTCTTCCACCGGAGAATCAAAACTTCAGCCTTTTGGAACCCCAGCCCAGCGCTTTAACACTACGCCACGCCCCGGAGTAATCTATTATTTATTGCCTGGTCTTGACGCATTGTATATAACGAAAACAAAATCAACAAAAATCACACCAATGCTATATACATACGCTATTTACATACGATACACTAAACTTTACGCATACACCACAAAGGCTTTAGCGTTGAGAGTCACTCGGGAGGTTCTGTTGCAGCTTTCTGGATTGTCAGCAACCTGTCCACCGTTTTACCGACAATAACTTCTGGCAGGCCATGCATCTTTATCACAATGGTAATGCGCCATTCTTGAGCGCCATATACAGTGGAGTTCCATGAGCATAATTAAATCAAATGGTACCCCGTCCTTACTTTCTACGCGTAAGTACCGGATGCCATGCGGGTCTAGCAGAAATGTTTCATTAGCGGTTTTTGCAATATATCCCAAAAATATACTTCTGCCCAAATGTGTAAAAAACATCGTGAAAATATGTTGCTTTACACTTATAATTCCCCTTGTCTACAGTGAGATGAGAGCGTATTCCGCGAGTGACAGGTACTTACTCGCCTTTCATTTCCTGTAGACGAATTATAGAACGCAGGTGAACTTTGAAGCGTTCAATGAATTGCTGGTTGCGTTCGACAAAGGGCTCGCGATGTACCGTCATGACAGCTCATGACGTCACAAGGCAACTCATTCATATACGAAGCTGACTCCACTAGGCTTCCGATCCAGGCGTTTCGTTTGTGCGGCCTTACATTCCGCGTCCTCGAACACCGCACTACACCGCAAACAGGCATGATGTCTAGGAGGCGTTAGTACAGCAGGCATCAGCGGCGTTTGAAATTGATTTACAGGATGCAACAAGAGCAGTATCTGTCACAATCCTCCGCAAACTGATTGCCTTATAGGAAGGGAAAGGCGCGGTAACTGTCTCACTTCTTTTCTGTGGACACCTCAACCGCGCCGTAAGGGAAGGGAGGAAGGTGGGAATCAAAGTGCAAAGTGAGAAAGAGGAGCCGTAGTGGAGGGCTTCGGAGTAATTTCGACCACCTGGGGATCTTTAACGGGCACTATCGCACGGCACACGGACGCCTCTTCGTTTCGCCTCCATCGAAACGCAGCCGCCAAGGTCGGGTTCTAACCCGAGTACTCCGGCACAGTAGTCGGGCGTCTTACCACTGCACCACCCTGGCGGGGCTCTCCGCAAACACATGTACCACGCCGTAAAGGAAAAGAGAGATAGAGAGAAACAACTTTATTTGCCCCAGGTGGGTCGAAGGTGGGAGCGACACAAGAGAGGTAGATAGAGGTGTCATAGTGGAGAGCTACGATCCGTCGCTCTATAATGACTTTCGCCTCATAGCACTTTAATGATCAAAAGTGCCTTCTAAACTTTTGTTCCTCCTTGTCGCTTAGGGTTTATTAATCGTGTGTTCCCAGCTTATACGTTTTGACCTGGACATGCACCTAGTCTTTGTCCCTCTGCTAACTAAGGATTGCATAGTTTATAGCTGCCTTGTATATGCCTCACCTCACTTGTCCATCTAACCTCGCTAAGCCCTATGATATCCTATTTATTTACCGACTGATCTTCGAACCACGCAGTGAGAATAGGCCTACTATAGATTCTATAGTTAAGCGTTGCATGGTCATTTCCAATGCGGCCTTTCAGAGGAAGTTCCGCGGCATTACAGGCCTCACCGAGCCCATTTTAAGCTCCTTCGTGGATGCTGGGTACTGATTGTGGGCCGTTAACCGGTATATACATACAGGAGCTGGAGACCACTTACTTATCCATGGTGGCCAAATACATTTTTGGGGAGGAAGTGTGTTTGCAGCTCGATTCCGTCAGCAACAGGCCGCACCCTAACGGTCATTTTTATAATGACACCTAGAAGCATTGTTTTTATTCCGGTGAAGAATTACGCGTTATCGGAATTCTAACCGACACTTTCTCGAGCAAAGTTTATATCCTACCTCTAACCCATCTCTTCCGTTTCCTAGTTCCACACTTAGGCTTTACTCCAGTGCATTCTCCTTCAGATTTGAGTTCGAGTGTTCCTCAAGTACCTCGTCTGCACGTGCAAGAAATAAGTAGGAGGTGATATTTTCTTAGCGGCTTCGGCTAACTTTGGCCAAGAGCATCAAGAAATAAGCTCGTGCTGTTGGGCCTACTTCGACCAGCCTTAAGCAGCTGCAAAGTTTCTATATAAATTTGCATCCTGTTTGTTTTTTTAATAATTTTACATATGCATTGGGCAGTGAGAGCTGATCATTTTAATTTTTCTCTCTAAAGAGCACACTCTAACAAGGAAAAGTAAGCAATTGCTCCCGGAAACACTCTTCGCATAACGCTTTTTTTTCGTGTCATATTGTCTGGCCATTCTTCGGCTTCATTCAAAGACTGGATTCTTGCGCCGTCTACCATCGATCTGTCGAGTGCTGCCTCATTATTTCATATCTTCACTCCGAGCCATTGATCACTTACAATGTCGTGGCTTTTTTTTTTAAGCTGTACTTTAAGTTTTTTTTAAGTTGTCGCGCATATTGTGCGCCTTCTTCCCAGGCCTATTGCCAAAATGAATATGATATTTTTTATGGATTCCATAAAGCACAAACAATTTTGTAAACTCGACCAAGATCTACAGTAAGTACCCACGTGATTGTTTCTACTGCATGATCTGTGAAATGTTCTGATTATGACTTCATTACAACATAATTCAAATCAGTATTGGTGCAAGGTTTCATTATTCTTTCGCCTTGGAATAACTGTCAACTGAAATTCGCTGAACATAATTTTTACTGAGTTTTCCTACTGAGACATTAGCCCTGGCTCCGCTTTTACTGCTACATATTTAACAGGAAGCGTAACGTGTGACGTATATTGTGTGATAAAGAAAGCCAAGCGGCGCGGCTAGATTGAAGCCATTATAGTTTCACAATATCAGACTCAACATGTAATAATTTCTTTATCTGTTTAATTTATGTCAAAATATCAACATTGTCAAAAATGTTAACGTTGACCACATCCTTCAGCGTTCAATATACCTAGTTTGAAAGGCTGACAATCTATACTATATTTCAAAGATCCTGCTCAAGAAAACTATTATCTCGTTGTCGCCCAGCGCCTGTAAAAAACAGCTGTCACAGCCGCTTAAAAATGCACGGAAATTTCAAAACACAATTACCCTGGAGTAATACGCGAAGTCTCTCTTACAAATATGGTAGTCCACAGTCTTTAGATATTCTATTAACGTCTTATTCAGTCCAACCATCTAAATGTTTTTATCTGTATGAATATATTTTATTAAAAAGTTAATAGAATGATGCTTCTTTGTATATTCTTTAGTAAATAAACGCGCATACAAAGTTGACTGGTGTTTATAGATCGTTGTATATGCTCCCATCAATATACCGCACTACATTATTTCAGCAATTTCACATACAAGAAAAAATTGCATAAATTGAATGTGGTTTAGTAGTGTTAACCACCTTTTTTTTGCAAATGATCCCTAGTGAAATGCGTACTGGCATTCATTGCAACTGACATTTCAATCAAGTTTTGAATACTACTAACTATTGTGTGGCAAACCTTATATTAACATCAGATAAATATATAACTATAATAATAAAACATATATTTAAAACAGGATCGAGTGCCCTATATTTCATATTTGGTGAAGTTATACAAAGTCAGCGCCTTCAAAATTAATTCTGTGGATGCCCAAAGATTGAACAAGGACGTGGCACTCATAAATGATAATTTCAGCAATATATACAGATACGAATTCATGCGCAATCAACGGTTGAAGCATTCATGTGAGTCAAAATTGATATTCATATGCAAACACGTACGCTGTTAGAATAAGTAGAGTGTTAAAGATATGTCGAAAATTCTGCTTTTCGATCATAGATGCAAACTGACGTGAATTTATATGCTTAACTCACGTGTAATGTAGGCCCGCATTCTGTTTCCTACGCGTATGTGAAACCCGATTGAGCCATAACGATCTTCGAAGAGGTGCTAAGATGGGAAGTTATAAGTATCCCAAAATCTCTGCAAATTGCCAACGCTGACGCAGAATGATGTCTTCATGACTCATAGTTGTCTGCAGCGCTCATCGCTGTCACACAGGTTGCACACAGAGCAGAAACAGGCACTGCCTTTGATCACCTCGATATGCTTCTATATTATGGGATTTAGCTAGCATTCGCTACCTGCGCTCCTGCACCGAATTGCTCTGTGGATGATTTAAGAGCTGTAGTCGGCAGACTTCCGCTGGCATCTCATATTTTGAGAAATCACGGATTACTATCTTCCAAATTAAATCGTAATTAGTATAATTAAAAGCACCTTTTTCGCATAACGGTCATGCCTTACAAGGTGAGATATGTTTGGCTTCCCATAGATAGCGAGACATTAATATTATAAATCTTCACAAATAAGTTTGTCAAAGATTCGTTTACAACAAAATTAGAATTAAAAACCTTTTTGAAGCAGAAGGAAGCTCCGCCGTGTTGAGTCAGAGGGCACTGAGTTTTGGATTTTGGATTTAAGTCCGGCCGCGACATCAATGTTTTGATGTAAACTTAGTTTAGTTCGATATTCCCGCTGTGTAGATATGTTCCACGCCTTCGAAGATCGGTGCAGCGTATGGCATGTTTGCTGAACTTGGAGCACTATTCATGAGTTTCAATGAGTTCAACATGCTAGCTTTTTAAACATTAAATAACACGCTCACTCCTTCTGGAAATGTTCGGGTTGGTATTGTGACAAAATAAATTTAAACACCACTGCCTTGCCCATACTCAATCATGTATCTGTGTGAACTGAGGTAGACCTAATTATAGCAGTTGGTATTAGAGGACAAGACTAGTATTTTTTTGGGGCTCAGTGGCGATTACACGTGTCGCGATGCAGCGTTGTTTCCTGACTGCGGGTTGCATGGCACACTGCGATTACAAGGAACTAAATTGTTACCGCATTGCGCCCCAGTTCATTGAAGATGACATGCAAGAGAAGTTTGACTAATTGAAATCTGTTGTGAGTCCAAAGCCACCATCTACCCTAAAGAACAAAATTAGTTAGAAGAGGTTTAGTTTCTTTTGAAAACAATGCACATAGCAGCATAGCACACGATACTGTTTCGCGGCTAGTTCATGCGACCAGCGGCAAGCTCAAACTGATATTGAAGCATACATGGCAACAAGCGTGGTTCACTGCAAAAATATCATAAATTTCTTCTACACGCTGCAGTGGCGTAAGCATTTATCCAACAGGGGGCAAAATGTCAGGACATGTACCTCCAATTCGCGGTTGCATGCTCATCGCTAATAAAGGACCTCATGCACTAACAGCCAAGCTATTTCTTTTATCACAAAACATAAGCTGGTTTATATACTGCCTATCTCCACACTGCAAGTTCGTAAACTCATCAACAATCTCCCACACAGACATAGAACGTGCTTTTTCGATTGGAGCCTTGCAGTGCTGCGACGCGCCTGCACCAGTTAGCACACCGATTACCGATAGGGGAGCCCCACATAGGTAAGCAGAGACATCAGCGCACCGTTTAAGTCGTACCTTCAGAAAAACGACTGCTCAACGAAAACTAATCGTGTAGATACCAATTTGAAAGGCGTGCCAGCATTTCTCTACTAAAATTCTTACTATACGTCCAAGGTCGGTGTTCCGAGTTTTCGTCGTTATTGAAAGTGTTACTATCTCCCCGACCTCGAGTCATCTGATTAGTGGACGCACCGGAACAGGATCTCACTATCACTTCCTTTTCCAACGTTTCCACCAATTAGAGGACCCCAGATCTGGAACATAGCGACAATTCTAAAAATGACGCAAACTCGGAATCAGGCGCAGGTAATACCCAGACAATCGTTCAGCTGAGCGTGGTATTGATTTTGATGTTTGTCGTGCGGGCTTTGCACTTAATGTTTTCCGTGACTTGAGAGCCTACACGTGTTACAAACAGTCACATTTTCTTTCGTGCATCCACAATCTTTCGTCATTTAATTTATGTACAAGACGGTACAATTTTGCCTTTTAATGAGTTTGCTAGGTTGTATTTCTGCCACTGACAGAAGTGTTGTCTTTAGGTCTGTTCTTGATGAAAAAACTTGTAAAAGGGGCCAAGGCCTCGCCGGGCTTTTAGCCTTTAGCCTTGCCCTCTTCTTAGACACTGTCTCAGGAACAAGTAAAGGGGGGGAAAAGGCGAAGCTCCGAATATTCCTTTCACTCATTAAGTGCAGGAGCAATGCCGCACCGGTGAAGTGACGTTCGGCAACGTCATGCGTGAAAAATACTTCTTTCCGCAAGTGATGACGTGACAGTCGCTTAGCTGAGCGCGGTTGCTGCACCCACCATCTCATTTATTTGGTCTTTCAGCTCCTCTGTGTGACGCGGCGAAAGCAGAACATGCCGGACGAGCCGGTGATAGCACTGCTACCATTAAGCGTACTTCGTTACAAGCAGTACTGCGTCTTGAATCTGTATCGTGTTTCGTAGAAGTTTTGGCCTTTAGGTATCAGCTGTATTTCATTATTAGTTATAAATAATAGGACATATGCATGAGATCGCAGTACTAGAGGCTGGACAAAATGCTTCGTATAAGCATTTATGGAATCCCTACTCAGCAAGCGCCGCAAGAGCTCGTCACTGTTGGCGCGTGCGCCAAACTTGACACTGTAGAAACACGACAAACGCCTTATAATAAAGATTTCTTGGGATTTGTTTTTAATTTTTATCCTGTTTCTCTTCAGTGATCATCGGTATTTATTGGTCTCTGCGCATACAATAATTGTATACCAGTGAAGCCCATGTTACTGAATATGATGCTATTGATGAGGCAATATATGATATTGTTTAAACGCTAGCGAAAGGACCAATTCAGTTTAACAGAACAGCCACAATTAGCACTGAAAATGTGTTTTCTACGAAGAAAAAAAGCGCTGTAATTAAACTATATACTACATGCCTGAAGCAATGTTTGCGATTGTTCAGGCGCATTGCACATACCATCCAAAAAATGAGAACATGACAGGGACATTCTGAAATCTCATGATACTTATATCGCTGTCACAGACCCGGCATACATAGACATCATTATAAACAATACTATTATTTATAAACATCGAGTAAAGCTGAATGACAGCCATGATGAACCGCAGCATTAAAAGAAATGTAGAACGGAATTAATGAACGCAAGGCCTCCTTCCCTGGCACGCCCGCCTTGAAAGCTTTCATCAATATGGACCATGTCAGCTGCAGTGTTTATTCACTGCCATACTTTCGGGCTGCTGCTGTGGCATGGTATGTAGCCTCTTATATGTGCAAATTGTTAATGTAATGTTTTCATGAAAATATATCACTCTGCAATTAATAGAACTAAACTGGTCAGTTGATTGTTTTAAACTATTTAAATAAATTTTTACTTCACCAGGAAGGAAACCGCGTTTCCGGCTATCACATGGTGAAATGAGATAAATCTTTGTCATTACCTTGTGCGTAAAGAACGTGCTCTATTGAGCAGAAATTGCAGAAATAAAAAATATATATTTACTGTGAAACAAAAACTCACCTTGGACTCAGCTTGCGTAATCTCTGTGTCCGGGCAGGCTGTCATTGGAAACTCACCATGGGAACGTTTAGCGCTGGAACCCCTGCTAGGGAGGCTAGTTTAGCAGCATCGTTCAAAGAACTAGCCCGCATAAAATAAGATATCATCAGACTTAGTGACAGTACGAGGCCAAATGATACTTACACTGTAGTAAAGAGTAGTTATACATTCTTTTATCAGAGTCCAGTGGAGAGACGAGAACATGGCTATGAGTTCGCTCTCAGCAAGCATATCGCTTGTAATATAGATGAATTATATGAAGGTGATTATTTACTACGTGCCTCCATGTAGTCATGATGATCAGACAGACAAAGCCTTCTACGAGGATATTGAATCGGTAATAGGGAGAGTATAAAAATTCAGCGTACTGCACTGGTGAGCTACTTCAATGCAAGGTAAGGAAAAAGCAAACTGCAGACTAGCCAGTGGGGGGTGGCAATGACATTGAGTCAATTAACAGCAGAAGACACTAAGAAAAACAGCCCACTTCGACAGGACACAGGAATAAGACAACACACAACGCTTCCCTAACAACTGAAGAAATGTATTGCATGCTTGCAATAAAGGGAAAGAAGGCCCTGAAAACGAAGCCATGAAACCGTTCTCTTGTCACTTCTTATTGTCGTTTCTGGTCCAGATGGCTGATTTCCTTTTTTTAGCGTCAATGATGGGGTACTTACACATTTATCGCTGTGTTTTTGAACCATGTAAGCCTCAGAAATCTCAGGCATGGGCTGTAGATTATACTTCAGAGTCTTACATATTTTAAAATTAGGAATGTATTGGCAATTTGTCCCGTGTTCGGCTAGCTTGCTGGCGTACTCTTTCCCTCATTAGTGACGCTAACAAAAAGGAAATCAGCTATTTGGACCAGAAACGACGATAAGGAGTGACAAGAGGACGGTTTCGTGGGTTTGTTTTCAGTGTCGTTTTCTTTTTTATGGCAAGCATGCATTAAATTTCTTCAGTTGTTAGTGAAGCGCTGTGTGTTGTCTTAATTCCTGTGTCCTGTCGAAGTGAGCTGTTTTTATTAGTGATCCTGTACCAACTGGCTCGGCTACTCTTCCTGGAGTCAAAGACAGTTATCAATTTAATATTCGGAATGAAATAACCTGCGAATCATGAAAAACGAAAAACGAGGCAACCGGAAGTGGACATGAAAAAGCAATAACGGGGAAACTAAAAATGAAATTCACTTGTTACTTTTTTCTAACTAACCACGCCACTTTGCAGGATGTAGAGATAATCAGAAATTGTTATGCAGTCAACATAGCACGGTGAGGTATCGAGTTGTTGTGAATGTGAAGAAGAAACTGAATAGAATAGTAAGGAAGAAATGCATCATCAAATTAGCGGCTAGAGGGAAGACAGAGGAAATCAATGTCTTGCTCCAGAACATACTTCAAGCTTTAACCGAGGAAGAAGACCTTAGTGTATATCAATGCACGATAATTTTAGAGATATCATCATTGAGCGCACTCTAAAAATTGGAGGTGGGATAGTTGAAAAGAACGCCGGAAAACTATGTTATAGACGAAAGATTTGAGTACGAAACGGCGAAGTATGAAATAATCCAACTCAATAAACACGATAGAACTGGCAGAGGTATCAAAGCTAATTAATAAGCGCAAAGTGCCCAACATAAGTATATTATGGAGAAAATTGAGCAAGATATAAAGAACGGTGGTAGCCCGCAAACGGAAAAGAGGAAATTAGTGTATGTAAAATCAGAGCATGCTATAAGAGACCACAGCGATAATTTCATTACTAATATCGACAAAACATCCCAAGTTCCCAAGACCTTTCATTCTGACCTGTATGGAAGTCATAGTAGTGAATGACAATAATTATATTGGCAGTAGTGAAGCCCAATCTGACTTTCCAGCATTACGAAGAAAGAAATTAGGGACGCATTACATACAAATAAAATGGGGAATGAGAATAAGTAAGGTCAGGTAACTATAGATTTGTTGAAGTACAGTAGGGATATCGCACTAGAAAACCTAGCCGCTCTGCATACGGTACGCCAGATAACATCAACGGTTCCGGAATCTTGGCAGAACGCTAACATTATCTTAATCGACAAAAAATGGTAGGCTTCCGGCTTGAAAAATTATAGACCAATCATCTTACTATTCGATATGTAAAAGGCATGTTTTATCTACACTACAATATACTGGAATAAACTTCCCCCTTATTACGTGTAACATTTCAAACCACAAAGGTTTAAAATATTTACCGAGCATTCAGTTTTCTGATGGGATAGATAACATGCTGATTTGATCTCATACCGCAATACCTCAGGATATACTCCAAAGATAGGTGCAGTTATGGCTTATGTAGGTGTAAAAATAAACTATCGCATTTACTGCTCAATTTAATTACCGGTGACAGAAATCAACTAAGGTTTCGTAATGTAACTTTCATATGTCCAGAAAAGATGTATGAAGCGATTCCGGTATCCAAGAAGGTTAAGTCGCAACAAATTGCGGGGAGAGGACTACAAAGGCCAAGTGTCATTATAGTTTGTTTCACTGCTTTGCTGACCAACAGGGAATGAAGATGTTGGATTGGATTGGCACTATAGCACGCTGGCCTGACAGAGCGAGGATTCAAGTTCGAACTTGAGGCTAGTTCCGAGTGAAGCCATAGTGAGGTGGAGGACAGTGCAGGATGCTTTGAAATGCTACATACTTTGCATGGGCAAGAGCACCGGAAACGATTGCACCACACAGAGAGAAAAGAGCGCACATGCATTGTCTGAAGTTCCGGTTCCTCGTCGAAGGCAGGAATGAATTATATAATCATACGTATTTCGGTAATGATTAGGCTGTGATCGCCAAGCTGGTCGCAGTATCTGCCTGGATTTGTTTGCTAGGTTTTTATATAGTGTATACGTAGTTGATGTTATTGGACACCAGCTTTCATAACATTTGTAGTATTCATGACGTAGTTAGTTTATGCAATCGTTAAGTCTCTGCAATATACAGAGTGCCGAAAAAAATCGGTAACCTATGCACCCCTGCTAGCGTTTGGAGTGCGCAATTTTGTTATTACTGCAACTTAATACAACTAGTTTTGTTATTTTAACTATGTAAACGTTTTGAGCAATAATTTTGAGCTCATGTTCGTGTTTTCATAATTCTTCCTTCGTCGGGTTTGCTGTCACATATTTCCTTCATTAAAATGTAGCAATCTTCTTTCTCCAACAAAATATGCTTTATGCTGCGCTTTTTGATAAAAGGATATAAAATGCTAACTTCTCTCAGCTGGAGCATTGGCTTCAATTATTTTACGCAGGTAATTATGGCTACGAGCTTCTGCCGCCCTTTTGGCACTTCGAGTACGTAAGAGACCGATGTGCTGTCGTGAGTATATACACTTCGGCTAAAACATTTCCAGGCAAATTGACACAGTATTTTATATCATTCATACTGTATTCAGACTGTCTGCGTATGAACTGAACCCTGAACGACACAGCATGCAGAGAATAGATTATACTTTTGGCTTAAATCATTACTGAATTCAGGCTATAGCAATATTTATTTTATAGACTTCAATACTGCTAGTGTTATTTGAGATGAGAGTAGGCGGGCATAAATATTGAAACATGTTATACAGTGCCTTCACAATTGCGCATGACAGCTGACAAAAAGACAAGTACAAAATGGGAATTAGCTTAGCAACAGTGAAAAAAAAGCAATACAATAGTGAATAAATATCTAGTAGCCAGGCGTATTATCAGGTCATTAGTAAACGTGCAACAGTAAAATAAACTGGCTTCAAGCTAGCAGTACATTAAAGAGTTGCGGACGCTTAAATGGCTAACCAGTAGAATTACTGACGGCATGTAATAAATTCCGGCCACGACGTGAAATGCCATAAAAATTCTTCAGAAATAAATTAAGTATATAGGCTATTCTCGGATTACGAGGGAAAGTAGAAGTCCATGAATCGTCGTTGCAGCATAAGTGTTCTGTTATAGAATGTGGTACCTTGATGGTCGTGACTGCTGAAATGATATGCATTTTGCCTGGCCTACCTTGTAGTAGCCATGAATGAGTGGAAAGAAATGTTGTACTCGGGCTATTCGCGCTCTAGATGCCAGCATCGCTACGCCCGAAATGGCTCCAAAGTTAGTCGGTGAATCAGTGCACGCATATATTTGTTATTAATCGCAATATCGTCACGGAGCAGAAGAGGGAAGCCAACGTTCAGCATCGTTACAGTTCCGCTAACGAGTATTCCGCTTCTTTCAAAACATTCTTCGGATGCCAGCTGATGACATGGGGTGGTATTATCCCATTGTGCAGAAACAAATTGAGAAGTAGAATTCTACCTTTCCGGGGCGGGTAAGAGAACAGAACAAATGATTAAAAATAAGTGGCCACTAGAGCGCTCCGCTAAAAAAAAACTCCAAAACATCACTGCAGAATCTGCACTGGAGATACACGAAAGGTTGATAGTTTCTGCTGCATATGATGTATCGCGCTATCCTTGTACTGCTTTTGCTAGCAAGGCCGAGGCTCGCGTCACCCACAGTGGGAATTTTCTTTCTTTGGCGCGCATTCGTGGCAGGGCTATATATAATCGGTTTAGCGAGAAAGAAAAAGGACAGTATCTGTCACACTTTGTCCAGGAAGTGATTGTTTGGACAGTACAACATCGCTCCTGTGCCGCGCGACGTGCAATAAAACAGTAGAATGTCAGGCTAGTTTGTCAAACGGCCTGATGAACCCTGCAGTAGAATAGAGGATAACATATAGAAGACACACAAACACACACACACGCACGCACAAACTCAAGTAACGATGCTGCACTGACAACTAATTATTTCACCACCACCATCTTCCTTCTCAACATCTATGTACACACCACTTCATCTTCTTTTTTCAATAAGAGATCAGAAGGCAAGCTGACACAATCATCGCCAGCCAAAGATATCGCCCAGGCTTCCAAATGTTCTCGTCAATTTGTCCTTTTTCCTTCTCAAAACTGCTAGGTTATCAATTTCTGCTGAGGAATTTCTTTCCTACATAAAGTGCAGTATTTGCACTACAACGCAAGGTTATTCTCGGATTTACCCAACATTGCAGAGGCATGTTATCTTAACCTATCGTTTATGCATCTCCCGGTCTGGCAGATGTATTTATTGCCACAGGACAAGAGAATCTGATAAATTATCCCTTGAATGTATTCAGAATATATTGTTCGGTGTGCTGTTTTACATCTATATTTATTGTCTTTCCCAGTCATACGCACACATATACATTTAGATATACCAATCTTACCAACCTTACCAATCGGCTTACCAATCTTACCAATCTTCATCATGCTGTGGGTAAAGCCATGGCTGTAGGGCACGAAATATGTCTTCTTCATCTGCATCAGATGCACATTCCCTATTCTTTTTCGCTTATTGTGCGTCAAAACGCTTTAAACTATGTTGTTTATAACATCAACAAGAAATCCTGCTTCTAGAAGCTTCGAATACTGGATTAAGAATTTTTACCTTGTACAGTGATGGCATAATTTCGTAAGACCAGAAAGCAAAGCCGCCATCGCTATGCATCTCGTCACTGTTTTTGAATAATTTGACGTATTTGGGAGGAATTGCTTCTTTGGTCGGAGCTGCTCTATGTTGGTGCTATCAGCCCCGAGCGATGAAGCATTCCTGTCATATACGTCAAATCATTCAAAGACAGTGAAGAGAGGCATAGCGAAGGCGGCTTTTCTTTCTGTTCTTACGAAATTATGCCTCACTGTATGAGGCAAAGTTCTTAAACTAGTATGAAAGGCTTCTAGAATCAGGATTTCCTGCTCATGTTATGTGCAACATAACTGAAAGCTTGTTGACGCTGAATAACCGACAAAGAAAGGAAATTGACATGGAAGCTGCAGATTTCTTTTGCAGCTTCATGCAGAAGAAATCTTTGCTACCTTATGGCCATCGCGTTACCAACATCATGAAGACTGGTAAAAACACGGCGTTCATATTATTCCTACGGCTCTTGTTACACGTAAGCTTGTTATAATATGCCTTATGGCAAGCTTGCGTAAAAAAATATGGGAAAGACAAGAAATCTATGCACCAAATAAGATATTCTGAATGCATCCAAGGGATAGTTTATCAGATTCCCTTGTCCTGTGGCAAGAAATACATCGGTCAAACCGGGAGATTCATAAAGGAAACAATTAAGAGAGCATGCATCTGTAACTTTGGATAAGTCCGGGAATCCCCTTGCGTTGCGCTCAGAGGACCACATTTTAGGAATGAAAAGTCCAAAGCAGACCTTAATAACGTAGCAATTTGAGGAGGAATAAGGACCAATTAACGAATTATTTTGGAAGCCTCGACAATATATTTGGCTGATGATGATTGTGTCCGCACGCACTCTGTTCTATTTTTGAAGAAAGAGAAATACTTTTTAGATCACTGGGGGGACAGTGTAAGATGAGGTGTGTAGTTAGAAGTTTATTTATTTTATACAATATTGCAGGCCAAAAGAAGGTCCTGGCGGGAAGTTGAAAAGGAAGAACAGGTTGTTTAATTTTTTTATCAGTGCAGAATCGTCCTTGGTTATGTGTGTGTCTGTGTGCCTCTTCTATGTTTTGTCACCTATTCTGCTGCGTGGTTCATCATAACGCGGCGTGCGTAGCCGAGCGTTGAAGTGTGGAATGGCAGATGGCAGGAACGCTACATAAAGAGAACACATCTCGCGAGCATATCTTGCGCACGCGAAATTTCGACCATGAGCCAAGAAAGGCTTTGGCCCTAAAACAAACTCAAACTCGAAGCACCGGCCATTATTGCGTGAAGTAGGGCTTCATGCGGAGCACGTGTACTAAGTCAGGTCAAGGGGGACGGCGCTGTCGGCGAGAACTTCACACGTCACGTCGGATGTGCAGACCTTTGCAGTGGTCAATTAGCCGCGGCTTAGAACCTTCTCCGATAATTCTGTTCGATAGACAGGGTTCTACGCCCACACTAGGGCGACGTGTTGGTGATGTTGGTTATAGTGGCAAGCATCCGTTCCCTATTTTCAATTGGTGCGCATGCGAGCAAGTTGATGGGCATCGTTTGCGTACTTCGGAAATTCCTAGGCGTGAGTCGTGAGCACCTGGTCGTCGTTTGAACATGGGAGCATTACCTCCATCATTGTTTCTGCATCACCGCCGTAGACGAGGCAAAATGGCTTAACGCGAGAAGTTTCCTGTACGGCCGTGTTATAATAATATGTTCAATACGCAAGGACTTCGTCTCAAGTCTTATGCTGTGCGTGGACATGCATTGCTAGCATGTTCGCTGTGGGTTTTGTAAGGCGTTCGTTGAGCCTATTTCACTGCGGGTGGTAGTAGTTTTCGATAGCACGTGCGACTCATCTCAAACACCTCGTGCAGGTCCTGCGCGCTTCGAGACCCGGACCTCGATCTGTTATGACATAGTATATGGCGCCGTGCAGTAAAGAAATCTGGTGAACAAAGAACTGTAAGATTTCTGACGATATTCCAAGCTGCACAGCCTTCGTTTCCGCAGAGCGCGTTAGTTTGTCACTACTGCAACTCACGTATTACCAGTCGACAATAATGACAATCAGCCGAGAAGATCCATACCAACTTCGTCAAAGGGTGTGTGCAGCTGCGCAATTAGTTAGAGGAGACCAGCAGGTTTACAGGAGGGGACTTGCGCCGTTGGAGTTCACGGTAACATCTGAAATTTTGGTGTGTGGTCACTAGAAGTCTGGGCCAATTATATACTTGGCTCTGTCTTGTTAGAAAACGTGCAAGCCCTTGTAGAGATGGGCTCATCATGACAGGCAACAAAGACGTCTCGAAGGCCTGACGGCAAGACTAGAAGGTAGACTCGGTCTCTGCTGCTCGAGTTTTTTTTTTTTTTTTTTTTTTTTTGTACAGTATGCCATTGCGCATACAAACGGAAGGCGTGTTCCGAGAGCACTGTCGGGGTATATTAGAAACACGACCCTCCAGACGGTCGATGACAGTTTTTAGGTCCGCATTTGCTCATTGACTTGCTGTAAGACCAGCATCCCTGATTACACCGAGGAGGTAACGGTCGTCCTCCACGTTCTCGTCCGGTAACTTGACAGGTGCGTGCGAGAGCGCGTTTGCAGCTTCATTCTTACAGGCACATTTGTATATTAAGGTGTCGCCAAATTCTTGTGCGCGGAGGCTCCAGCGCGCTAGGCGGCCCGATGGCTCCCGGAAATTGGCCAGCCTGTACAAGAATGATAATCTTTAACTACTTTGAAATGGCGCCCTTAGAAGTATGGTTGAAATTTAATTTTAGTTCGGAAAACCGCGAGGCTTTCGAAGTTGAGTATAGTTAATTTCTGCACGCGAGAGAGTGGGAATTGCATACGTCATTGCTTCTTCGTGCCGTCTTGGCTTTGGATGAGCACAGTTTCGAGGCCGATTTTTCCGGCGTTATTATGGATTTCAGTGTTGCTGTCCTCATCAAAGTGAGTCAGCACAGTTTGTAGCAGTCTACTCAGTTCTACGAAAGCCGCTTGCTGTTTCTGAGTCCACACAAACGGTTATTGTGGAGCGTTAAACTTGTCAGTGATCTGGAAATCTGGAAGAAGTATTCAATAAATCATCGGTTCCAAGATTCTGTGTATTTCTGCGCGGTTGTTAATTCCGTTTCGGTTTAACATCGGGACGATGCTTCTTGTCGAAGGAAGGCAGTGTAGCCGAAGAAGAGGAAGCGCGAACGTTTTTGAAGAAAGAAGACGCTGGTGTGAGCGGTATCGAGCAAGCGCATAACGAGCGGTGCACAATCATGCGCAACTCAAAGTGTATCTTTACGCTACAAAACACGGCACTCCCAACTCCACTCCTCAATATCTGTCCGCTCACCCTTATATGTTCCTGTTATCTGTATATTAAGATGCCATCCCCAACGTGCTTCCCAGAGTACATGCTCTACCACATACATTTCATTCCGATTTAAATTCCGGTATCTTTCCTAGCACTCGTTAGTTCTTAACCTAACATGCTATATCTTATCATTTATCTTTAGACAGCGTTGTACACTTTTGCAGGTCACAAAAACGTGCTGATGCTATGCATTTTCGTCCTAAAACGTTTCACTCTAGTTGAACGCAGGCCGGATATGGAAAATATAGACCTACTCATTATACAATATTAAATCTTCGTCCCTACGTGAACAGACATTATTTTTCTGGAACATATTCAAATTTCATTAGAGCTACAATATTTTAATTCTGTTCAGACTTTGCCAGTAATCAGAAGCGAAAATTTATTGCAGTCATTAAGATCTCCCTTAGGTGCGGCAGGGCGATAGCCTTTTCTGTGACTCTATGCAATAATTTGTTTCCCTTTTTTTTTAGTTATGCTGTTTTCTCTCTTTTTGCACTTTTTTTTCCTTTTACTTTTCCCTGTTTTTCTCTTTGTTTGCTGTCTCTAGATATTCCCTCGTTTACTCGTGTATAACTGTTTTCGATGTTATAACGCAATGATGAAGACTGATAGAAAGCTTTGCAGCATTTTTCCACTTTCCTTGCTCAGTTTTGATTTCTTTGTACAATTTTGTACAATTCTGACGCCTGTGGTTATTCTGTCGTCAGCGCCTTAGATCGAGGTCCATGGGCATTTCGGCGTCGAATTGAAGTTTGGCTCTAATATTTACCTTAGTAATCCACACACACGCAATTTTGTACATAGTAACATTTTTACACCCTCTACTTCATGCACTCATTCTTGTACTCGTAATTCACGTCATTCTTCGGCACGTACGCTGGGTACCCTCTTCGAACAGACACTTTCTGGGCATGCACATGAGCCTATAAAGATTTTCACCTTAATATCTGGTTTTCTGAACCTGGTATGTTCTGGACATTTTGTTATTGTTCTATTTAAGCTGAATACGACTACTTCAGGATGGCGAAGTCTGCCAAATACCAGTACCCTCATTAGCAATTACACTATGCATGAAATTTACTTCCGCTCTCTCACCGCTTGTTTGAGACCAATCATTTCAGTAGCAGCTGCAATGGAGCCCGTTTGTTTCGTGTCCTCAGCTGTCTATGCGCCCTGGCACAATAGCTCACTACTCAAGGTGCTCGTGAACTGAAAAGTACAGGATCAAATCCCGGCCGAGGCAGTCGCTGTTCGATAAAGGCGAAAGCCAAGGCGCCGGAAACCCAGGTAGCCGAAATTTCCAGTACCCTCCACAGCGGTGCCTCTCAAGCCTGATTCTCTTTGAGACATTAAACCCCAAACCAAACAATTAACTTGACAGCCGCCCGCACACACTGCTGTTCATGAACAAGGCCCTGGCGAAGGCAGCACTCCGACGAGCCATATGCTTCGCACAATCCTGACAGATGGATAGCAAGGAAGAGAGCATCAGTACCCTATATTCATTTAGATTTGCGAACACAGTTGATTTCTGAATAGAACGAAATATTGCTTGCATCGATGTCTCATTAAATCCGCTCGAGAATATCATGGAATAGTATACAGTCGATCCTGGATTTATTGAAATTGATGGGGATCGTGAAGTAGTTCAGTATATCAATCAATAAAATAACTTATAAAATATGCCAAGAGGCGCTCTTCTACAACACAGCCGTGCCAATACAGTATATATGAGCTATCGGCAAGCGTTCACTGATTGCCGGCGTGCTGGCAGGCCACCGCTCACCTCGGCCGTTGTGACCCGCGCGGCTCAGGAACGCGCACCCGGCCGCCGAGCCCTATCTCAGGCAAGGTGGCATAAGGAAAAATGTACCCCTTACACGCCGATCTGTGCAGCAGAATGCGGGCTCTAAATATTTGGTAGACTCAGAATGCAGGATGAATGCTCAAGCTGCTCGCACCTACCGCCTATAGTGCAGCGTGGTACATGTACCCTGGGGTGAGGCCTCACATCGGAATTCCTGGGCACTTTGAGCCGCGCAATATACAGCGCTTCAATAGTTCCCAACCGAATATTTTGTAGACAGCGTTCGAGGCTACGGAACTGCTCTTGGAGCTTCGCTTAGTGGTCCACTTTTGACGCTCGTGACTCTCGGCGGAAATAGCACGCTCATGCGCCTTGCGGGTCACCGAACCAGCCGCAAGGGGGCTGCCGAATTCCGCGCGCAACACGTCAACGCAGGAAGTGTTCCGCTAGTTTGTGCACACCGTTTACACTTTTGGAGCCGTGGACTTCGTCTGCTGGCGTGGTTTATATAACGAATTATTTCGTGACCCTTTTCGACTTCGGTATTGCCGGGATCAACGTTATCCCGGAAATATATGCGGCTCCTTTTACCGAACAGGTTCAATATGTCTACAAGTTTCTATTTTAGTCGCTGTTTGTAACGTAGCCAACTCTGCAGTGGACGATGAAAGCGACAAACTTCCTTGAAATGAGATGCATTGTAAAATAAACCTCGAGTTTGGGCGAGTTCGTATGCAATCCTTGTGCTGCCTTTGTTACGCTGTTTCCCAGTATGAATGCATCGTTCAGCCACATCAATGTGAATTAGGATGCGAATTTTGTATTGATTTTAAAGACGCCTGCTACAGTAGAGTCAGATCGCTGTTGCACATGGCATCAGCAAGGCTTCAGCTTCTTAGCTGTCCCTTCAGGCATTAAATACTACATGCAGCCGTGGCAATGAACTACTACTGGCTTGTTGCATAGTTTACGTTGGGTGCATTAAGAATATTGTCTAGGCATTTTCTGGGTAATGTAGCTACTTTGTTCACTGCAGCAGTACAGATCATGGCAATGTAGAAGCCTTTCTAAGCCCCTCAAGCGTCAGGTAACAGAGTTATCGTCTGGCTCCGCGAAGCGGCATGGCTGTTAAAGATTCATTTTTTAAAGTCAAAATATTTTCTAGCAAGTATAGGATTTGGAAGCGACACTTGTTATGTATATCGTTTCAAAATTATATTATACGGCGGGCGAACTGTTATTTTTGGACGTTTTCAGCACGTATTAAATTTCCTGTTGCTGGTATTGCATTTTGTGCCATGTTCTACGTGGCCTCTGTGAGCGACATTCCCTAAGTCCTCGTTTGCGAATGTAACGTAGGTGCATACATCGCTCTTTTTAAATACATTCTCGAGCTACCCTGCAAAGCGACTAGCGCATATATGCTATGGAGTATGGCAAGCGATTGTGCCACAAATTTTATGCGAAACTAGAGAAGCCTAGAGACAGATGCAGATCGGCAACAAGGAGCATATAAAGACAAAGGAGTCTTAATTATCCTGTTCTGGTGCTGGGCTTGGTAGCAGTGGTGTCTGTGTCTGTCAAGTGATGCATCCCGGATGCTCGGCTTTCTGTATGCGTCATATTGTTACGTGGCGACAGGCAAAAAGACGGCACAATTTAGCGACAGGGTGAAAGATTATTTAATGGCTGGCCTAGCGTGGGGGCTCCTCTCGCGCCACTGCCCTTGTTCTCCGCAACAACTCCCTGTGCCGCTGAGCGATCGTCCTGATCGGTTCGTTGTAGTCGGTGGTGACGTGACGGGGAGGATGTTCAAGAACGAATAGAAGAGAATGATATCCTTGCCACCACGGTGACCATGACCACAATGATGCTTGGGTGATTCGCCTCTCCTTGAGCTCTTCAATAATCCGTTACCAAAGCATCCATGTCCGCGGCGGCTCGAGCTCGCGTCGGGTGGCCGGCCGGGGTTGCGTGTTCATGTACTTCGATTCCGTCGGGTCCTTCAGGTCTTTGGTCTGATCTCTCCTCTGATCAGTTCGTCTGTCTGCCTTGTCTTCAGATCCGGGCTGGAGCGGGACGGCGGTAGTTGCGGGTAGTCGGATCTGGGCAAGAAGGGCTGAGGCGAAGCTACGCGGCAATATCCCCATACTCTCAGCCATTGGTCCCGACATACGGATGGCATCGACGTTGCAAGTTAGCATGAGGATTACATACACCGCTCATCCAACCAAATGTTATGCTGCAAAAAGCAAGATTGCACAACATGGCGACAAAGTGAAAGATGATTTATTGGCTGGCCTTACGCGAGGGCTCGTCTGGTGCCACTGCCTTTTTTTTTCTCAACAATTAGGCCGCTTTATTATTCTTGCCATCGCTCGGTCACAAAAACATCATGAACATTTTTAGGGAAGCACATGTAAAGTAGTCGTTTTAAGTAATATTTTAGGCTGCTAGGTTTCTTCCATATCTAGAACATATGTACATAAGAAGCAGTTGGGAAACGGCATTGCAATAGGCTTATTTCATTACAATTGTTTTGAGAGAGTTTTCAGAAGGGGCAACGAGCATGAGTTAGCAAACTGTATTAGTGCATATAAGACTATTAATGGGATCCTTACAATAAAGAAATGATGTGATGTGCATGGTCACTGAGCTGCTATATGAGCTTGATTTTCGTGGCTTCGTGGAACATGGCCAAAAAAGCACTGCTTTGGTTTACCCTGCTCAACACAGACGACGTGAGATTCATTAAGGTTCTTACGTCTCTGTTACTCGTCATCATCACCACTATTGCAACTATGATCATTATAAAATAAATTCCACATTATTGCCATCGCTACTACTGTCATTAGCATTATAACTCCATCGTCATTGTCATCGCTGCTATCATTCTCATGCTAGAGAAGATTTATGGTCTGCTTCTTGTACGTTTCCGACGTTATTTATTAAAAATAAAGCAAAGAATTCCTGGGAGGGCCCCTTAGTTCAGCAGCCCTCTGGCCGTTCCCTCTAGCTTGTGGGAATTCAACATTTCCCTCGCCCGCACGACGCGGCGAACACCCTCTCTTTCTCTCGGGAAGCCCTCATCTTTCCCCTCCTGGCCTCCTTCCCCTGGCGCTGTGGCGGAGAGGGATGAGAGAACGGCCCCTCCTTCCTCCTCCCCTCTCATCTCAGCGGACAGCAGCTTCACCCAGAGAGACGACGCCGCGACGCCGTAGCGCGCGGATGCTGCTTTGACACCGAGGAAGAACATTGGGCGTTCCCAATAAAGAACTTGGCCGGCTGGCTATGTTTGCCTCGGTGTGACGTTCTTCACGGCCACGGGTGTGGTCAGAGCTGGCGGTGTGGCCTCGGCTCTCAGAGCGGAGCCGGAGCCCCGTGAAAATCCCCACAAGCTTGACACGCTCTACCAGTCATAGCTGATTACCGGGTTGCATGGCCAGAAGGGCGACCTTTCGGGAGGAGAGGGTGGGGTTTTGATGGGATCAACGCGGACGGGATGTGGGCATTCCCTAGCTAATGGTAGATAGTGGGTGGGGTGGCGTTGCAACTCTTGCAGTACAGTAGGAGGAAGACCTTGAGCTGAAGATGTGAGAAAATTGAGGAGATGCGAACGAATGTATCTGGAATTGTCGCCAGTACGTGCTGTCGATGTGAAAGAGCATGTGATAAAATGGCGGGTACGTGACGCGGCAACGACCATAGTGGTGAACAATTAAGTAGTCAAGAGTTTCGAATGGGGCGTATAATGAAGGTTTGTGGAGGCCATCCACCGACGAACAGAAGCTCAGCTGTCGGGAAAGGACATGAGTGCGCTCATTTTCGAGGATATCAGCATGTCCAGGTACCCATGTAATAGTGAGGAAATCGGGAGGGTTAGGTAATGTAGACAATATTGTAGCGTATGAGTTTGGGCGTCTGCATATCGTTGTGTGCTAAGGCTGCAATTGACTGATGTGTGCGACAGTCTGAGGACCAGGCATTAGGCCTCGGCGATGCTAGTGCATGGGATGGAGGCCGCATCTAATGTTGAGCGGTGAATGTCCGTGAGTACAGCCCTATAGATGTGAGAATTGTCTACATTATGGGAAGCGTTCGCGTAGATGATGCCTTGGCGTTTAGAGTATTGCTCAGAAAGATATGAGGTCCATGCTTCGTGACGACTTTTGTGGTGTTCGGGATCCATACTTCGAGGTAAAAATTTGAGTTCAAGAAGTTTCTGCAGATGCGGGCGAATGCCTGTTTTAGTGTGAGAGCAGGGATCAGGAGTATAGCCGCCCATTGAGCGCAGGTGAGTGACTGTAGGTGTTGTGCGGAGTCTATGTTGCTGGCTGGAGAGACACGCCTTATGATCACTTTGACATTCTTGTGTATGCCTAAATGAACAAACCAAATTGTACTGGTATTACGATGTAAATGAAGTTCAGCTTTAACTGCTGAGCGTTGCACGACCTTATGCTTGATGACTTGGGTTTTGGTGAGCTGGTGGTTGGGGAGATGGTAGGCTAGTCGGCTAATGATGAGGGCTCTGTCCTTTTCTTTGAGGCCGTGATTGCGGCTTCAAATGCGGCAGATGAGATGTGTGATCTGGTTGATCTGGCTCTGCAGGAGGTGTATGCTGTGTGTAGCTCTCGTATCCGGTTTAGGGTGGAGACCCAGCAGCCCGCATTGTGGCACTGTGGTATCGTAGCGTTGCCGAGAAGTACGGCGATGTTCGGGGCACGTGGGAGAGGTTTTATGACGAAGCGCTCAGACTCCTGCAGTACACACGCAGTACCTACAGCCAGTGTGTATGTGTAGATAACATCTGTAACGAGTTGCAGAGCATACTGAACTTGTCCAGGGCAATGCTTAGTTATCCATAGTGTGATGTAATCTGCGTATATTTCGTGTTGAAGATCAGGTATACTTTCGAGTATCCTCGCTAAGGGAGTTAGAGCTAGGAGAGGGATGGTTGTTTTATTCTTGATGGCTGCAAATGTTTCTTTGTGTCAGTGGGGAATATTCTTTATAATAGGACTTCGTCATTCAGCTCCTTGAAGGTCAATTGCTGGCCAACACGTACTTGGCCCGAGGTAGTGTAATGAAGTTTTTGCGATAAATATATGCACTAAAAGGGGCATGGATTGTATATCAGCGCGACCACAATGAACACCAATAGTTTCAACGCTTCTGGGATGATAGCATTGAAAGCCATCATTATTAGACGGCCGACTACCTGCAGAGGGTACAACTCTACAGAGATATTATATACGACACTACTGTTTGTTCTACTTCACAAGTTTGCTGTGTTCGTCAAAACAAACGGATCACCTAGCTTGGGCCGTATTGATCCTTGATATAGCTAAAAGGCGCTTAGTAAAACTGTAATAACCATATTTTTTATCACGCAGGTCAACACCACAGGACTGCTTAGAGAAATTCAATGTGTGAACTCTGGATCAACGTAAAACAGGACCCTATTTCTGAGCCTATATTAGTACAGAGAACCAACTGGACCTGCTGCTATGCGTACTTCCAAGCTTACTGCGACACAACATACATGGCCTTTGTCTACGATGATGACTACTGCAGCCAACCACTTTTAAAACCGAGCATAAAACCTTAAATAAGGAAACACTTGTTTGCATCTGATTTTTGCCGTACAGAATACGTAATTTATAGCTGACATAATCTCAAATAATATTCCACTTTTAATACATGCCAGGAGAGTGCTTGCTAATCTTTAGAGTGGTAGCTGCGCTTCCTGGTGTCCGAAGCCGGGCAGATGAATATCTCTTGGTGACCTTCAAATTCTCATGATTCTTCTTGGTGTCATTACTGCTTAACCGATCACATTTTGACGTCGTTCAATCGGTTGTCACTTGCTGCATGGCAGGCATTTCACCAAAACCAGCCACGAAGGAAGAAGGAGCAGGTCAGCCTAGTCTTGGGGGTGAAAATAGTGTACATCGAGATCAACATAAACACCAGGGAAACCAACCGCCCTGTCTATGCAGCTCGCCGCGAATGCAACTGACAAAAATAAAAAAGCGTAAACGTGACAAAACTGCTGTAGAAACACCCGGACAACGTGAATCAAGACCGGCAGCTGAGCGTTAACATTAATGCGCTAAACATGCGCCGAGCTCGCAGCCAAAGCCATCAATGAAGTGTCCGTCCAAAAAGAAAGTGACACAGCCGCCGAGTACATGACAAGACTGGCGGATTGCAGCCTTCTCTTGGTGTAGTCTGCATGGGCTAAGAACAGGTTGAAGCTTTGTTTTATTGATACCCATTTCACTAATTGTCTGACATGTAGAAATACTGTGGCATCGAAATTGTTTGCCTTTTATGAGCGAACCGATGTACACAATCCAGGAAACCTAGTTTGGTGAAACCCTGTGTTCGTTTCAATGTAGTGCGAGACACGTGCAAGGGACGTCTCGCGATGTAGACCGCTGAACTCACCAGCTTTAGCAAAGGCTGAGCATTGCTCTGTGATACATTGACGCCGCTGAATATTGTATCAAACGCCTGTTCTATCAAACGATTCTGTCCGGGCAGACTGGCCGTTTTAAAAGCCCTCCAGTTTTGACCTCGCAGTGCAACACAGCCATACATGATTTGTCTAAGCGCGTACCCACATGCTTGAGCATTTGTATAACGATTGTTTCTTCCACGGCGAAATATTTCATAGCCTAGGACCATCTCGGGGTTCGTCGCCAAAATATTATCAGTCAGCTACACGATGGAGACGTGCCATATGATTAACTGCTTGCAAATCAGTCTTTCTATGCCTTAACGAAGACATGCTATAAAACAATGGTGTTCATTTCCAAACTAGGAAAAAACCGAGTTATCACTCAAAAAACATTGATTTATTGTTATTAATTGCAGGTAATTGTTCTCAACGGATAGATTTCACGCTACAAGCTACCTGTACCAATGAAGAATCTTGAATTGTAAACCAGATTTTCGAGGGTGCGTAGGACCACCCGCGTCAGCTAAAGACTCAAACAGAAGTTTGGTTTATAGTTTAGTTTATAAGGCTTTACATCCCAAAGTAAATCAGGCTATGAAGGACGCCGTAGTGGAGAAGGCCGGAAATGGAGACCGACCGCCTGGGGCACTATAATGGGCACTACATGGCACATTAACCAGTAGTCTATATACCATAATTAACATCAGGCTTTACGCTTTTCAATTCTGGAAAATTCTAAACAGGTTTTGACGTTTCACGACGCACAGTTTATAAGCACATTGGAGAATGTAGGCAGTTATTTGAGAGCTGGTAAGTCCGGAATCCTGTTGAAATATTCGACGCTAACATTTTTACTTGCTCTATGGAACAGTAAAAAGGCAATAAAACTGTTAACCAGAAGTGAATCTGATAGTGGTCAGGATTGGAGCAGTAGTACTTAGACTGTAGACTGCTGGTTGGCAAAAGCTC
This sequence comes from Amblyomma maculatum, assembly GCA_023969395.1. Taxonomy (NCBI): domain Eukaryota; kingdom Metazoa; phylum Arthropoda; class Arachnida; order Ixodida; family Ixodidae; genus Amblyomma; species Amblyomma maculatum. The sequence goes on from JAJIZL010024690.1 coordinate 117,041, forward strand.
TTTTTCCTTCTCTCGCTTTGCCATTTCTCCACATGACACCTTCCCTGCGTTACTTCATTACAATTTGGCATCCGCATAAAAGAGAAGCCATGCTGACGATTTAAGGACTTCAGGAGATGAAACAATAGCGGGGTCGTAATAGGGCTTCAGGCGGTCGACGTGAACAATCTCACGCCCCTGTCGCCGCTGGTGTAATGGAAGCGGCCAGCGGTTCAACTTGTTAATCGACAGAAGCCTATTGTAGCACAAGATAGGGTACGTGTTGCTTGGCGATAAGCTTGTGGAACAGACACGGTGATGTCGAAGGCTCCCAGGGCCATACGTGAGCACCGGGAAGAAATATAAGGACACAGCGACTGTTGTCGCTTTGCGCTGGCCTCTGGGCTTGCTCGTACGAAGTAAGTGAACGAGCCAGCTCGTGGCATTCTTCAGCGTGCCTGGCAGCTGCTGAAAGCGAGGTATACTCAGAGATTTCAGGACAGTGAGGGAGGATAGTGTCCGGTGGAAACGAAGGTTCACGGCCATACAACAGAAAGAATGGTGACAATTATGTACTTGTTTGAACAGCGGTGTCGTAGGCATATCTTACAAATGGTAAAATCTTGTACCCAAACGAAGTGATCGCAGACGATGTACTTGGACAACGTGTCAATTAGCGTTCTATTTAAGCCCTCTGTGAGGCCGTTGATTTGGAGGGTAAGCACTGGCTGTCGAGGAAGATGATTTTACTTTCGTGTAGGAGCGCTTCAACAACCTGAGATAAGAAAGAATTGCCTGGATTACTTAACGGTTCACGGGGCGGCCCGTGCCACATTTTGAAGTCAATAATGAAGGACGTGATATTGGGTGCGGTGACGGCCTGAAGTGCTAAGTGGTGCTGTTGCAGAGTAGCGAGTTATGTGGTCGATACTCACGATGATCCAACAAGTCCCTGTGGGTGTGTACAGCAGACGTCCATACAAATTTGCGCCTACCCGATCAAATGGTCGCTTTGGGCAAGGTAGCGGCTGTAGTAGAGCAGCCAGATAGGGCGGGGAGAAGACTTCCGATGCTAGCTATCGGCGCATGAGCGCACAATCTACTGACGAAGATATACATACAGCACCAGTAAAAGTGTCGTCGCAACCTTTCATGAGCTTGCAATACAATCACATGTCCGGAAGGGATCGTTGTGGTAAAACACACAGATATCAGCTTAACAGGGGGTGAGGCATGCCCAGGAGCCACTTATCGCCACATGTCATATAGTTTTGTCGATAGAGAAGACGATCACGAAGAGCGAAATGCGCTTGACGACGAAGGGCGCGATGGGATAACAAGAGTGACGAGTTTGTGAGACGATCGATGAGTGATGCTATTCACGGGTTCTTGCGCACTTCCGAAGGCACGTCGTCGATAGAAAAGGAAGACAAGGAGAAGCTGGAGGAAGGGGAACAGAATGCCAGGTGGCACTAGCGACCAAGATAAAGCGTCTGCGTCTGAGTGCTTTCGCTCTGTGCGATGGGTGACTCAAATATTATACTGTTGCCAGCGAAGCGACCAGCGGGTGAGACAGCCGGTACGGGTTTTCAGTGAGGACAACAAATACAAAGCGTGGTGGTCTGTAAAACATTTAATGGGTGCCAGTACAAGCAGGGCCGAAATTTCTGAAGGGTCCAAAAAGAATTATTTAATAAAAATAATTCCGCATATAACACAGACACCGACATAGGAGAAGACAGGACGAGCGCTAAACGTCAACAGAGGATTTACTTACAAAAAGTACATAAAAGCCATTTTTTGGCGCATGAGCACACTAGACTGAACCAACAATAGAAAACTAATCAAAATGTGGCAAACTGTCCTTTAGGTACACTTTTTCTTTTGTGGATAAGGTCATTGAAGGCGCACTGACAAACTTATCGTCTTCTCTGCCAATGTGATATGTTCCAAATATCTCACGCCCTAACCATGTACCTCCCCTAACAAGCACACACGTTTCATCAAACGCCGGCATGCACCCGCAACGCTTACAATGATTGGCCCAATGAATCCACCAGCGAACATTGCTCTCGTAATCGATCATTAAGGCAGCGACCAGACTGCCTCACGTATCATCTACCGCAAGAAAAAGGTATGCGGTAAACGCCGCCGGCAGCGCAGGATACAAACTTGCGTTACTGTTTTGTGGCGCAGACCGGCTTCCTGTCCTCATTAACGGCTTTGCACTTGAGCACCCGTTTTTCGGGGCGGTGAACAAAACGTCCACACCGCACCTCTATCCAAACTTCTTCAGGCGGTGCGATAGCTGATGAACCTAAGGCTGTGTGCCTCAGATTTTTGCATCCTTTGTCGCCTGGCATCACAAGGCGACCACCTGCTTTGGCTTCTTTCAGGAAGCATTCCGCCAGAGCCATCACTTATCAAAACCAACCTTCTGCAACCGGTGCACTTGCGTCTGTAAATTGGCCTCAAATTTATGCTGACATTACCTTTCAAGAGCACCGAGCCCCACGCAGGCAACTTTTTGCAATGCTCCGTTTAACCCGTTTGGATCGAGCCGACTTATGCGCCGAAATTTGCTTTTTTGTGCGTGGCTAATACGACTAGCAGATGTGCAACGTGCCAAAGTACAAACATAGCTCAAGGAAGTAGAGCCACCTATGCATCGGAATTTCATGCGTGAAAGTAAGTGTGCCTGATCATCCACCGAAAATATATAAAACTCGTTCTACAACTTGTGGATTTCTCACTCATTATCAATGTTCACAAACACAATAAAATCATAATAATACTTAAAACACCTGGCAACCCATTTTTCTTTTTCCAAGAACGATGCGATGCGCTTGTCAAACTGACCTAAAACGATTTCACAAAGTATGGAGCTATGCAAGAGCCTATACAAACACCATCCTTCTGCACGAACAACTTATCGTTAAAACAAATGTAGATCGATGAAAGGAAACACTTAACTAAGGCTACAAAGTCATTTACCGAAAGCCCGCTACTATTCTGAAATTTTACAGCAACCCCGCCTTCAATCCGCTCTTTTACTGCGTCTAACAGCTCTGCTTGATGGATAGAATAAAATAGCTCCTCAACATCAACTGAGAAGGCAAAGTTAGCTCCTGAGGCCCACCATTCTGCTCCTTCAAAAATTCAATTCCATCCTTTGAATTGCTAACGCGAAACGGGTATTCCACGACTAGTAGGTTTAGATGCTGTAGGTATTTCGATGCCAGTCCTTGCCAGATTTCTTTTTCTAACACGATAGCTCTGAGAGGTATGCCTTCATGGTGGGTTTTTGCCGAAAAGAAAATGATCAGCCCCTGCAATTTCGCTTCTTTTACTGACTTGTGTAGTCCTGTCAAATTGATCTGTTCGCACAGTTTTAATGCCTCTGCTTTTAATTTTCTGCCTGATAGTTTCAGTTGAATAAAAGTCTTGTCAATAGCCTGCTTAGCCTGTTCATAATACATCAATTTCAGCAACATGACGAATCCACCCTCTTTATAAGCAGTGAGCAAGCAAAGATCGTTCTTCTTAAGGTAATGAATTGTATTGCTCACCGCCAGCCGTATACCTTACGTGGACACGGCCTTCTACTTGTCAAGCAGTCAACGCCTTCCGAAATACATCAACGTTTTTTTCTCCACTTCTGCACATTGCCCTACTTTCCTAACCATTGTTAGGAGTCCCAGCAGCGTCTCGTTAACCTCGTTAAAAAATAAGTGAAGTGTGGACGTTTTGTTCGCCGCCCCCGAAAAGCTGGTGCGCAAGTGTAAAGGACGTTAATGAGAACAGGGAGGCGGAAACACAAGCGCATGTTTGTATCCTGCATTGCCGGCGTCGTTTACCGCATACCTCTTTGCTGCGGTAGATGCTACGTGGGGCCGTCTGGTCACTGCCTTAACGATCGATTACGAGATCAATGTTCCCTGGTGGATTCTTTGGCGGGGGTAGGCCATTTGGCCAATTACTGTAAGCGTCGCGGGTGCGTGCCGGCGTTTGATGACACGTGTGTGCTTGGTAGGGGAGGCACAAGGTTAGGGCGTGAGATATGTGAAACATATCGCATTAGCAGGGAAGGCGATAAGTGTGTCAGTGCGCCTTCAATCACCATGTCCGAAAAAAAATGTGTACCTAAAGAACAGTTCGCCACATTTTGATTAGTTTTTGATTGTTGGTTCTGACTAGTGTGCGCCTGCGCCACCAAAGTGCTTTGTACTTTTTTGCAAGTAAATCCTCAGTTGATGTTTAGCGCTCCTGCTGTCTTCTCCTATGTCTGTGCAAGTAAATCCTCAGTTGATGTTTAGCGCTCCTCCTGTCTTCTCCTATGTCTGTGTGTATGTTATATGCGCTTATCTTTTTAATAATGATGACACACCACATAGCCCTGCTTTCTGCCTTGATTGCGTTCAAAAATGTCCAGTGTTATTTTTTTGTCGCTGAATAATTTGTTTCGGCCTATTTTAATGTTCAACTTGCGTAAGCCACAACCTATTCACCTAAGCAGAGTTTTGATTGGAAAGAACAGCGCCAGACCTGGAATCGCTGGCATCAGTGTGAACGTCGGCAGGCGCAGCCGGGTCACAATGACGCAATGCATGGCGTGAAGTAAATATAGTGCACAACTTTTAAACCCAGTATCGCAAGCCGGCGACCAAGCAGAAGAATCGTTGTGGCAGCTGAGAAGTCGTGTCCGAGGGGCAAATGGACCTAAAATTCCGAACCAACCGCCTAAAATACGAGTACAAGCCTATAAAACTACGAAGTTGTTTGATAAATGTTGGCTTGAAGAACACAGCGACAGCTCTGAGTTTAGATGGGTCGGCAAGAATGGCATTCTTCAAACTGAATGCTTTAAAATGGTGAGTTGGCGAACGGCGAAATGGGACGTTTTGAGACGTTTTGAGACTGAGCGGTAGACCGGCGTCGCCTAGACATCACAAGACAGTTTCCATGCGAGTCAGGTGAAGCGAAGTCAAATGAAAACACGACGATATCATGGAGGTAGCAGAGACATGTGTGTCACTTTAAGCCGTGGAGAATATGGTGCATCACATGTGCAAGGGCGGCCGGCGAGTTGCAGAGGCCAAACGACATGAGTTGAACTTATAGAGCCCGTCGCGAGAGATAAAAGGTTTCCATGGTCGGTCGTCCTCAGCCATTGGAATTTGCCAATAGCCAGGTCTTAAATTGACTGAGAAAAAAATTAGGCTGCATGCAGAGAGTCTAGCGTATTGTCTATGCAGGGCAGGGGTAGACGTCCTTTCGTGTGATTGCATTCAGGTGGCGGCAGCCCACACAGAATCTAATACACCTGTCTTCTTGACGAAAACGGCGAGCGACGCCGAGGGCTACTGGAGGACTTAACGACACCTGTAACGAGCATCTCGTCGACTTGCTCATCTATTCTGCGGCACTCCGAGGCTGACACAGGATAAGGACGTTGACGTAATTGGGCGTTCGTACGCGTGTAGATACGATGGGCAGTGTGGATGATCGATGCAAAGATGGTAGCTTGATGTCAAAAGAAGCACAGAATCGGCGCAGAAAGTCAGAGAGTTTGGTGCGTTGATCAAGAGAGAGAGCACAGTCGACGAAGGCAGCCAGAAGCGATGAAGGAAATAAAGAACGAGTTGGCGCACCAGTAGGGGGCGGCGTCTGCGTAGGGGAGGCCGGACATTGACAGGAGACGTACGGGGCCGGGCGACGGTGGCACAAGAATACAACTTGACCAGGGAGCCCACATGCGCAGCAAATCGGCCGGTTGTCAAATGTGCACCAGCGGTGTAGAATAGGCGGCGCACGGCACTCAGGAAAGGCGACCGCTGGGGTGAACCGCACAATAGAAAACTCGTAGGAGATGGCAGTCTTACAGCATCTTCTACATAAGATAGTGTAGTGGGTGCAAGAATCGGGACAGCGTCGTATCAGTAGCGGAGCTTTGAGCGTAGCGGCGTCAAGTGTTATTGTCGAGGAGTGGAAGTGCTTCGGATACATGTTCCTTAATAACGTTCCTATGATCGGAGCCTGGTGTGAGCTGGACTTCTGAATGTTTGGAAGTACTGACAATTTCCGAGCAACATCTACCTGCACGAAGTCTTTGATACCTTGAATAAGGGTTTGCTTCCGACAAAGGTGCGATCATGACTTCGGCGTGTCGAGGAACGACGCGTTGTCGACGAAGATCATCGTAACTTTGCCACATAGTTACAACGTCAGTATCGGTTCGGGGATGTTTGGCTAGAAGCGTTTGGAATTCGCCTTCGTTGATTCCTTTCATAATGTCGCGTATCTTGTCCGTTTCAGCCAGAGATGTGTTCACACAATGGCAAAGATCTAAAACGTCTTCGATGTACCTGGTGAACGTTTCTGCTGTTCGCTGCACCCTCTCACCTAAATGGTGTTCGTAGCGAAGCTTGCGGAATGCAGGGTGACTGAAGACATCCACAAAGCAAGCTTCGCATTCTGTCTAACTTGGGATTTAAGCCTCCTGGTTGCGTACCATAAGTTGGCTATTGAGTGTGGTGACAGATTAAATCGTTGAGTTTCAAGGTGTCATCCCACTTATTATGAGTGCTAGCGCGTTCGCATGACGTAAGCCTCTGTTCCACATCCTTGTCGTCGACACCACTGAAGACCAGAGTGTCCCACTGGCGAAGCACCCCGGAGCACGGAATAGAAGTACCTGAGGAAGCAGACCAGGAGGTGTTAGGGCTGGGGTCTGTCACTGAAGTCGGAATTCGGCGGCTAGGGAGCTTCAGGGTGAGCAAAATATAAAATATAACCAGCGACCTCCACCATATGTTAAGCGGGAGTTCGGACAAAACCGCAGCGATGGTGGTTAGCTTGATGTTTGATTGACTGATAAACTTTATTGGAGAAAATAGGGGTTAAGGGTATTGGGTTAGGAAAGGTGCAGTAGTCTGCAGTCCTCTATCTAGGAGTTCGTTCCTCAGCAGCGGCTTTGGCCCGCTGCACCAGCATGAGGTGATGCTGTACTTCCGAGTCGGCTAGAAGGTCATCCCACTGCTCAGGACTAGGGGTATGTAATTGAGGCATTATGGGGCTTGCCCTACATCCCCATGTTGTGTGGTATAGTGTAGCAGTGTCTCCGCACCAGACACATTCGCTTTTGTAATATTTTGGCCATATCTTCGATTACAGGGCTCTGCTTGGAATTTTGTGTTTGTTTATATATAGGTACCTAAGTGTAGTGGCTTGTTCTCGGCTTAGTCTGTCATGTGGAAGTGCGTACTTTCTGCGCTTCTTCCTACACACTCGTATTGTTTCCCCGAATGTTTGTGGTGTTGTGAAAGGTTCTTCTGATGGCTCCGCCGCCTGGATAGTAAAACCTCAGACGGCGGCATCAACTCTAATGTTGCTCCACACTCCAGCATCGGGGACCTAAACAATCGTTTGTTGCCTACTTGGGTCTGTTCCTTCTGGCCGGCCGGCTAAGCTCTTGATTGCTATGCGATATATCATGTTATTTTGGAAGGTTCGACGGGCCACTTGCGAGTGTGAGATTATCCAGTAACTGTCTTCGGTTTTCTTCCGAAATTACTAGGGCTATTGCCACCTCTTTCGCTGTGCGGATGCATTTGGTTCGTACTTGTCCAGACTGCTCGTTCGCAAACTCGCTTCTTCTTTCTCGCACTCTCTGCCATCTCTATGCATGATGCTTAGTCTGCGTGACGCCATTGCATAATTTCCATCAGTTTTTACTGCTTTTCATAATTGTTCTGTGAAAAAGACAGCATGACAGAAAACGCGTCGCTTTCGGCAGCGTACTTATATTCCGTCTGGGTCTGAGCAGCTTTAGTTACTTAACTCAGTGAATTCAGCGCCCGAGATAAATGAGGACGCATAGAATCCTGAAATAAGATTGGTAAAGATTTCGGTCTGGTCTGTAGCTGCCTTGTGTAAAACTCTATAAATTCCAAAATGACGGAAGAACGTGCACTACACAAATGCTGAACGTTTTGCTAACAAGGCCGGGTTGATTGATTGAAATACATTTATTTCGTCGCTCAAGCAGGTGAGACGTACCAGATGGCCGCTAGTCCAAGGCTGGTGGCGACCTTATTAGCCCGCTCGATGGCCCGTAGTTGAGCCTTCGGGTTCGAGCTGACCAGCACGGCTTCCCACTGCTCGGATGAAGGGAGCTGTATTAATTCCACTGCGGTGGATCATTTCTACAGTTCCAGAGAATGTGATCGTATGTCGCTCTTTCGCTGCATTCACTGCAGTATGGGTTGTACTGGCCTGGCTACATGAGGGCAAGCAGCGTCCGATTTAGGAGGGAGCGTGTTTGTAGTCGGCGCCAGGTAACTTCCTGCGCCTTTGTTAAAGATTTGTGGGGCGGCGGATATGAGCCCCTTTCCAGCCTAAAGTGATGGGTATAGTCATGCAAAGATATTAACCCGCCCCTCATGAAATTCAGGTCGGAGGGCGCGCTCACTGCCCTGTCGACAAAACGTCGGGCTTGCGCGTGAGCCGCCTCGTTCCCCGGATTAGCCGTGTGGGCCGGGACCCAGCCAGATTAGTTCGATTTCCCTAATCAGAGCAGGAGTGCTTTGGAGGATGCGGAGGGAGGTAGAACTGAAGCGGTCCCTCGCGAAATGGCGAATGCCTTTTTTTTAGAATCTGTGAATATAATATCGGCGGACGTGTTTACAATAGCTAAGGCTATGGCCGCTTCCTCCGCTGTCTCGGAGAAGGTGGTTGCGATTGATGCTACCGCCAGTGGGGAACCGTTCCAATCGACACCGGCCAGTGCGAACGCTTGTCTCTGGGTATGCCGATATTCCGCCGCATCCAGATATGCTGCATTGAAGTGTCGGCCGTACTTGGCATGTAGGGCGCAAGCCCTAGCCATGCATCATGGTGCGCGGGGTGCATATTCGTGAGCAAGGGTTTAAGGAATAGAGCTGTCCTAATGTGTGCAGGTAACTGTATTTTTGTGTCCTTCTCTGGAAGTTGTTCGCCCATGTGTAGTCTGTACAAGATGGACCTTCCCGCGTTTGTGCGAGTGATTCGTCCGAGCAGAGCGACTAGGTGTGCCTTGCACAGCTGCCTCGAACTGGCGTCCTGGCTAGATGACAGTGGTGGGAAGGAGAATGACCTGCGGCGGGTCTTGCTTCCCCGATGGTGGCTCGACGAATGGCTGCCGGCTTTGTCTCTTGAGTGCAGCCTGTGTCCGGATTGCTGATCGACTTCATCGTTCAGGTTCTTGTGTTGTTGCTTGTGTTTGGGGCGGCGTTCTGCAAAGCGATGTTTGCAGTTCTTGCTCGCGCTGTTATGGGCGCCTTTGCACACAATGTACTTGGGTGTGCAGGTATGAGTTTCCCCCTCGGCTGGCGGAAGGTGTTCTTCACCGCACCTGCGACACATTTGGGTCCTGGGCTTGTAGCAGACGTCCGCCCGATGGCCGACTCTTCTGCAGTTTAAACACGTTTCCACCTGCTCCCTGCACGGGTGTACACGGAGGTTCTCCCAATATAGATGGTGTCTGGAGCTTTCTTTTCGGCAAACGTCACCAGTATGGACTTTACTGGCCAAGGCGACGAGCATCCACCACCGAAATCCCTTGTTAGCGCTTCAGGAATCCTTGTAGGACCTCATCGGGAGTTCCGCCATCATATGCAAATAAATGACGCCTCTCGTAGAGTCGTCCGGCGCTGACATGCACGATGTCACTTCGTAATCTTTCTTGTCCAACTTGAGCCGTCGCAGGTTACTGTAAACCGAAACCCTGAGCTTATGCAGTGTGCTTATGGTGAACCTGTTAACTGTGTAAACACAAAGGCTGTCTTGTTCCAGTAGCTCTTGAAGCGGCAGGTTAACCGCTCTGCAGGTAGCTCTGAGAAGGTTGCGTGGCGGGTGCGCAAGTCCATGCCTCTAGGCCTAACGACTACTTTATAGCCTGTCTTCTGGTAGCCGTGGGAGAAGCGCCCTTCTATGTCGAGTAGGTGGTTTCCTCCGATTGGCGAGAGGAGAGGGTTTAGACTTCCCTTGGTTATGAGGAATGCGCGCGCCCGTCAGGTCTTGGCTCGCTTGTCCGTCTTCCTCCGGACCGCGACGCTGGAAGCGTTCTTGCAGGTTTAGTACAGTTTGCCATCCTCTTTCGGCAAGCTGCTCCGGAGTAACGTCGTCACCCTCTACGGTGTAGACCACGATGCGAGTATCCTCGGTGACTGGCGAAAGCGAGCGTGGGTTCCGCCGGCTCGACACCGGAGTTTGGCCTAAAGTTAGGCCAAACGCGGTTCACCAAGTGCTGGCACTTAAAGTACCGAAATATAGATTGTCGGTAGTCGTACCAGGCGAAATGCGGTATTGGTTGGTATGAAACCCCTTGCGTATCTTCAGCACTGTCCACAGTGCCAAAATCACACAAATTTGACAAAACGTGGTCGCGAGGTCAGAGCCCATGCGGCGCACGACCGCACAGCTCGGCGTCTCGAGAGAGAGAGCAAGGCTGGGGAAAGTGCTGCTCACACTAAATTTCCTTTCCTTGGTGCGCCTTCGTTGAAAGCGTTGGCTGAAGGCTTAGCTTTGTTAAACCTGGAAGATCGCGAAAGCAATACCCTTGGCTACGCCTTGTTCGGCTGGTGGTGTGCTATGGTTGCCATTGATTAACTTATGGCTATACATTGTTACTTGGCTGTTGCTTTGCTGTTGTATGTTGTTCTTAACGGCGCCGCCGCTTGGCTGCAGCAGATCGTTCCAGCCTCGCCTTGTAGGCATCATCCGACATACCATAAGGCTGCGGCCCGACTACTGCAAGGAGCCGAGCCACAGCCCCATTTCTCCTCTTAGAGCGGCGTCACAAACAGCGAGCGCCCTCTTTCGGCTGCGACACAGCGCCGTGTATGGACTCGCCGCCACCATCCGACGACGCGAGCTGGGACCCCGTCTTTAGGTCTGGCGTGACGTCACATGGTCACGTGAAAATGGCATGACGTCACCGCTGTGGCTCCTGTAAGGACTCACCGCCACCATCCGGTGGCGGGAGCTGGAGCTATAGTGCCTAGAAATATACTGGCACTATACTGGGGTCCTGTCTCTCGGTCTGGCGTCATGTCACACGGTCATGTGGAAGGTCATGTATGGAGATGCCACGACACTACATAGCTCGAAGTGCTAGCAGTATTGCTTTCGCAATAAAAATACAATTGGTGCACAGGAAAGGATAGACGCCGTATCTGTCACCTTTTTCCTGCAAGAGTGAAATTGAACAGTAGACAGTCGCTCATGGCGTTTCTTGGCGCGCGTTCGTTCCAGTTCTCATTGAAGTGCGCCCTTACCGATCCCTCCTGCACCCTCTTCGGCGGGGAAAGGTCCGGCGAGCACTTCCCAAACTGGGAGGACTGAGAGACCCTGCTTCACTCTGAGAACCCCTTCGACAGATTGCCACAGACTGGGCTGCCGACGTAATGGACCACAGGAACATAGACGTTTCAGTGTAAAGGGGCCATGCGAGGGCCCAGAGGCATGCATGCCTCAAACGCTTATGTTTCAATCAAGTTATTACACTATTCCTTCAAGTGTGGTATTGACGGCTTGACATTCTAAAAGCCTCTTGAGATTCTGACAAAAGCAGGAAATGCCTGAAGCGGAGGTGACGCGCATGAACTTTCTAGGGTTTTTCCATCGCGAAAGCACACTTCCCTTGACGTCATCGCACCGCTGCACTTTCTCATACGTCCCGTTGTTCCTATGATATATCATGCCCTCTGCGGAGACGGTCTCCATAGCAACAGTATTGGCATAATGTCACCACCAGCACAGCAGCTTTTTGACAGTCTTCACTAATTTCTATTTTTAATTATCGCTATGTATTACTTCACGTTAATTAATCACTTTTTGTCCATTCCAAAGTTTTATTCGTCTAATAATGATAGTAATAATAATAATAAGAAGAACTGATTCACAGGAAAGGAAAAGCGTTGTATCTGCCTGTTCTGCGGACACCTGCATAGCACCCTAATGAAAGGGCGGAGGGGAATGAAAGCGAAAAGAGAGAAAGAAGACCTGGTAGTTGAGGGCTACGTACTAGTTTAGACCACCTGGGGCAGCCCTACGGGGCTGGGACGGTAGGTCAACGTCGCTTGCGGCGGTGGTAGTGGTGGTAAGAACATTTATTCACACAAGGGCCAGGAGGTATGTTTGGATCGGCTCATAAGGGACCGGTCCTTACAAGCACTAGGTGGAGGTCCCTAGTTGGGGACCCCAGTGACGGTTGCAGCCGCTCGGGCGCGTCCGACTAAGGCTTGTTGGGCCTGTAAGTCGTAGCAGCCGAGCAGGACCGCCTCCCAGTTCTCCCGGGTTGGGTTGTGGATGGGGGGAATAGGCGGGTTGGATGGGCAGGAGGTAGCCAGCCAGCGAATTTTTATCTGTTGTAGGCTGTCATTATTGTTGTTGTTGTGGCTGTAGGAAGAAGGAAAAGAAAATGCACGGGCCCGCTACTGGCTCGTGAAAGTGTAAGGATTCACCTCACACTTTATTTGCCTTCATCCGACCGACCGCCGCTTGACTAGGACCTCATATTTGACCCGTCACGAAACAACCGAGCTAAGTCTAACTCTCGGCGTGGAACCGCTTCGTCCGCAGCGCAGAGCTGCGTCTCACGCCACCCCTGCGGCCGCTGAGCCATAGCCGCAGCTGCTGTAGGCTCGAAGACGTCAACATAGACAACCAAGTCGACGGTACGCCCATCAATCCAGAAGAATTTGACGACGACCCCCACTGGACCCGAATTTTTAAGGCTCAGCATTCGGCCTACCCTTTAGGAGACGCTACTCCTCAAAGCGACCCCCTCAAGTCTGCCATAGCGCCCCCGCCATCACTAATTCTCCCAGATTACGTCATCACGTCCTTCTACCTCGACTTCCACAAGAAGACCACAAGATCGTGTTCCGCCCCGGCGGCGGCCTCGACCTCTGCACCACTACCAATGGGGCCCTCCTGACCTCACTTTGCTACATCGCCAAAGTTGACTATGCCACCGCCTGTTCCAAATATCGCGTACGTATAAACCCATACAACAGCTCATTCACTCTCAGTTCACCCTCAGATCAACGCACCCGGTTACATGTCCGAACCTCTGAGTTGCGTCTCGCAACCAATTCGTACCCCCACCGCGCTTATGTTGCCGCTTCTGACAACGCTCTCCGCGATGTAAGCTACAACGCCGTGGACAGAGCCACGAGGAGATTATAGCAGACCTTCAAGCTTTGAACCCCAGCAACACGTACGCCATTGCCGATGCAAGACAGATGGGAGGTACGCGGTGTATCCTGATCACCTTCGTCGGCAGAAACTACCCCGCACCGTGGTATTCAACTGCGGCCTTTTTTCTGCCACCCTTTCCCCAGCAAGGCCGAAGCCTGCACCAAGTGTTGGAGCTACGGCCATCGCTCCGACGTATGCACCCAGCCCAGATCCGGATGCTGCACTCGCTGCGGAGCCGTGCACGAGATTCGGGAGTCTCCCGACTGCGCACCTAAATGCATCTTGTGCCAAGGCACACATGTCACGGGATCCTGCCCGTGTGAACTTCGCTACGCGCGGACCGGTCCCTCTCCAACTCCAGCCTTAAGTCAACATCATCCACCCCACCGCAATCAAAACCCTCCACCGAAGACTCCCGCCCATCTAGTCCCGCCAGCGGTCCAGCTCCCGGACCCGCCAAGAATGCAGCCCCCGCCGCCGCTCCGTTTCTTTTCCGCCACTGCCGAGCCAAGACACCCCATCGACTTCTTCCCAGGTAAGCCGGCCTTTGCAGCCTCTCACCCCCGTCCCCGAAAAAGAAGAGCTCAAAGCTGAAGTCGCTGCCCAAAACAGAGAGATTACCCTGCTAAAACAACAGCTGCAGGCTTTCTTTGGGCACCTCCAACTCCTCACCCCTTCTCCACAATGTCCCCAACACCTGTCACTCAAAAGCCTCCACTGCCCGTTCTCGCCCCCATGTCCATCTTCTCCAATGCTTCCTCCCGTGCCACCTACACTTCTCGCAGCCCTCCACAAAAGAGGCGATTTACCAACCAGCCCACATCTACTCCGGAGGTGGAGGCTGTCCTCCATCACACAGCCTCGTTTCTTGATCCTCATGCGCAACGCCTCACGGCCGCAATTTCTGCCCTGCGTGCCAACACGCAGAAATGGAGGGAACAAATTAACGAACGTGTAGCCTGAATTGAAGCCCGTCAAAGTGTCCACGTAGCCGCACTCATCCGTGTCATCCCTCCTCCCCTCCTCCTGATCTACCGATCCCCCTGCACCAGCAGGGGCACCCAGACCTCGTGATGGCCAGACACCCCTCACGCCTTAATTTCTGGCAGTGGAACTGCCGTGGTTTCCGCGGAAAGCGGAACGCGCTGCAGCTCCACCTCCAGAACATCCCTCCCTCCAACCTTCTTGCTTTAATCGCCCTCCAAGAAACTTTTTCCCCAGCTAAGCTGCGCGACTTCACTGCTTTCCATCCTCCTTCCGCATCCCCCCCGAACATTGCCACTCTGGTTCACCTCAACTACACGGCGATAGAGCATCCTCTCGACGTTCCAGAGTGCACGTACCTTTTCCTAGACCTCCTCCCCTAGCGGCGACAGGTTGCCAGTCTATTTGTTTTTAATGTCGACAGCCCTTTTCGCACACCTTCAGCTCCTCTCCTCCTCCTACGCAAAGCCCTTTCTCGCACACATCGCAACGCGCTCCTCATTCTTGGGTATTTCAATGCACATCACGTCCACTGGGGTTATCCCAGCAACTGTAGGAAAGGTCTCGCGCTGCGGACATACGTCCAGAATGAACAGTTATCCATCCTTAATTATTATTCTGACCCAACCCGCATCGCCTCCAGCTTCCAAGGCAACACTGATCCGGACCATTCCAACTGTAAAAACGTCTTGGACGCACGTAGACGAACACCTGGGTCTTTTTCGGCAGCGACCACTATATCCTGTCCATCTCTTTCTCTCTTCCTACCCTATCCTCCCGCCAGCGACTCAGCCAGGTAGTCGACTGGGATCGGTTCCGCCACTGATGGCAACATGCCGCCACCTCCATCTCAGGCCTTTCTCAATGAACTGCCACCTTGCTCAAAGATGTTTCATCCGCCACCTCTACCGTCCCTACCCCTCCTCACTCCTCCACGGCTGACAGCCGCCTCCTTCACCTATGGGAGGCGCATCATTCCCTGCACCGGCGCTGGCTTTCACAAAAACACAACCACTCACTACGCCTCCGCCTTGACCGCCTGGGTATGGAAATTGAGGAGCAGTGCTCATATCTCACCAGGCAGCAGTGGGGCCACACCTTCGACCGCATGGCCGGTAACCTCGGTCTGAGGGATACGTGGACGCTCCTACGGGTCCTCCTTGACCCGTCGCATACCAAGGCCACGCAACGCAGGGATATGGCGCGCCTTCTACAATACTCACCAGTATCCGATTCCGATTTTCTTCTTGAACTCCGAGATCGCTATTTCCGCCCTTCCCTTCCGTCCCCCTCCCTCCCTACATCAGCACCCTTAATTCTGCGCTTGACGCAGATATCACTTTGGGGGAGGTTTGTGCGCCGCTACATAAGCTCCGCACCACTTCCGCAGCAGGAGCAGACCAAATTTATAACAAGGCCCTTCGTAACCTGGACACATCATCCCTAGAGGTCATTACTGTCCTGTTTAACAAACATTGGCATGAAGGCATTCTGCCTTTTGAGTGGACCCACGCTAAGGTAAAACCTTCATCCCCAAGCCCGGCAAGCCCATAGACATTCGAAATCTCCGTCCTATTTCCCTCACCTCTTGCCTCGGTAAGCTCTGTGAGCACGTCATTCTAGACCGTTTGCACAGCTTCCTCGAGGACAACCATCTTTCACCCGATTCGATGTACGGCTTTCGCCCATCCCTCTCTACGCAGTATGTCATGCTCTAGCTCTCCGAAGAGGTCCTTCATCCTCCTCACGCCCAGCGCACTCGCGCGATCATGGCTCTGGACTTGACGAAAACATTTGACAGTGTCTTCCATACCGCCATCCTAGACGCCCTTTCTACCCTTAACGTGGGATCACGGATCCATGGTTACACCAAGAATTTTCTTGCCCATCGCACGGCTGAGATCTCATTCGGCACCCTCTCCTCTCTCGCTTTCCCTCTTGGAAATAGAGGTACCCTCCAGGGTTCTGTTCTCTCTCCCCTTCTCTTCAACATCACCCGTTTCCCTAAGGCACGTGCTCTAGCTACCATTCCTAACCTTTCCCATGCTTTCTACGCTGATATCACCCTCTAGGTGACTACCGGTAATATTGGAGAGATGGAAGCCGCTCTCCAGGCGGGCGCTAAAACGGTCGCCGTTTATGCTCGCACGGTCGGGCTAGCTTGTTCCCCGTCCAAGTCGGAGCTCCTGCTCCTCCTGGCTCGAGGCATAGTTCCAACCTCGTCTCCTACCCTTAACGCTACTATCGACGGACATCCCGTCCCTTTTGTCTCTTGCATTCGTATTTTCAGTCTCTTTCTCCAATTCAATGGCAAACACACTACTGTCCTTTCCCGTCTTACTACCACCGTCCAGCAGACGGTACGGCTTATCCGTCGGGTCGCTAACCGTCACTACGGCAAGCGCGAGCATGACCTCCGTTGTCTTATTAAAGCCTTTGTGCTAAGCCGCCTTGCCTGCTCTCTTCCCTACCTCTTTCTGTCTCGTGCCGAGGAAGACAAGGTCAACTGTCTCATCCGCCAAACCTATAAGTCGGCTCTCGGGCTTCCCACTTCCACCCCCACTTCTCGCCTACTGGCGATGGGCGTCCACAATACTCTGTTAGAACTTGTGGAGGCCCATCGCGTGGCACAACTCGATCGTTTATTTCGCACCACCCCTGCAGAGCGCTTCTTCCCTTCGCTTGGCCCCTGTCTCCCCTGTCTGTGTCAACCATCCCTTTCCCAACCCCCTCTTCTCCATGCTCACCGTCAAGCCCCTTCTGAAGAACATGCACCGTGAGCATCATGCCGCTCGCCGATCTGCCCGTGCCTCCACCATCTGGTGCCAGTACAGTACACGGTCTGACGCCGTGTATGTTGATGCGGCACCCTACCTCTCGCATCCCGCCTATGCCTTGGCCACTGTTTCTAATACACGAACCCCCCTCTCCGGCGCCACTAACCCTGCTCTCGCTTCTACTGCCGCAGAGGAAGCAGCCATCGCCCTCGCTATTGCCAGCACACCGGCCCTTTTCATACTTAGCGACTCTAAGACCGCAGTCCGCAACTTAGCAAAAAGCAGAATCTCTTCCTCTGCGCTCAATATCCTTAAGCACTCCTCCCTCCCTTCTCGACCTATCGAACTCTTTTGGGTTCCGGCTCACGCGGGGCACCCTAGAAATGAGGCGGCAAATTCTATCGCTCGCGAGATGACCGACCAAGCTGCCCCCCTCCACTCCGGGATGGACACGCGTGACTCCCTCCTCACCTTCCATGACATCACCCTACATTACCGCAACTCCCGATTATCCCTCCCTCCCCCTCGCAGGTCCCCAACTAAACTCGAACAGAATACGTGGCGCCATTTACAGGCCCACACTTTCGTCTCCCCTGCACGCCTTGCCCTTATTCATCCCGGTGCCTTCTCGCTCCAATGCACGCTTTGCAGCGGTCCCCAAGCAGACTATGCTCACATTTTTTTTGCTTGTCCGGCGCACTTTCCCCCGTCTCCTGGCAAATAAACAGCTCACAGTTGTGGGAGGCTGCATTGGCCAGCTCGGAGCCGCATATTCAACAGTGGCTAGCGATATGGACAGCGGAAGTCACCGCTAGCCATGACCTGGAGCAACGACCAGCAGCCGGAAGGCCACCCACGAAATGGCGGCAACATAATTTTATTCTTTTTTTGGCCTTCACTGAATAAAGTATGCACCACCACCACCTACAGGCTCTGTAGCTGAGCCACCTCCGCTTCCTCGTGCAGACAGAAATGAAAAAACTGATACGCTCATAACCCCTGCACGGCTATATTTCTACAAATTCCGTCGTGGTTCATCATGCCCCAACTGCCCATCCCTTATGCCAACCTTTCACACTGCCTATTTTCATGCCCGATTGCACTGCAATCGGGATTCTTTCCTACCTCCTACCATACTATCTGGACCTGGGTGGACTATTAGGCCGTCGATCTATTAGGCGCCTAAGTGTTGCGCCTGAATAAAGTCTTTTACTACTACTGCTACTACTACTACTACTACTACTACTACTACTACTACTACTACTACTACTACTACTACTACTACTACTACTACTACTATTATAATTTTGGCCGCAACTCTTTACTCCCCTTCGGCACCTTGCTACGTATTGACGACTCTTCCTGCTGCTACGCTTCGAATTTCATCACCCAGCTGATGCCACCCGCCATATTGCTCGAGCACCGCTTGGCGCGTCTCACCGCTCGCAAAAGCGCCGCTACAATCTTCATCTCGGTGACATCCATTACCCTCATGGTTCCTTCGTACTCCTTTGGCTCCCAGCACGCTATATAGGCCTGTTCGTGAAACTCCTGCCTCACTACTTGGGCCCTTATCGCGCCTTGCGGCAACTCACCGATATGACTTACGCGATCAACCCTCTCAACCCAAGTATCCTTCCACAAACCCTCATCCAGAATTCATGCATGTCGCCCGTCTGAGACCGTCGATTTCACCAGTGTAGTGCGCACCGGGACTGTGCTCCTCCTGCGCGGAGGTGTACTTTTACAGTATGCAGTATCGAGACGATGGCGACGCGCTGGTGCGATGTGGTTAAGAAGACACTGAAGCTAGGCTGGGTTAGTTCTGGCGGTGTGTCCCTGATTGTGAACTGCTGCGGTTATCTCCGTGTACTTCCCCTCACATTATGCAGTGTTGTACTCCAATATGTTAAAAATACAATAATTCTGCATTTTAAATATCGGGACAAACTTAATGTGAAATAAATACAATACACTTGGAAAGCGTCTTAGCACGGCGTTTGTTCTCTTAGGGTAAGCGCTGTCTTACCACATGAAGGGCCTGTAATCGCGTAAATCTGAACAAAACAAGACTAATTATCACCTCTGTGTGAAAGCTACAGTCAAACCTGTACTTCGACTTTTGTTTTTTTTTCTTATGCAAGCTTTCAGTCCACTTTCTTAGTTAAGCATATTAATGGGTTAAGGTTAGGTTCAGGGTAGTTGGCTGCGTTTCTATCACAGTGAGTATGTTCCTTGTTGGTAAGAAAGATACTAGTTTACAGTGATTGTTGAAGGTTCTGTAGAGGCACGTCACGCGCAGTTTTCTGGGCATCGTGCGTTGCATGTGCGATGTGGACATTGCAGTTTCACCGCTCATTCGCAAGAGGTTTTTTTCCGTTGTGTGTGCTTGCGTACGTGTGAACAAAAATAGCTTCTACCAATGCTGTCTGTGGAGTGTATATTATGTAAGTTACTTTGTAAATATCTTGAAAAGGGGCTAGTGTGGTGACGCGAGTAGTGCGTTTAAGCGCGATCAGAGAAACGGAAAAAAAGTGGGGTGAGAAGAATTAGTAACGGGGTTTTGTTCAGTGGTGATTTGTATCTACCAAGTGCGGGGCATTAGTTCATTCTAGACATCCCTGGGTTACATGTGAAGGTCCCCCAGGAGCTTACCTCCACGCATCCCCACAGCGCCTACAGGCGAGTGTAAACAGCGAACTCACAAGCGAATCCACTTCTTTCGCGTAGCCTACGAGTGTTGGTGGTGATCGTGGGTCTATGCTTTCTTCATCACAGTTATCATATTTTGACGCCTATGGTGAACTCCACTTCAGAAGTTCATCCGGTGTATATACCGGAAAAATGGTTTTCCTACCATCCCCAAATGGCACATGAAGTTAAAACCCACATGAGGGCCTCTCAAGAAGCGCCTATGCACATCACGCTGTTGGAATTACTAGTTAAAAAAATTTCGGCTTTCCCGGACTCAAGTAAAGCATATCCGGATGGGTTAAGAGGCCCGAGGAAACTCCCCGCTAAATAGGTCTAGTGTTCAGTCACTATCTTTAGCCGAATGGAGTATATAAGACAGCACTGAAAGTAGGTTCAGAGAGACTTAAATTTATTTAAAGTCAAAGTAGAAACCATGAGGGAGTGACATTTTATTTTTCAATCAGGATCATTATTAGTAGGTAGCCTTGTAGGCTAGCGATTCCACTCGATGAGACTAGGCATAGACAGGTGCAAGGTATCCAGAGGGGGCCGTGGTTCCTCTGCTGAAGCAATTTCCCTCCATTATCACATCTGTTGTAAATGTACGCACGCGTGGGTAGCAGAGGCACTCCGTTCCGCAAGGATAGCTTCTATCCTGGGGATTGCACTGAATGAGCACGAAAAAAATGGAAAAAGAAAAATCAAAGACAAAAATCAATAATGATACTATTACTGCTGTACTCATGTCTCTGCTGATCTGTGCCATTCATAAAACTGCAGATTACTTGTTTGATTTCTCGCACAAACTAGCAGTAACTAACGAAAGAATCAAAGCTGCAATAAGCTAAATGACGAATGCTGGAATCTTCCTAAGCTATATTTATAACACTCATAATTTTAGGCCTTTAATACTCGCCTTCAGGATGTTACCATCGCCTATTATGTGCCTGGACAGATATGCTACAATTAACAATTTACCTAGTGATTTGACCCTTCTAAATTAATCAGCCAGTAATCGACTCCTGCAGCAGGGTACTCTGGCTACCTATGGATCACCTAAGCTTTTCGTGTCATTTGTACTATTGACAATAATTTCATAGACCCTATTTAAATCAGTAAATCATCGGCAGTTTATATCGCCGATGATTTACTGGAGGTCTTATTTTCTCATTTGTTCTGACAATTTCCAGACTACCACTCATCCTTATGCTACAATTACGTATGTATATCGTACACAACACCAACTTTCTATTTTGTTTTATTGGGGTCCTCTAGCACGATGTTTTAAAACTGATTTTTGTGCTTCCCTGCCGACGTTTCTGTCCGTATTTTCAACTCCCAAGTAATTTTATTATGTTGTGAGCAACCAGATGCTCCATGCGAAACAACCATTTCTTTACAATTAACTTTGAACAAAGCCCTGCAGTCGTTACGTATCGCTTGTATAACCACAAAACTTCTCATCATATGGAAAAATATCTGTGTAGAAAATAATATTGCTTTAGTCTAGACTAATAATAGAAGTGCTGCTCACGTGAAAAGAGCAATTCAAGCCCGAGAAAAGCACCGCGCTAATTGCACAAAGCCCGATAATGCCATTTATCCCGCCTTTCTTTTACAACTGGTTATTACTATCGTAATATTCGCAATCCCTGAGCAATAGGCGTCTATGAACCGTTCTTATTATCTGCGCATTTCGACTGAGTGTTGGCCAGGATGACATTTGCCTTTATTGGCGGGAAGCTTTCACTGAGCGCGTGAGCCCTCGGAAGCTATTTCCTATTGTATGCCTCAACATATGTATGGGGAATTTACAATTTTCGCTAAGAGCTGCCAATTCCTCCAAAAGGGAGTTCATGGTTCTGTAGCTGGAAGTCAGTACTTTTATATTCGTACTACCTCCAAGTAGATGTCAGCGATGCCGTATTGGAAATCCCGAAACAATATCATTTTGCGCTGGAAATATTATTGTTCATGCTATATTAATAGCTTGCGTTCTTAAGATTTTTAACAAGCATCTATATACAGGCACCATTTTTGGTCTTGATTAGATTTCATTTATTCAGGCCCCTTCACAGCCGTCTTTAGAGAAGCATTCGCAGCTACCAATAAAACAAATACTATTTAGGTCTGAGAGGTCATTGCTTTCAGGAACATAATTTGCTAAATACTTGCTATAAATGTGTCTTCACTTTCGCTCTAAGTTGAAAATGGTTTTTATTTTTGCCTCATTGCATTCATCAGGTCAATTTCGCTGCAAAATCCACATAATAAGCGTCCTCCTACCATTTATATTTAGTCTTTGTATTATCCGAGAATGGCTACAACCCTAAACCTAAACAATATTGCCAGGGGGCGCTCGGAGCGAAAGACGTTGAAGTGGCGCTCGGGGCTCCGGACTAGAAGGACGTATCTAAAGCTTGGACCGTGTATTTCCACCTGCACCGGTTCTGATAACCTAGCCCTAGTCACCAATATCGTGACAAATCTGGTGGAGGTCAGGTCTGATGTCCCGTACCCCTCCGCTAAGTAGGAGTGCTGGTCATATATTTGAGGAAACGCCTGTTCACCGCACCAGCCGCAGGCAACGAGGCCTACCACCTGAGTTTTCCCTATCGGCTATGACTACCGGCAGCCACGACGTCGTCGCAATGCCTGGAGCGGCCCCTACTTACGTGACGTTTCAGAACCCCCGCGTCCCAAAGACCTTTCACGGGGACACCTATGAAGACGTCGACGACTGGTTGCAGCACTACGAAAGGGTGGCTACCTTCAACCTCTGGGATGACGCCGCCTGGCTTCGCAACGTCTACTTCAGCCTTGAAGATGGCTTTCGGACATGGTTCGAGAACCATGAAGACCAGCTGTCTTCCTGGAGTGAGTTCAAGCGTCATCTTGCGGCTGCTTACGGTAGCTCAGATCGCCGCGAACGGGCCGAACGCGCTCTCCAATCTCGGGTTCAAATGCCTCGAAACCGTCGCGGCATATATCGAAGACATGACACGCCTCTTCAAGCGGGCAGACCCTACAATGTCCAAGGACAAAAAGCTGCGCTACCTCATGCTTGGCGTTAAAGAGCAGCTTTTTGCTGGCCTGGTGCGCAGCCCCCCGAAAACTGTCGCAGAATTCCTTGGGGAAACATCCACGATAGAAACAGTGCTTCAGCAGCGAGCTTCGGCACAGAATCGTACCGTCCATGCCACCTCCGCCTCTGCCGAGTTACCATCGCATGGCATGGACGCATCGGCGCTGCGTGAGCTCGTACGTTCGATTGTGCGCGACGAACTCAGACTGCTGTATGGCGCACATCAACCGGCTTCTACCACCATTGCGAGCGTTGTCCGCGACGAAGTGCAGCAAGCGCTCCGGCCTCCGTTTCCAAGCGGTGAACCTCACCCTGCTCCCCCTTTTCCGCCACCTGAGTGCCAGCGTCCCACATACGCCGAGGTGCTACAATACTCGCCACCCCAGTCGCCGACCCTCACTCCTGCTAACGTAGCTGCACCAACAACACCGGCCCCCGTGATCCAGTACGTAACAGATTCCCGACAGTCTAGACGGAAAGCAGACGAGTGGCGTACTCCCGACCGACGGCCTTTATGCTTTCACTGCGGCGAACCGGGTCATGTCTATCGGCGCTGTCCCTACCGTCGACTGGGCCTCGAAGATTTTTCCGCCGATTCTCCGCGGCCTCGCTACGGCGAACGGCCCCGAGCCGTTGAAGATTTCCTCAATGACCGGCGCCGTGGTGTTTCGTCTCGTCTGCGGCAATCTCGATCACCGTCGCCCAGGGCTCGCCCTTCGCCATCTGCTTCGAGGTCCTCATGAGCATCGCAGGGCCGATTGCCCAGCCCCCAGCGGGAAAACTGAAACCAGCGACCTTCGGGGGTAGGCTCCCTGGACATCGCTGCGCGGGAGACCCCCCATCGACGCGGACACGGAAACTCTATGAATCGACATTGGAAAAGTCCGCGGTTACCGATTATAACGCTACCTCGACGCCACCACGATGCACCCGCAACGACGACGAATTACCGGTGGAACCGACGACGCACCAACGCACCCGCCGCAACGACGAATTGCCGGTGAAACAGACGACGCAACAATGCACCCGCAACAACGACGAATTGCCGGTGGAACAGATGACGCTACAACGCACCCGCAACGACGAAGAATTGCCGGTGGAACGGACACCGCAACAACGCGCCTGCAACAACGACGAATTGCACGTCGCCAATATCGTGACAATATCTATCTAGAAATCTCGGGGCTTAGCACGTCCGTCAGTGTGAGCTGTCAAACAGCTGCACAAGCCGTTCTGCTGCATTAGCGACAGTCTCGCAGCCCGTACGCGCCGTCCGCCGCAAGCATTGTGATGGCTTTCGGCGACACTGTGAGGTACAGCACACCCAAAGCGGGGATGATGCTACTTGCGTGCAAAAAGCGTGCGATCGAGCTGCTTTGCTCCAACAACGTAATTTTCACGCTAAAACCTCGTTTCAAAAGCAGCCCATGAAATAAGCAAAGCCCAGAGTACCATCCGACGATGTTTTTGTGCAGCCTTCCGGCGACAGCACAGGAACAGCCTATCTCGCATCTCCGTCTCCTCGTTACAGCGTCGCTTGTGCGCCCTGTTATTGAGCAGAACGTTAAAAACCGTGCGTCGTCCGCTACACCATGAACGTAGACGACAAATTCGGAGCACTTAAAGCCGAGTTTACAAAGCCGCGACGCCCGCTGACGCGGCGGACGATGGCGCCCACGCCGTGCACTATTCCCTAGACGTCACTAGGCCTAAACTGTTTCGCATCGAAGGCACATTCGACGGCGCTTTGTAATTCTTGAGCGCTAGACTAAATGTCCTCTTGCCAATCTGCCTTACCGGTAATTTCGTTCTATGAAAAAAATAAAGATATATTAATTTCTGTGACGCCCTGAGGAGCCAGCATGCAGACGATGGCCCGCTCCGCGCTGGCGGAAGACGGCTGTGTTCAGAATCTTGTTCGCTCCAACCAACAGCACGGTACGGGTCAGTGATCCTCAAGGAAGGTAATGCCTTCTTTTTGCAGTCGGCTTATTTTTAAGTAAACAAAAATGTTTAGCACGCTCTTCTGGGGCTAGCGCAAGATATCTACCTTTTCTTTGGCGCGGGGGGCTTGCGAGAGGCACAGCCGGTGCGGCGTACGTGTTTCCAATGGCGGAGGAAGTAAAATTGGTATCGTATTGGTGAATCCGTCGATGAGCATTTCTGGTTTCCACAAGACGTTCTTAAGCGAATTAGGTCAAGATTGACTAAAAAGCTGAAAAGCATATATCACAGCCACACTCGGACTGTTTGCATGCTTGCCGCATATGCTCCCGGCAATCTTGCGATTTCTTTGTGCTGCCCTCAATCACGTCACCATTGATATCCCGATAACATTAACACAAGGAGGTCCAGCAACAAATGTATTTAAGTATCTTCAACGACAAAATACTGGGGGGTAAGTACGCTCTGTTACACATGAAGCGGGCGAATGCACATCCCACTCAGGACTAGCAACAGTGGGCAACAGCAATGAATTGGTTAGAAAGTATTTTCCTCCTCTCCTGCTTGTTTTCGGTATAATGGTCTATACAAATGATTATCACAAATTGTTACTCAATGTGCGGCCAATCTGCCAGCAAGAAATTGGCTGCGTTGTTTTTGTTGTTGTTTTTTTTTCCTATTTTTGGGATGTCCGAAATCCCCTTCATACGAGACGTTCGTCCTCTCCTGTTAATATTGCCGCGAAACCTTCAAAACAGTATTTGTTGTTTTTTAACAGCCGCCGGCATACAGGCTTATCACTCTGATTCTGGACCGCGTATCAGTTCCGTAATCTTTGTTTGTTAATGCTCGATGTCGCGAGTCACACCTTTATCAGTTTTGTTGTAGCGCAAGATGCACCGAGATCTGTCTCGAAGGTTCCGGCCACTTGGGTGTCTTTCCACAATGTTTCAGCCCGTGCTGGTAGCTGTTTGCGACGTTATCTAGATTGTTCTGTGCAGCCTTTAAATTGAGCGTTGCCGAGTGTGACGAGCATTCTTTGTTCGACGATCGACGAGCATGTTTGTTTCTATCGCCGCCGCCGAGTTGCTTAGTTCTTTTGCGGGCGCAAGTCAGCCCAAATTAACAGTTTCTTTAGTGCAATCATCGACCCTTCAGTTGTGTCGTCGACCTCGTCACCACTACGTGACATCTGGTGGAGGTGCTGCCTTTGATCCTTCGAGCGAAGACCCAAGCCGTGTTCCTGTCGCCCTGGAAGGACTAGCCTACAGGTCACCGAGCCAGCCGCCGACTTCAAGGCCTACAACCCGAACACGGTCTGCTGCTTGACCCCAGTCGATCTCGGAAGGCATCGACGCTGACAATAGCCCAGCCTACAGCACCGGTTGTTTTTGTCCAACCCCGTGAGCCCCCCTGCTTCCATGGACGATCGGATGAAGATACGGGTGACTGGATGGACCTTTTCGACCGTGTGGCAGAATTCAACGGTTGGAACAACGCTGCGAAACTCAGGCAGGTCTACTTTGTTCTTCAAGGACATGCCCGAGTTTGGTTTGAAAATCACGAGACTTCTTTCAAGGATTGGGAGATATTCAAAGCACAGTTCTTGATGGCCTTTACAAGTTCTGTCAGAAAAGAAAGAGCTCAGGCCCTCCTCCAATCAAGAATTCAACTACCAAACGAGCCCGTCCTGGCCTACGTAGAGGAGATGAAACGCCTGTTTCGCCGCGCCGACCCTAACATGACCGAAGATGACAGAGTGAAATTCTTAATGCGAGGCATTAAAGAGTCGCTTTTTGCGGGGCTTGTCCGGAACCCGCCGAAAACTGTGCAAGAATTTGAGAGTGAAGCATCGACCATCGAGAAGACGTTGGATACCCGGATGCGCCACTACGAGCGACCACTTCAACCAAACTACTCATGCCACTACCCCAGCACATCTGCAAGCGGAGAGAGCCTTCGGGACCTCATCCGGGAGATCGTGCGAGAGGAGCTCCGCCGAATGCTGCCATCATCGCAACAACCCCAGGTAGCGACGCTCGCGGACGTCGTCCGTGAAGAAGTTCAGCAGGCGCTGGGCATTCCTCAAGCGACGGCTGCTACTGTTCCAGCTCAAGAGGCAACAGCAATGAACTACGCTGGTGCATTACGTCGCCCTCCGCCCCGACGTGATGACTTGGCCAGCCCTCGCCGCTACCGTCCTGTTCCTGAAAACCGCCCCTTGGCCCCCGCCCGCCAAGCCTACCAACGACCCCCAAACCCCAGGAAGTGCGACGCCTGGAGGACTGCAAACAACCGGCCATTATGCTTCCACTGCGGTGAGGCCGGCCACATTCTGCGCCACTGCCCGTACCGACGAATCGGTCTCCGCGGATTTGCAGTCGACGCTCCACGACCACGCCCAGGTGAACGACCACAAGAAATTGACAACTACCTGCGTAGCGGTGAGATTGCGCCACCAAGCCGTCGGTTCAGATCTCCATAGCCGTACAGGGCCCGCTTTGCGTCGCCAGACCGTACCTATGATGAGAGTATGCGCGGAAGGTCCCCAAGCCCGCGCAGGGGAAACTGAACAGAGCAACCTTTAGAGGTGAGGTTGCTCAACGGCGAAATGACGAACATCCTCCGCCGCCGACGACCACTAACGACGACGCAGTCATTTCACCGCCGCTCCACACGACGTCATCGACGACATCACGACCATACTGCAAGCAGACAACGCCGCCCAGCGCAGTAACTACGGTATGCCCCGGCCATGACCTGAAGAAACGACGGAGCCGAGATCGGACGCTAAGGCCCACGTGCAATGCGAGGACGCGAACAAGTGACCTTGAAGTTGATATCGACGGTCGCAGAGTCACTGCTCTAGTAGACACCAGAGCTGACTATTCAGTCATTAGTGGACCGTTAGCCTCTCAACTCAGAAAAGTTACCACCGCTTCAGATGGCCCGCTGATTCGCACTGCAGGTGGCAACCTGATTACTCCATCGGGACGATGCACTGCAAGAATAACCGTAAATGGGCGTACTTACCCCACCAGCTTTGTGGTCTTGCAGCAGTGCCCCCGCGACGTGATTTTAGGCATGGACTTCCTAAATGAACATAGGGCTATCATCGACCTGCGATCCAAGCTCATCAAGCTCTCTGCAGACAAAGCCATTCCTGCTACGACGACGTCGATGCAACACATCCCCCTAAACGTCCTCGATGAAGAATTGACCGTCCCGCCCCAATCAAGCATCGCAGTCTGCGTAGGTAGCGCAAACATCGAAACCGCTGAAGGCATCGTCGAAGGAAATATCCAATTGCTCTTAGAACGAGGTGTCGGCATCGCAAGAGGCATCGCGAAATTCCGGAGAGGTCAAGCTCAGGTGCTGGTAACAAACTTCACCGAAGAATATCGGGATCTCAACAAGGGCACGACGATCGCCTTTTTCGACGAATTAGCGGACCTCAAAGATGTATTCACCCTCCACGACCAAACGCTGGAAGACGCACCGGACCTATTCCGTCAGCCCACATTTGACATCAACCCGGCATTGACCCACAACAGGAAAGACCTTATTCTCAGTCTGCTTCGAAGCTACGGGGAGTGCTTCTCATCGTCATCGAAGGTACGACAAACACCACTGGCCAAGCATCACATAATAACGGACGAACACGCCCGACCTCTGCGCCAGAGCCCTTATCGTGTATCGCCGCGAGAACGCCAGGCCATTCGCGATCAAGTTGAGGAAATGCTGCGTGATGACGTAATCCAGCCATCGAACAGCCCCAGGGCGGCACCAGTCGTTTTGGTCAAGAAGAAAGACAGCACACTTCGCTTCTGCGTTGATTACCGCCGCTTGAATAGAATAACGAAGAAGGATGTCTACCCGCTTCCCCGCATCGACGACACTCTCGACCGGCTCTGCAATGCAAGGTACTTCTCATCGATGGACCTGAAGAGCGGATATTGGCAAATTGAGGTCGACGAAAGAGATCGCGAGAAGACCGCATTCATCACACCGGACGGCCTTTATGAATTTAAGGTGATGCCGTTTGGCCTCTGCTCCGCACCAGCCACGTTTCAACGAGTAATGGACACAGTCCTGGCAGGCTTGAAATGGCAAATTTGTTTGGTATATTTGGATGACGTTGTTGTCTTCTCGTCAAACTTTGAAGACCACCTAAAACGACTACAGACAGTGCTGGAAGCCATCAAGTGATCGGGGCTAACGCTTAAAGCAGAGAAGCGTCACTTCGCCTACGAAGAACTCCGATTCCTAGGTCACATCGTTAGCAAGGACGGTATTCGCCCAGACCCGGAGAAAACAGCTGCAATCGCACAATTCCCACCGCCTGCCGACAAGAAAGCTGTGCGCCGATTTCTTGGGCTGTGCGCTTATTATCGACGATTTGTCAGAAACTTTTCGCGGATCGCCGAACCGTTGACGCAGCTTACAAAGGCTGACGTACCTTTTAAATGGGAAGCGCCGCAAGGAGAAGCCTTCGACGAACTTAAGCGCCGCCTGCAATGCCCTCCTGTACTTGGCCACTTTGATGAAACCGCCGAGACCGAAATTCACACCGACGCGAGCAGTGTAGGCCTAGAAGCCATTCTCGTCCAGAAGACTGCCGGACAGGAAAAAGTAATCGCCTACGCTAGCAGGTCTCTCACAAAAGCCGAAGTCAATTACTCGACGACCGAGAAGGAGTGCCTTGCGATCATCTGGGCTACTTGTAAGTTTTGTCCATACCTATACGGCCGACCATTCAAGGTGGTAAGCGACCATCACGCGCTCTGCTGGCTGGCTAATTTGAAAGATCCTTCCGGCCGCCTTGCCAGATGGAGCCTACGACTTCAAGAATTTGACATGACTGTAGTCTATAAGTCGGGCAGGAAGCATCCATACATCAAAACTGGAAAGACCATAGCACGAGTTATAGGGATCTTGGTTGGCAGAGTAATCTCTCTGCTCTTTACTAGGCAGTCAAGGCTAACCATTGCTCTCTTTCCCAGAAGCAGGCGTCTCCTA
This sequence comes from Amblyomma maculatum, assembly GCA_023969395.1. Lineage (NCBI taxonomy): Eukaryota > Metazoa > Arthropoda > Arachnida > Ixodida > Ixodidae > Amblyomma > Amblyomma maculatum. Next base: position 146,765 of record JAJIZL010024690.1, read on the forward strand.
ATTTCATGGCTGCAGTCCCCTTCCGAGGTAATCTTGGAGCCCAAGAAGAGAATATCTGTCACAGCTTCCACTTCTCGTCCATTGATGATCCAAGACTTGATAGGGCGAGACGCCATGATCTTTGTCTTTTTAATGTTCAGTTTAAGCCCAAACTTCTCATTCTCTTCTTGTACGCGCATCAGAAGTCTCTTGGGTTCCACTTCACTTTCTGCCAATAAAGTGGTATCATCCGCATATCTAATGTCGTATATACGTTTTCCAGCAATCTTCCCTCCAGCTGAAGACTCGTCCAGACCGACCTTCCTAATGATGCACTCTGCATATAGGTTAAATAGGCAGGGCGACAGTATGCAGCCCTGCCTCACTCCTTTCTCAATCGGAAACCAATCAGTAAGACCATGCCCAGTTCTGACTGTGGCCTCTTGCCCTTCATACAGGTTCCTGAGGAGACAGATGAGGTGAATTGGAACTCCCATCTCTTTGAGAGCTTGCCACAATCTAATGTGATCTACGCAGTCAAACGCTTTCGCATAATCAATAAAGCAGAAGTAGATGGGTTTCTGGAACTCTCTTGCTTTTTCCATGATCCAGCGAAGGATGTCAATTTGGTCTCTTGTTCCTCTGCCCTTGCGAAGCCCAGCTTGCACGTCCGGAAGCTGCAGATTCGCAGCCTACCGTGGAGGATTTTCAACATCACCTTGCTAGCATGCGAAATAAGCGCGGTCTTTGCCACTGTCTTTCTTTGGAATGGGGATGTAAACGGACCTCCTCCAACCCGGTGGCCACTGCAGTGTTGTCCAAAACTTCTGACATAATATATTCAGAATGTTAACAGCGTCATGGTTGAGGTTTGGAAGCAACTCAGTTTTAATGCCATCAATTCCGCTAGCTTTGTTCTTAGCAAAGCTGGCTAAGGCCCACACAAATTCACTCTTCAGGATGCCCGGCTCGAGATCAGTAATCACAACCGTCTTATGTTGGGTTTGCACATTCGGGTCCTTCTTTTACAGTTCTTCTGTGCATTCCTGCCACCTCTTCTTTATCTCTGAGGCTCCAGTGAGGTCCTTGCCTCGTTTGTCCTTTATCACGCCCAGCTTAGCACAGAAGCTTCCTTTGATATATTTGATTGCCTGATACAGAGCTCTTGTGTTCCTTAATTGGCTGTTGTCCTCAACTGCTTGGCACTGTATGTTCAGGAAGGCATTCTTATCTCTCCTTGCTATTTTCTGAAAATCCGCATTGAGAACATTGTATCTTTCTCTTTCCCCCATACCTTTTGCCATCCTCCTTTCGTCAGCTATTTGCAAAGCCTATTCAGATAACCAGTTTGCTTTCTTGCATTTCTTTTGCTTTGGAACTACCTTAGTAGCAACTTGTATTATATCACGAACATCAGTCCACATCTCTTCGGGCTCTCTGTCTTCTAGATCTAATTCTTGAAATCAATTCCTCACTTCCACAGCATATTCAGTATATCTCAAAATGCGACCGCTTAACTCAAGCCTGCAACTTTTCTATCACTCAAAATCCTCTAAAAATACGGAGACTGACAGCGACGCCGGTCTATACCTAGCTCATTTGAGCAACAACGAGCGCCAATGACTCACTAAATATTGGACGAATGCGATCCCGCTTTCTTTTCCTCTTTCCGAGGCTTTCTTCCTCATGTGCAGGCTAGATGTAGATACACGTTGTCTAAGTATGACAAAAATTCAATCAGAGACATTTTAAACATTATTCGTAGAAATTTCTTTTCGCATTTGCAAATAACAGTAACAGCTAACGATTTAAGGTCGTTTTGCTCTCACATTTTTGCGTCAGCTAGTATATTACGCGGGGCGTAAACCGTGAATTTGGCCGGAAAAGCGTCGCCGCTGCAGTTGCCGCATTGCAGTTTTGAGAAAAAAGCTCCAGACAAAATGTGAACTTCATTTCATGTCACACCTGTGACGCAACCGCTTTTTGTGCAGCGTCCGAGTGTCCGTACCCATTGGATTCCCATCTACAATCTGTCTCCTAGTCCTTAGGAGGATACATTGCATACGCATTCCAGCATACGACATATATACCTACAGCTGTATGCCACCTAATCGAACAACCTACAGAAGATTTTCTGTAGTCAAAACAAACTTTCTGTGCGGTTTTGACAGTGAACCAGTTCTGATAGTATATATTTCTGTAGTAACTTCGGAAACTTCTGCAGGTACGACATGAACGTAATATAGAACTACAGATTACAAAAAAAATACGACAGAGAACTGGAAACCTAAGGGAGCGTACCAAAACACTGCAGAACATTCTGACGCTTACGACAGAACCACGAAATATTTTATCGCATATCTGGCAGTGTTCTCAGTGTTTTTCTATTGGGCGCATTCATTGTAAAGATAGGTGTCCACTCAGTGACCGATACTGCACCTTCCAATCCCCAAAAATAACCAACGAAAACGTTTAGCTGGCCTGGCGTAGCAGCGCAGTAAAGAAGTCGGACTAGTGTGCCGGATTAAACCCGGGTTCCATCCCGGCCGCCGGCTGCTGCGTTTCGATGGAGGCGAAACCCAAAGGTGTCCGTGTGCTGTGCGTTGTAATCTCACGTTACATGTTCCGTGGGTGGTTGAAATTACTCCAAAGCCCTCAACTAAAGCCTCTCTGTCTCCCTTTCCGCTTTCATTCCCACTTTCCTCCATTTCCATAAGGTGCGGCTTAGGAATCCATTCAATTTGACAAATACTGGGCTTTTCCTTTTTTTTTGTAAACCAAATCTTATTCCTACACGAGACATTTTAAATTTTGTCAAACTGTGCCAATGTGCAAATGCCGCAATTCCGCTGAAAGAAGAATTGATATTAAAGCGCTATATCTACTCTTCGGGAAAGGCTTAAGCGGCCTTCTATCTTTTATAATTGGCCTTTGTGATAACCACGGGGATGTCTTTTCTGTTTGCACAATACTGGGCGGATGGATTTTAAGGTCGTCGGCTTTGAATCGAGGTGGTTCTTGGATTCTGTTACAAAACCACCAACTATTTCTATGCATGTCAGCTTTCTCCTTTTCAGCCACTACTTATCGAACAGCTTTTAGCTAACTTGCACTGCAACTTTATTCGCTCGAATACTGGTTCATCTAAAACCTAGCACCTCACGGATAGTGACTGTGGCTGCATCGAGATACGGATGGATACCATTGTATTCGATTGCTAGATATTTACTTCTTCGTTAAACTTCGTTTTGCTCCGGAGTGTTGCTTCAAAACGTAGGGCACTGCCTATCGAGTTATCAAGAAAAGATTCGTTTGTAATCTGCCTTTTACAGTTTTGATATACTTCTGCACTCTGCTTCTCTTTAGTAGTTTTCCAACTTCTACCATCTGCGTCTTTTATCTATGGTTTAACGCTCTTTATTTCTCTGCCCATGTGCCCTGCGTACTTACTGAGTAGCTTATAGTCCTTTTCGTCCATTTTGAGCCACCGCTGTTAGTTACAGGTATATAAATACTCTAGCTTCCAACCTGTTACTGTGTATTTTCCTCAGGCGTTCCTCACATAATATTTTACCATGAGCTACCCGTGCTTCAAAAGATACCTAGCCCATACCACCTCATACCACCTCGTTTGTGGTTTTGCCGTGGGCACCTAGTGCTAATCATTGAAAAGCTCATTGATTTATTTTTCATCTTAACTGTACCTCTCTCTTCAGGCCCAAAACCCATTTCTCGAAAATAATCCCTGACACTATAATTCCTACCAAAATACGCCTGAGCACCTCGTACATTCCTTATGTTTCATTATCCCGGCCTCTAGTCTCCCTTTTGTAATATAACATACTATTCGTCCGTTACCACGCATCTCAGTCCATTCTTTAGCCACATCCACAGACATTTATATTCTGCCACGCTGGGTATTCCATGGTCTTGTATTTTAAGCATCTGATTGGTTAAATAATTGTATATCATCAGACCCGACGTAACTTCGGTAGTATATCTGAAGCCTAGAATGTCTCCTTAGTCTCTACAAGATTTAACTAGAATTTCCAAGTATTTCTGGCTGTCCACCAATGTCGTCCGCATACATTAAACTGGTCAGGTACTGCTCTTCGACATTTGCACCTAATCTATGCGGCGAATTGAAAGCCCAATTAGTCCATTTTATCCTTCTTTCCATGTTTATCATGTAAAGCATAAGCAGTAGAGGTGACAGAGGAAAGCCTAGTGTGAAGCCTATGCATATAACAACAGTTTCGATATTCTTTTCCCTCTCCATTTGATTTGTAAATTATTCAGGTATATAGCTGTAATAAATTTGTTACCTCATTGTCTAAGTTTCCATCTTTAATCTATGCTCTACAGTGGTTTCCTGTTAATTACTGTTTCGTTTGCCCCGTTTATGTCAGGAAGGCTAAAGACAGGGGTTTTCTTTCCCGCCCATCTATGTTTAAGCATTGGGTAAGCATTAAAAGGCTATCATCTAATCGCCTACCACTTCTAAAACCGTTTTCGAATTATCCGATTATCTTATTACTTTCTTTTTATGGCCGCTGTTTTAATTTCAGCGCTTCCATTTCAACCCTGATTATAAGAGAGGCTACTGCAGCCGGCCGGTATGATTTCATTTGCTACTAGCGTGTTTTCCGTTTATAAATCAAATTTGCTTTTCACTGCCGCAGCTGTCTGAAATTTACATATTCATTATAACCGTTTCCAAAGCTTCTAGCAAAGCTTCCTTGGATCAAGTGCACTAATCAGCTTGATTTTAATTCGTTGATCTCTGTGTACGTTCATTTAGGAATATTGGCTCCTGCTTTTGTGTAGTTCATATTGTTAGGTTCTAAGCGGCTTTCTATATAGTTGTCCCGTGTGGTTCCTCCATGTGGTGAGATTACCCCATTGCGACTGCTAAATGACTCAGCAATACCTATAGCATTGTCTCTTCCTAACGTCTAAACTTTATCCCTTGGTATCTATGTTTCGTTCCTGGGTTATCTCATTGTTTTAATTAGCCACCTTATATGGTTTCTCAGTTTTCATGGTCCGCCTTTGATTTTTTCGTGTATTGCATCCAGGCAGCTGTCGGTTGGCTGCTTTATTTTGCTATGGGCTGGGCCTATACAACCAATTTATTTGTTGACACGATTCCCACGTTTTGGTCCATTTCCTCGCGATGTAGCTGCGCCTTGTTTGCCTCTCGGTATTTTTCAAGCCACCTGTCTTTATTCGATGGATTCACTAATTTTCGTAAGCCACCCTTTTCGCAACTTCCTCTTTCTGCACCATTTTTGTCTACTTTTACGTCTGTAATTTTGCCCTTATAAGTAGTTCTATCTTAATATAATCCCATTTTGCCCTAGGGCGCTTCTTGACTGCTTCCTCTATACGTGCTGTAATTACCGTTATTTACTTTCAGCGTTTATATGCGCATTCTCTTTTTTTCTTTTTCTGCATTTCCTGCACTTTTTTTTTTTCATGAATAAGCGCTCTCCCTGTCTCTTGTGAACCTCAAATATGTAGTTTTTTTTTGCATAAAGTTTTTTACTCTACTTGCTACTCAGTCTTTCGTTGTTGTTTTTTTTTTTTTTGGTCACGAAACCACGCCGAAGGAGTCGATGTCGTCACAAAACCGGTCCCATCATCCTTTTACGAGATCGACCTCCGGAGTGGGCTGAATATTTTCGGGGGTGGACGCCTTCTGAGCAGAAACAATAAATTTACCGCTTAGAACTGTTTCTGTCCGCCAGTGATTTCGTTTTTCCGCTGTTGCTTCATTTCCTTGGGTTCATTTGCTCTGGCCATATTGTTTGCCTCAAGACACCTCCTTAAACCTTAGAAGATGGAGCTTCCTGCTAGAGAAACGTAGGGTATATTTAGACTGATCATGATTGTTGCTCTGTAGCACCCCAAGAACTCGCCTGTCCCCGCATTAACCTTAATATAAGAAAATCGGCCACAACCTTTCAAGGCGGGTGTGCTATGCTACTGCGAGCGCGTATGAGCAAGCACCCTCTTTGCTGAAAATTTCCTACACATAACCTTTCTCTTCTGTGCCTTTCTCTTTCATAAGATATATTCTGCACATGTTTACACAGTGCTTTAAAAGGCGTTCTCTCATGTATACTGATGGACATTGCGCACGCAGACTTTGAAAAGGCCCTTGAGAACGCGCCCTTTCCTATGAGAGCTTCATCAGCGGGAGAGGGTTGTAGTGGTCTATGTGATATTTGGTTTTTGCTCATTCAATCGTATAGCGTATCATGCAGAGAAGCCGTGTGCTGAGTCACCACGCAGAGCCGACACGTTCAGAGAAGCCACTATTCTGAGATCTGCGGGTTATTTATTTTACGGAGTACGTATAGAGCGCATAATCGAACTTCTTCTCGCTTCCTTTTCCTTGTCTTCTGATGTGTATATATATGTGGTCGTAATGATGGTAAGGTGTTGGCTGAACGGTGCATGACTCGCTCGCTCGAGAATACGTGTTAACTAAGGACGAGAAGAAGGCATTTAAGGTTCCATTTTCATGTAATGAAAAAACAAATAACTGGAATGAGCTTGCTTTATTAGCATCAGCGACAACTGCTGGCATTGGCAGCGGCGAGGTCGTTACAGGTGCTTTCTGGTTCCTCACGGGCTCCTTGTCTCTGTACGAACTCGCATTTTAGTTGTTCTGGTGCTTACAATCTTCCACCCGTTCGCGTTCCAGGCAGGAAGGCTCGGTAAGGTGGAATTGAGTGGGAAATATATTATCACTGCCAAAAGCATATATACAAACATTTTATTCGCTACACGAGCACGCCAAACTGGCCATATTGATCTCTACTTAGATGCCCATCTGCAAATTAACATTGTAAAAGACGTCCCCTTTTTTTTTTTGTGAAACAGCATGTACTGTCTTGACAGCGATTCCTGTATTATTTGGGCTTCTTGGCCTTGTACGCAGCTGCAACAGCTCTTGGCTCGGCGCTTTACTCTAAAGAAAAAGTATAATTTTAGCCTTCCGCTCGTCTACCGCCCACTTCTGGTCTTAGCAGCGTTTCGAGGCAACGGCATCTATGGTATTAGAGCCAACAGGAAAGCTGAACCCGCTTATAGATAGATAAATCTGACATGTTCACTACTCACGAACAACTGAGATCGACTGCTACTGCGTCACCGTCACCGGCCCATTTGAGGGTACAGTGCTAGGCACATTTTTGCATGATGAACACTACGGGTACTATAGCAACTGACATAGAGGAACATCAAACAAAAACAAGTACTTGTCAGAAAATAAAAGGGGCAGTAATTTTGATGCTTCTCGTTGGAGAAGGAGGGCTCTTATTTGTCGTTGACAGCCCGTGTTCTCTTAACACTTCACGTCTTTTTTACACACATGATGCTCCAAGTCGTAACTTCCACTCCGTTCTTGCGGCTCTTTACCGATGGAAAAAACAAATTTTGTCTAAAGGTTGTTTTGAGCGTTTCAGTTAGAGAGCCCGCTTCACGACCCGAGGTTCCAAGTTTCCATCCAATAACTTGATTCCACTTTCTTCTTCTTTTCGAGGAACTTACTTTCATTGCGGCAAAAGCACCCTATATTAGCAGTGTGGCTCTGATATCGTCACTATGCCGCACCCTTTTTCACCAAAGTGAGGCTTTTTCCCCACATGGACTCACGACGCAGGCATGATTTTCACCAAAACAACACTTGTTACGATATCGCGGTATTCTTAACTTTTCAACGGCCATTGGGTCATGTTCCTTTCGCTTAAATATTCTTCGATCCGCTTGCCTTATGTTTGTGTAAGCACTCTACTCTCCTATCCTTTTCGTTCTATTTCATTTGCTTTTCTCTTTCGTTATAAATAATTCCCTCCACCATCTGTACGTGTTTTGCATTTACGGGGGGACTGACGCCGCCTGCCTGATCCGCGCTTCCTCCACGCTAAGCAGCCACGAGGACAACGCGGTCAGTGGCGTGTCCCAGTGACTGATAGATGAAACTCGCCCACTCTGCCGTCGCCCTCTATGTCTGCGACTGCCCCACTCCTGGTTCGTGACAAAACTATATACGTTTTAATTTACTACTATTTCTGCCTAAAATGTGTACTACAAGATCGTATATAGATAAACTTGTTATATTGGGCTGCATGTAGAAAGTATAACACAAATGTTTCTGCAGCAGTGGAAAATAACATCGATGGAAACAACTAGCTTCCGGCAAAAGGCGGCAAACTTTGTAATCGCAGTAGCGATTTCAAAAGCATGCTGGTGGAGTTTCATGTAAACGTTAATAAAAAGCATTGTAGAAACTGGCGACCACTTTCGTTATAAGCTCTGTATCACAACTTGTGATGAATATAGCTCAGACATTTCTGAATAATGACTTGAAGATTAGACAAAATACCCAGGATAAGAGCTGTGTTATGTTGGCATTAAATTATAGTATTATTTAGCTTTGAGTTTCCAAATCTACCGTTACGTTACTATTTTGCTCAAAAAGTCTACCTAGCAGTAAACCGCATGGGTTATACTTTACTCACTTTCCAAGAACTGCAGTCAGCATAAACAAAAGCAACAAAAGTGTGGTGAGCCTCATGTCGTCCAAAAAGTAAATGCTGGAACGAAGGAAATTCAGCAGTAGGTTAACCGAACGATTCAGCGTGTTAAACAATGTATGCCCTTCTGGGCTATGTATAGTTACAAATTAGTTGCTAGCAAGCCGCTACTCTGTACGTAGCTGGAAATATTATAACCAGATCGATCCGATCCCGGCTGATAAAATGTCTCCATGCGAAACTGTCAGCGCAAACATGCAGAAAATGCTTATATTATAAAGGCATATTGGCAACAATACTTTCATTTTAGTAAATAACATCTACCATTTGTACAAAGAGAGCCACAAAGAGTAGGATGCTTTTTTACGCGCACGTATCTTGGACATAAAATGCCATGGCAGTTTTCAATGGCGAGTCGACTAGGCTTTTGCAGTTCCCGCCTTCCATTCACTTGTTTCAGCCACTGCATTCTCTGACGACATCCTCGTTTATCATTGGCGTTTCCACAAAACAATATAACATCATATTTGGCATTGGTTATGTCACGAAAGAGCATATACTATGGGAAACCTATGAAGAAATTTGCGTCACAGAAGACCAAGGGAGAAGATAGACATTAGTGCTTGATTGATTTTATGTTGACACAAGCACACTGTCGATATTTTGCCAATGCTTTATCCAGCTTATTTCATTTTTTCGTTTACCTTATGTTCAGTCATCCTACCACTAATTCAAGTTGTAGTGCAGATGACTTTCAATGCTTACTCGAACCGAAATTGTGAAACACATTTTTATGGCCGAATCAAAGGACTAGAACACACATAGCTTGCCTAGTACTATACGGCATGTGACCTTGAAGGGAGGCAGCAACAAAATATGTCAGAAGTTCCCCATCAATGTTTTGTATCTATCAGCGAAACAAATTCATTTTGACCATACCTACAGCAGCACAAAGTATGAAATTTTTTGCTCAACATTCTTGCAGTAAAACGGCAGGAAAATAAACCATTTCCATAATTACATGTACATAAACAACTCGCGCGCGCGCGCGTGCGTGTGTGTGTGTGTGTGTGTGTGTGTGTGTGTGTGTGTGTGTGTCACTGCGGATA